>VDFB02274714.1:39614484-39857121 GCA_007258455.2 Sequoia sempervirens
GAACCCATTCTTGAGGATGCTCAACCTTTTACTCCTATTAAGTATCCCCTTCAAGAACTTCAACAGGATTATCAATTCCCTTTTCACCATTTTGCTCCCTCTTTTCCTATTTCACTCTTTAAAGGTGGACCTATGGAATGGTATCCTAGTTGGTTAGAAGAATAGAGGAAGGAAAATTTTTATGTTAGGAGTGAAGAGGTTGTTTTTGAACAGCCTTCATGTGCTCAAAATAATGAGTTTCTTGCTTTGCTGCAAGAAAAGAATGAAGATGAAACAATGTTGTAGCAACAAGACATTAAAAAGGTAGACAAAATTGATGAAATAGAGGAATTAGTCCTCTCATTTGATTCCCTTGTTTCTTTGAAGATGAGGAGGATAGATTAGTTATACCTACATCAGTTGAAGCCTTTGAATAGCTTGGTTTGGGCTTGATGGTTGAAGACAACTCCACAGTTTTGGATCAGCAACAACAGACATGTTTACACCCTATTATAGTGGAGGAAACTCCCCTATCTAATGAGGTTTGTAGTTCTAAGGTGGAGGACCTCTTTTGGGATAATTTAGAATCGTTTTGTTCGATCTTGGATGTCAATCGTTCCCCCCCAAGAGATGAGCTTTGTGGGAAACAACATATGTGTGAGGAAATAAATGAGGATGTGGTAGCCATTACATGCTAAGAGTCTATTTCTGTTATAGCCAATTATGAAGAGGAAATCAAAATAGAGAGACAACTTGAAGAATTCAATTCTTCACCTAAAGTATCTCACAAATCTAAGTTTTATGTTGATGAAGTGTGCATCAATACAAGTAATCATGAGATTTTTTGGTTTTCTATTGTCCCTGAATGTAGCAATGTTGAATATGAGGTATTCATTCCAGATGAAGATGTGGCCTTGGGCATTAAGGATAATATGGCTAGGTTAGAGTGCTTCACATGGAACCAACACACTGAAAAAACTACCATTGAGCAACTAAACATTTTTTTTGAGAGTGATGCTCTAGTTGCTCAATTTGATTGTATGCCTGAGCTTCATAGGTTTTCATTGGAAGTGCATGAAGAAGAGATTCCTTGTGCAGATCAAAAATCAGGTTTGGCATATTTTACATCACCATGTGAGCTAGAAAGATTCTCCTTTTGTTTTAGCTCATGCATTGAGGAGGTCAACAATGGTAGTATTGGCCTATACTTTTATGAGGTAAGTTCTCTCCCCTCTATATAAGGTTTTTTCTTGGATGGTGGCCTATCTTCATCAAAATCCACTCCTGCTATTGTATGTTCAATTGAGGCACTAGTGTCAGATGAATTTAACACTTTCATCATATGAATCCTCTACATTGGAAAATTCTACAGTGAGGTGATCCTTCACCTTAAAGGTGTTTTATGTAGTTGCATGTATGTTGGAAGAAGTTTTCAATGGTTGTAGTTGGGTGAGGTCTGCAACTATGGTTTGAGGGAGATCAACTCCTTCAAAAGGTTCATCTTTGACAAATACAAGCTTCCATTATTTGTTGTTTTTTAGTGTAAATTACATATTATAAATATTTTTCTTTCCATGATGTGCGTTTGCACACCTAGAATTCTCCTTAAGGGAATGTATGCTCTTAGTTTTCATGCTTTCCTCCAAGTGTATGCTTGCACATGTTTTTTTTGCCCTTGAGAGGCCCATTTTTTTTAATTCCCTTCATAACTCTATGCCCAATGGAATGATAAGGCCTCTGGATTCCATGATTAGCAAGCAATCATCCCATAGAAATTTCCAAAATGTTAACATATTTTATGCCACCCTTGGATGTACATCTATTATATTTGATCTAAGAGATCTTATGTGTGAATCCTATTGCAATTCATGATTTATTTGATGAGTTTGGGCCTTGGAGGTTTTGAAACTCCTTAATTGTATCCAATTAGGGTTTTGAACTTGCAAGTTGGGGCTTCCAAAACCCTCATATGCACTTTTGTTCTATCCACTCATTGATTTGTTGTGCCCAGTTCCCAGTCAACCAAGTTATAACTTATGTCCTAGGTGGTCATACTTTAACCAACCCCTTTACCTTTCCTTTTTGGTCATGACCCCATTTAAATACTTAATCTTATGTCCCTAGGTCAAAAAAAAAATTCCCAAGTCTTATTTACCTAGATGAGTTCTCCTTTTAAGTTGCTAAAAATGTGCACGTGTAGTTTTAAACTTTCATTACAGGTGATGGGATCATTTGATTTGATCTGGACCATTCTTTGCTTTCTCATTGTGTTGTAACATTCATTAAAATATTCAAATAGGCTAGAGGGTGGGTGACACCTGTCCACCCTCAGGGAAAGCTCCTTGTTGAAGAGAAGGATTGATATCAGGGGACCTAAAATATGGTCCCTTTGATATTTCGATAAGAGACAAGATCTCTTCATCGGAGGGATAGGAAAAAATTAGAGTGATTTATTTTGTAGTTGCTTCAATTTTTTGATTAGACGACGCCAATGGCTAAAGGCAATCAAATCAACAGTTTTGATGTGCTCTGACAATGAATCTCGATCATTCTCCACTAGCCTATGGGGGACCCACTGTCATATTTGGACTTATGGAGGGATAGTGGGCATGTTTCACATGTCCCATCTCTTTGGAGGACCTCGACAGTGTTTAAGGCAGTGATAATGGTGGGCCCAAGATCTAAGGGTTGTGATTGATCTTGCTGATTGAATCTTGACCATTCCTCACCAGTCCATGGGGAATATTTTGAAGATGTTGATACTATGAGGGATAGCAGGCTACTACCACATGGCTTCATCCTGAGCACCCAAAGAACTATTAAGGAATTTAAATATTTTAGCAGGACTTTAGAAATATTAAAGCCCGAGCTACTAAAAGGATTATAGCACACGTGGTTAAAGGGCAAGTGAGATGTTTTAATCTCATCCATCCATTGGATGAGGGAATTAAGCATGTGGGCATAAGCTTTGAAAGTTAAGTAGCATGCAAGTCAGTCTATGCTAGTTTAGTCTGGGTTGTTTCCCACTAGCATGTGACCAAAGATCTAAAATGTACAAATCTCAAGGAGATAGCAGGGAGGCAAAATGTGTCACAACAAGGCCTATTTCTTTGGTTGCTAGTATGTGAGATGAAGATCAATGACTGTGTTTTAAAATTTTCTTGAGGATCTGATCTTAGTCGTTCACACTCGATTCGACAACCAACATTCAAACTTCAATGGCTAAGTGATCTTGTTTGTGGAAGATTTGTAGAAGTTATTGTTCAATGACATCCTTAGCTACCATATCAAGTCTGATTGAATTGGGTCAATTTTTCACACCTTTTTAATGTTGTATTAGTTGCAAGATGTCACCGTTACTCCTTGATGTGTTACAGAGACCATATTCTCTTGTCAGGGTACATTGGTATGATATTTTTTTATGGATTTTGTAGGAGCTCTATGCCTGCATTCATAATATTCATTATCTAGGGCTTGCACGAGATGTCAAGGCCTTTATGGCTTGGTGATTTCTCTATTATTGGCATAATTCAAATCTTTTCCAAACCTAATTGAAATTCATCTTTGTTAACCCTAGTTAGGTTAGTGTTGGGGATTTGAATTCATCTCAGTTATGCATGAACTATAAAGGAAACACTTGTATATTTTTAAGGGTTCTTCCTCTAGCCCCTCTAGGATTTTCTTTTGTGGACTTGCAACTCTTGTATTTTTCCATTGTAAAGGTTACTTCAAGCTTTATGTCATAAAATTCAACTATTATCAATAGTACCTCTTGAATTTCTGAGTAAAATTCATTTACCTTGATATTTGAGTTGGTGCTTTAGTTGTTTATGTGACATACTATGCTTTTTTGAAGTATGGAGGAACAAAATCTAAATTTAGTTCATCATCTTCTTTCACATTTCATGTATCTTTCTACCCTTTTCCCTTGTGATTTGTTAGAGTAGGTTAGCATTAGGAATTTCATGTGCTCAGTTAAGCCAACACATTTGTACTTAGTTTGGAAAAGGAAGCCGACCTTCTCTAGAGACATGATCTCAATTTTCAAGGTCCCACACCTTGAGGTCATTTCCATTGTGTCATTAGAACATTAAACTCTTGTTCAGTAGGATGCAATTTTATGTGACAATAGGTCAAAAGCATCAAAATTTCCCAAAAACATCATCCAAGTCCAATAATCAAACTAAGAATCCTATGTGTAGTTATGTAGGCAAGGTCATATCCAATGAGCCCTCAAGGCATAGGGTTGTCCCTTAGGTACTATTTTCTTGGTCTAACCTTTGGAAAACTCAAAAATAAAATTCAAAAATAAAAACAATTGGAAAATGTCACACAAAACACAAAACAACCTCATGACATTCAACAACTAAAGAACAATCATAAAATCCCAAAATACCAAAAATAGCCTCAAAACATTTCAAAAAGTCAAAAACATTGAAATATGGAGAAAAAAATTACTCATCCCATCTCACTTTCACTCGCAATAAAATTTCAACCATAATAAATTGATCATCACCTTCAACCTTTGGTAATATAAACAGAAGAAAATACAACAATTAGTAAAACACAAATCTTAAAAATAAATTTCCTAAGTCTTGGTTATTATCAAATATGCCATTCAACCTCATATCAATGGCCTATCAAACAATTAAAATCCATCAACATCCAATAACATGTCTTACATGTATAGCTTTCCTACAATGGACATCATCATTGGATATCACACTAAAACAACACCTTCTACAAGAGATGTGAAAACATTGACAGTTTGACATTTTTATCTTTTCTTATAATCTATCTTATTGGCCCATTCTGATGATCTCTCAATGATTTCTAAAAAAAGATTTAGAGAGCAAGGAATGGGGCATTGATCATCGCTTTCATTTTTTGTGCTCGTTGGATGTTCTTGTAATATGACTTTGGTGAATACTTTCCTTGCATGTGCCATAATAGTCTCGAGTAAAATAATGACTAAGACATCGGGTTCTTCATACGTTTTGTGTATTAGTCTCCTTACTTTGATGGTTTATTCTTTGACATGATCAAACAAGGTTTTTGTATTTTAGGTATGAAAAAGGATACTCCTATCTGTAAATGTAGAGTCAAAGTCCATGCATTAGATACAATGTCACCCTAGTTCTTCATACCTTGGTGCATCGTGTCTATTTTCTATATTAAAAATATGGATTTCCATGATGAAATTAAGCCTATTCCAAAAAAAAAAAGCAATATCATCTATCCTATGCCACCACATATAAAATAAAATCTCGAATTATCATAGGTTTGTTGGTACCTTGATCAATCTCAATAATAAAGTGCTAATCTATTCTATCCATTTCATTCTTCTAGTTCTATCCATGCTAACATTTTTATCTAGATACCATGACATACACCAAAAAATAATGATATATATTTATGCATCCATCTTGCATCCACAAACTGTTAGTGCATACATCCCATAACATACATCCTGCATAATCATCTCATGTCATATGAAAAGATAAAAAAAAGAAAAGAAATTGTTCATATCATTCATATCATAAATAGATCCATCTTGCATCCATAAATCATATACACATGCATTCACATCATATCATAGGAATAATAAGAGAGATAATAAATGTATACACCTAAAATCGGTCATCACATTTAATTAATTAAATACTAGCTATTTGATTAATATTTTGACTACATATAAATAATTATCAATTTATTTATATTATTCATTTTCTAAATTCTCCAAATCTAAATCATCTTCTTCTAAATTAATTAAATAAATAAGGTTCCATAAACTTGTTTTATTTAATTAATCTTCACTAAATCCAATTAGGAATTAGAGCACATTTCTACAACTTTTTGTGCCACCTCACCAAGGTCACATGAAAATAAATAACTCTATTTTTTAATTAGAATTATCTTCAACTCATTTTAAAAAGCACATGGTTCATTCCTCCCACACTTCCACCAATTTTGGAGCACATGACTTATTCCTCCCACACTTCCACCAATTTTGGAAGAACATGGGCTTCTCTTCCCACACTTGAATCTTCCATCCAAATGGCATGTTTCCAATTGGTCAACAAATTCTTAAATCTAAATGGCATGTTGTCTTTGGTCAAGGGGACAACATCTTGATTCTCTTTATCTTAACCATCCATTCTTCTTATTTGAATTTGGACCATTGATTATTGACACCTCACTATATGCTTGGAAAAGGCTATAAATACAACCCTTGGGCATTGTATTTTGCATCCACATTTGAAGTAAAGTTATTATCCAATTTTTTCATTGAAGCTTGGGAGCACTTTGGAGTCTTATAGCTAGTCTTTACATCGTGTTTTGCATCATATTTAGATCTTAGATTAACATATTTCTTCATAGTTGCATTTTATGTCCTCCATTGCATCATAGTTGCATTCTAGATTAGTTCATTTTTAGTTTGCATTTGAGCATATGTAGAATCAAATATAGATCATTCTAGTTCAATACCATAGTATCCACCTCCACTTTTTCATTTATTATCAATATCATCCTTCACTCAACATAGCATTCGTCATCATTGTTTGCATATAGTTTCATCTAGGCATTAAATTGGCTTGCATGTTGAATGTTATCTCGTTTTCTAAGTAGTCATTTTAACAACCATATTGCTCATAGAAATATGAGGGCCAAAGGGTTTAATAAATCCTTAGGAATAGAGGACAATGAGACATTCTTGAAAGATTTGTTAATATGCAATTTAGAATAGTTTACTTTGCTTTGAAACTTTGAATATAAATCATTTCATTATGGTTTGTGTTGATACTAACTTTGCACATTTCACACACACACACAAAATGGTGACCACTGTGGGGCCTTGCCCCTCTTATTATTAACATGCTTGAAAACTTATGTTCATAGGTTCGGACGTGAGACTTTTGGAGCTTCTTGCACCCATTTTGGTGTGTTTTGTCTCTGTTTTGGCACCTTTTACACTTGTTTTGGCACCTTTTGCACATTTGGTGGCACCTTTGGTCTCTATTTTGGCACCCTTTGCTCATTTTCTGGTGTCTTTTGCACATTCTGACACCTCTTATCTCTATTTTGGCACCTTTTGTCTCTGTTTTGGTGCCTTTAGTAGTTTCCCTATTTTTCACTAAATCCAAAGGCTAATACTTTGTGTTGTTGTTTTGAAGGTTTCCCAGATTCGCTATCAAAGACATTCTTATCAAACTGTTGACATATATCAGGGGCTGGAAGTGATTTACTTGTTTCCTTTTGGTTAAGATAGGAACATAGCTTAATAAAAAGGTTAATGAACACCATGTTTCCTTTTAGTTAAGTTAGGAACATAGATTAATTAAAAGGTTGATGAACACCATGTCTTTTGTGCTTGATGGATGGTAGGAATATGCTCTCCTCTTAACTGTGTGACCAAAAAGCTAGACCCATTGACTTTTTGTGTGCGAGTGTGAGTTGAGTATATCGCATGTGTTCTCTCTTTATTCATGTGGAATAAATATTGATCAAACTATGGGTATACTTGATTGCTTTTGTTTATCTTAGATGGTCTGCCTTGTGGGAAAAAGTAATAACCCAAGGGAATGACCCAACCGATAACACGCTAAAACTAAGTGACTTCCAACCACTATATAAATGTGGATACTGGAACAAAGGCCAGTATCACGAGGATAGTTCCAATGAGAAGGGAAGAAATGATCTCTCACTGTATGGATAATCGCCCACGATTGAAATTTCCACATTAAAATCCTTGTTATAGTTTGGTCAAAAACCTTTATCTATTTTTTAGTGCAACAACGGTCATTGCGAAGGCATCCACATTCTTGCAATTTTTAGTAGAGATGAAAAATATGCAATGGGAGATTCATGGGTATTGATGCTTGGCTGCCTCGAGAAGTGTGTCATGGAGGGGAACCAGTGGGGTCAAGCATCTAGTCATCTGCTAAGAATAAGTGTGACTGGCATAAAACCTATGTGGAATCCAAAAGAATACAATCTTTCACAACCTTAGGAGTGTACATTGCTTGATGTGTCTTTATCAAAGTGTTTTTAAAACAAACAAAACATCACATGTTGAAAGTGAAAACCCTAATTCAGAATTGCATTTCGTGAAACAACCAAGTCTCCCATTATAAAATAAGAAAAACCAACCAAATTTTCAAGAAACTTTCAGAAAACCAAGTCTGCACCTGTTTTGGTGCCTTTTGTCTCTGTTTTGGTGCCTTTTTCTCATTCTATGGTGCCTTTTGCACATTTTGTGGTGCCTTTTGTCTCTGTTTTGGTGACTTTTGAGAAACACAAAACATTGACCTAGGTTGATCTCCTATCCGACAATCAGTCTCATCTTGGGAATCCTCAAAAGTACTCAATCAATCCTTAGGTAAAACAGAGTCTAAACATGTGTGTTACCAAATGATTTCACGAAAGATTAAAATTTGAAAACCAAATTCCAAACCTCTTAGTCTAAAAGAACACCAAAAATGTCTATCAACACTTTACGAATTTAGAGAGAGGTTGACCTTCAATTTCTACAAAAGAGCTTGCAAGAACAATACTGAATTATACATCTTTTACTATTGTCAAAATCCACAACTTTTCCAAAGATTTGAGTATCTCGTTTCACAAGTTTGAATCAAACTTTTAGAATTTTCTCAAGTCCAAAATCATTCCTTAGGTACCTTAGAATCAAAACTTGTTAAAACTAACCTCTACAAGTGGAATTTTCCAACCTTAACCAAGATCTAACATCACAAAATTCCAACATCATCAAATTTATCACACCTTGATCATTAATCCTAGTTTCATCATCAGGATTTATCATCCTCTCATCACGAAACGAAGCTATATAATCAAATCAAACTTAGTCTCATTAGAATTTTCCATTCTATTTGACTTAGTTGTAATCCTTGGTACTTTTCCAAAACCCAGATCAAATTTTAGTCTAAACTATAGCACTTGTATGCCCATTCACTATACGTTACAAAAACAAAAGCTCAAGGAAAAAGGACTTAAAAATTAAAAAATTGAAGAGCCAAACATTGAAACTCCAACAGTTGAAACTCTGAACATTGAAATTCCAACCATTGAAACTCAAAACACCGAAACTCAAAACAGTGAAACACAAAAGACCAAGGCGGAGGCTGAAGAGAATCTTTTTCATGGACTCAACAATAATGAAGGGGATGAAATAACCGAAGAAGATATGCAAAATGTTGAACAAGACCCCAAATTCCACAAGTGTTTAGAAAATATTTTCAAAAGAAATGGGGAAAAATACCTTCTTATGTTAGCTAAACAAGGTGCCAAACTACCAAACGAATTTCATGTGAATCAATTGAAAGCACCACCCAAAAAGCCTGAAAGTGATCCTGAACAAGTAGTTGCTCTAACTCACCAAATGAAGAACCTTCAACAACAAATCCTTGATATGAAAAGAGGGACATCAAAATGATACTTGATCCAAGACATTTTTCCTTATCCATTTGATGAAAGTATCCACGTGATACCCTTTCCCAAACATTGTGAATTCCCAAAGTACAACAAATACAATGGCAAAACTGATCTTATAGACCATGTAAGGGAATTTAGGACCATAAGTATTGAATTTGCATATGAGGAAACATATTTGATGAGATTATTTTGAAGAATCTTAGGTGCACATGGTCTTGAATGGTTCTCCAAAATCACCCCACAAATTAACACCTTTGAGGAATTAGTCAACAAGTTCATCTCTCAATATTCATACAACATCCAACATGACATCACCATGAAAGATCGATGTAACTTGAAACAAAAGAAAGGTGAATCCTTCCTTGTATTCTTGCAGAAATGGAGAAGGTTATTCACACAATATTCTCATCCCGTACCTAAAAAGGAAAATATAGAAATCTTGTATTGACAACCTTAATGATGAGATGAGTTATAGATTGGAATTACAATGTCCCCCAACCTTCGAAAAATTGATTGCAAAGGGGATGAAAATTGAGGCCTTAGTCAAGAGAGGATTCATCAAGATATATAATGAAAAGAACTCATCAAACTCCTCCAACAACTACAACAATGGTGAAAAACCCAAGTTTTGGAAATGAAACAAGAATGTTGGAAACAACGATGGTGCATTCAAAGGTCAAAATGCAATAACCAAGGAAAAAATCAAGGCAACAACCAAAACGTCAACCAAGGAAACAATCAAGGTAAAGTTGGATCTAGAACACCATCATATTGAACATCCACAAATTGAAGGAGGTTCACCCCTTTGGGATAATCACTAGACTCAACATTAAAATAACTTCTCTAAGCTAAGGTTATAACTCTACCAAAAGCAGAAATTGGGAACCACAAGTTAAACCCCCATGGTGGAATGAGGCCCATTTCTGTGAATTTCATTAAAGAAAAGGACATAAAACCAACGATTGCATGCAATTGAAGCACTTGATACAAGACTTAATTGACAACAAGATGATACTTGTAGGAATCCAAACAAACAATGATCATGGGGTGTTCAAGAACCCTCTACCAAACTATGAGAAAGGAGAGTCCTCATCATCAAATAACAAGGGAAAGAACATAAACTATGTCTATGACACCACCATTCTGCATATTGAGGTGGTTGATGATGCAACTCATGACAAATCAGATCATATTGCAAATGACAACTCAACCAACAATAACACCATTGAACATGAACAAGACATGATTGCAATTGACAATCATCACCATAACGTTGACACTACCTCACATCAAATCAATGTTATCAAAGTCAAAGAGCCACAAGATAACACACCTGTCAATGTGATCACACAAGGAAAAGATAAGGTAACATTGAAAGGATCAACCCCTTCCACGTGCAAATCAATTGCTATCCCTACAACTCAATATAACATAGTGGATCAGTTATAGAAGATACCCGCACACATATCCATATTAGAACTTCTCAAGATTTCACTTGCTCACAAGGAAATATTGGAACAAGCTCTAGTTGCCACCATGGTACTAAACAATTTAGAAGTTTGTCAATTCCAAACTATGGTGGGACATTTGACTACACCATATTGCTTATCCTTTGCTGAACATGATGATGTATCTATCAATCATCCCCACAATGCTATCCTACACATTGAGGTCCTAATTCACAAGCACTGCATTAAACATGTCCTAATAGATGGAGGATTTGGCTTGAATATCTATACTTTGAAACTTGTCTGTGCACTAGGCTATTCAGAAAATGCTATTGATCCTAGGAAGAAAATCACAATAAAAGCATATGATGACTAGGAGAGATCTTCACAAGGATTGATAGTTCCACCTATTCAAGTGGGACCAACTGCCAGAGATATAGTATGTTAGGTGTTAGTCAAGGAGCTAACCTACAACATACTCTTGGGAAGACCTTGGATTCATGACATGCAAGCAATACCATCCACATATAACCAGTGTTTGAAGTTCCTGTTCAATGGGCAAGAAATCACTATTACAACTAACTCAAATAACCCCTAGTATTGCTCAAGACTACCCAAGATACTTTTGTACCACACAATAGGGAAGCCCCAACTCATGATTTATCAAATGACGGCAAACAATTAAATGCCTTGTCAAAGTGGGTTGAGAAAAAGGACCAATCAATGGATAAGGATATCAGTGATGCTAATCCCTCAAGTAAAGAAAGTACATGAAATCCTACTCCACAAAATTAGGAAAGTCAACTTGAATCCTTATCAAAATAAGTTTCCAAGATCCAATTGAAAGACAAAGGAATGGGGGAATACTCATTTCAGCAATCCTTATGCTTGTCGCAACTTTCACCTTCTCCAAGGTCATATGGACAGGCATCGACATCAAGATACCTATCATCACAACCCACCACACTGTTTGATGGAACCTTTGTAAGAGTAGGCACATTAGTGGATGATTTGGATGACAAGGAAGTTTTAAACTAGTTGTACAAAGATGAAGAATCATCACACACATCCACCTCAAGTGTTGAGGCAGAGCAATATGGAAAAGGAAAGGAAATCATGGAAAAGATGGGATACGAGGGAAAAGGTCCTGTCGGTAAAAGGAAAGAAGGTATCATAGAACCAATACAACCTATCATAGAACCAACACAACCTGTCACCATGCAAGCCAAAGATAAAATAGGATTGGGGTATAGAGAAGAATCTAGAGAAGAAACTAGACAACAAGTTGTTGAAAGAATCCTACAACTATAAGCTAGTGACACTCATTAAACTGATTCAAATGAGTATGATTGGGATTCGTTATCCGAAGAGTCTTGTCATGATAAGGAAATTGAGGTAGTCCAAAAGTATACACCCATACATGAGAAGGGTCAAATTTCAAGTCATAGACCACTTGAAATAGGATCACTACACATTGATGATTCCAAGGAAGATGATCATACTCAGAGTGAAATAGAAAATTTAGAGTAGAGTTACCTTATAGACATAAATTTCGCTATTGGAAAATCCAAAGACATTACCATCGAGACTCTTACTGCTTCTGAATTTAGCCAATCTGATGACTCCTAACCCCTGATACATCCTGAACTAATAGATTGGGACCAAACTGAGCCATCTGATATCCCCCTCTTTTCAAACAAGGAAGCCATTGACAACTTCCTCTATTTTTCCAATCCTGAAACAAATTCCACCATTGAACATCATAATGAAGCTTCCAAATAGGAGAGTGTCAAATTTTCTAGATACAAAATGAATAATACAAGGAAAAGATCTAATGGTGAAAACCATTCAATAGCAGTATCAGATCTAGAAAAAGTAAAAACAAAGAGTGTATCCAACAGTGAAAACCTCTCTTAGGTGATGAAGGATGGAAGATTTGACACACTCCCAGAACACTTTCAGGAAAAATCAAAAGTATTGGTCGAACCCACCCAATCTATCAACATTGGTAATGAAGAAATATTGAAGACTGTCCATCTAGCAGAATCCTTGATAGATCAAGAAAAACCAAAATTTATCAAATTCTTCACAGAAAGGAAAATCAACTTTACTTGGTCTTATGCCAACATGCTAGGGATTGATCCAGAACTCATCATGCACCACTTGTCACTACCAGCAGGAATAAAATCGGTCAAGCAAAAGTTAAGGAAAATGCATCCACATATTGCCATCTTGGTAAAAGCAGAACTGAAGAAGTTATTAAATGTGGGATTTATCAGACCTATTGACTATGTAGAGTGGATTTCTAACATTGTACCTATTTCCAAACCAAACAAAAGCATCAGAATCTACACATATTTCAAAGATCTTGATAAAGCTTTCCCAAAAGATGGCTTTCCCTTGCCTAATATTGACATCATTGTGGACTTGACTGTTGGACATGAAATGCTCCCACTCATGGATGGATTTTTAGGGTATAATTAAATCAAAATTTCTCCTGAAGATCAAGATAAAACTACCTTCACATGTCCTTGGAGCACTTTCTATTGGAACTTCATGCCATTCGAGTTGAAAAATGTTGGAGCCACATATCAAAGAGAGATGACCACCATCTTTCATGACATGATGCACACTTTTATGGAAGACTATGTAGATGATCTGTTGGAAAATCCCACACCAGAGAAGGACAACTAGAAATTTTAGATAAAATCTTCACCAAACTGAAGAAGTTCAATGTGAGACTAAATCCCAAGAAATGTGTATTCGGTGTAACATCAGCTAAACTTTTGGGGTACATTGTGTCGGCTAAAGGAATTCAAGTAGACCCTACATAGATCAAATCCATAATGGAGATGCCTCCTCCTAAAAACATCAGCCATCTTAGATCCTTGCAAGGAAGATTTCAATCTATTAGGAGGTTTATTGCACAATTGGCTAAAAACTCACCCTTTCAATCACTTGCTCCGCAAAGAATGTATCTTTCTGATGGGATGAGAAATGTGAAGGAGCCTTCAATCAATTGAAATAATATCTAGTGAATCCAGCTATCTTGATGCCACCATCAGAAGGAAAGCCACTTTTATTGTACATAGCAACAACTGAGGTATCATTGGGGGCCTTGTTAGCACAAGAGGATTCAACAGGGAAAGAAAGGGTGGTCTATTATATCAACAGGACCCTAAATGGCTATGAGATCAATTATACCTTCATTGAAAAGGATTTTCTGGAAGTAGTTTTCGCTACCCAACAATTGCGACATTACATGCTTACCCATACCATCAAGTTAATAGCCAAGATAAATCCATTGAAATACCTTCTAATCAAAGCTAATCTAACTGGAAGACTAGCCAAGTGGGTCATGATGTTGAGTGAATTTGACATCCAATATGTTGATAGGAAGGAAATAAAAGGACAAGAAATTACAAACCAGCTAGCCAAAGCACCATTACAAGACAATCATCCTATGAACATTGAGTTTTCAAATGTTGATATCCTAACAATATCCACACAACATGGATCAGGAGCCAGAATCTTGTTTATCTCACCACAAGGACAGACCATTCCTAAGTCCTACAAATTGATGTTCCTTTGCACCAACAACACAACCGAATATGAAGCCTTGATCATTGGTATGAAAGTAGCAGTCCAGTGGAAGATCACAGAGCTACATGTCTATGGGGATTCACAACTAGTCATTAACCAATTAAACGATGACTATCAAAAAAATATGATAAGTTGATGCCTTACAAAAGAATGGTTGATGACTTCAAAAACTGCTTTGTGGAAATAATATTTGAGCAAATTCCTCGAAGCAATAATAAAGCCCCTGATACCATGGCGACCATTGCTTCTCTCTTGCAGATTCTAGAGAAATGAGCCCATTATGAGTTCATGGTGGAACAACTGTTCAACCCATCTTATGAAAACCCTGAGTCCCAAGTTATCTACCATTTAGCTGAGGCCAACACTTCCCTCTATAGGAAAATCTATACGTACCTAAAAGATAACACCCTCCCTCCTGACCTATCTCATAATAAAAATGAAACTTCATTCGCCAAACTGCCTGACACACCCCTATCGCGGATGTCCTTTATTGACGAGGTCTTGATGGAACTCTCCTCTAATGTCTAGAATGTGACGAGTCTTAAACAACTTTATGAGAACTAAATGAAGGTGTTTATGGCACTCATTCAAGTGGTTTAACCCTAGCTAAGAAACTCCTTCGTCTGGGATATTACTAGCTGACTATGGAGAAGGAATCTTTTCATTTTGCAAAGAAATGCCAAAAGTGCCAGATTCATGGCAATCTTATCCATGCACTAGCACAGGAACTTCACCCTTTTGGATCAACATGGCCCTTTTGTTAGTGGGGATTGGACCTCGTAGGCAATATTCATCCATATTCATCTAATGGACACAAGTTCATTATTACTATATACATCTAAAAATGGTCTAGATGATCTAATTAATTGAATACGATTTATTTGATTAATTAACCTAAAATTCATCTACTATTAAATAAATATAAATATTTATTTACATAGTTCATTTTTTTCTAATTCTTCAATTTTAATTACATTCTCCTATTTATTCTATCTTAATTAAATAAGAAATTCAATAGTTTGTATTATTTAATTATCTAATCATGTTTCCTCTTAATTAAATAAAAATATCATAAATTTTTATTTAATTATCATATCCCTTTTTATTAAATAAGCAAATGTGAAATATTTGTTTCATTTAATTAAATATCTTCTTTTTTGCTAAATTTGAATAAATCCAAAAATTCAAATAAAGGCATAAAGGCTATTTCCTCTATTCACTCACCAATAAAATTAGATATTTTATATCTAATTAATTCTACTTGGTATTCATGGGAAAGTTTGGAGACAAATTACAGACAATTTGGAAATCAATTTATCAATCTCCTTTCTTTGATTCTTCCTATCATTTGGCCAAATGTTTTCATGGGGAGGAACAATCTCCATGATCAGCTCAAGCTTCTTCATCCTTCACCATTCAATCCTCAAGATCGAATCCAAATCTTTGTTGTGTTGCCCCTTCACAAATGTGTTCTCACGAATCTATAAATACAACCTTCTTCTAAAAGGAAATGGATCCCAAATTTGTGCAAACTCACTCTTCAAAAATATCAATTGAGCAATGAGGCATCTTAGCAATAGTAATCATAGCATTTTAGAATCAATATCATTGTTGAATCATAGTTTACTGTAGTTTCTTTCATCAAGTTTCATGTCAATTTAGATTATAGTAGCTTCATCATATCATTTAGCAATCATCATATAGGATTAGATTATTGCATTTACCAGCATCCCATTTTCTACATTGGAATTTTAACAATCACATTGCTTACCAAATATGAGATCCCTCTATGATTTAATAAATCTTTGGAGATATGGAACAATGAGATGCTTTCAATATTTTTCCTATTTTTAACTAGTTTAATTGTTTTATTCTCTTGATATAACGTTTCATTAAGAAGTGTTGTTTGTTATTTTACTCATTACTTATTCCACACTTACAAATTACAACTACTGCATATTTCACGAAATGGATTGAAGTTGTCCCTCTAACTACTATCACAGGAAAATAAATCTCATCCTTCATCTTGAACTATATCATCTGTAGATATGGCATCCCTTAGTCCATCATCACTAACAATGGACGACCTTTCAAAAATCAATATGTTGAAGAACTTTGTGAGAAATTTCATATCCAACATTGGTTTTCCACACCCTATTATCCTCAAGGCAATGGCCAAGCAGAGGCCTCAAAAAGGACTATCCTGAAAATCTTAAAGAAAATCGTCAACGATGTTGGATGTCACTCGCATGTGCAACTGAACCCTGCTCTATGGGCTTACATAACCAATATTCATACCCTAATGGGAGCTACATAAAATCAAATCAAAAGGATGATGATCTTTTGAATCATGGGTTTATCACGTTAAACACAAATGTTAAATTGTTTTACTTTGATTTTTGTAATCATATCTCTAGAGACCCTGGATGATGTATCGAACTAGAGGAGCTAGGAAAGAGTATGATTTTTCTTTGTCTGTTGTTTGTGAGTTGATCATTATTACTATGCAAATTGGCATGGGGTGTGCACTAAAAAGTATCATTGATGACATTTCGAATTTGCATAGGAAACCAATTAACTCTTGTCTGTTTATGCAAGTAATGCTCAGGTCATCTCAGTTTAATTATACTTAGATGCTTGTGTTAACTTGCACTATCAAACATCATGGAAGTAGTCCTCAGGTCAACATGGTCTGAATATACCATTGATGCTTGTACTCACTTTCAACATTTTAAAGGCCCAATGTTGATAAAAAGCACGATAAATTGGTTGTTACGAATGGAAACTTTTGCATATGAGATCTGCATGGTTAGAATAGATTGCATCCATGTTATTTTGCATCTGTGTTTATGGGATTTCCAAAGCTGCAACAATGATGTTATCTCTTGCATTGAGGGATTGAGTACACTTGGCATTGCCATGAATACATCATTTTCATATAGTTACACATCACTTGCATTATCATCAATTAAAAAATATTCTCATTTAGTTGCATCATCATTTGCATACATTAAGAAACATTACAACATCATTCATCCATTCATTCATCACATCATAATAGTTGCATCGAAAAACACAAAATGATGTCCATCGCATCTCATTTACATAGTCAAAATCATTTCATTTAGTGGCATTAGGGAAGTGGTTCACCAAGTTTAAATGAGTGAGTCTCTTGAGATTTGTAGAAGAATTGGGAAAAATTTCAGGTTTTGTGAAGCTTAATTTAACAAAGAATCAACTGATGACAACCTTCTCACAACTCTTGGAAGGTGGATAGATTCACTCATTTAAGCTTAAGACCCTAGAACACAATCATCTGCATAATCATTTACATCACATAATCATCATTCACCATTACAAAACATTGCACATCATTTTCATCACATCCATACATACTCAACATAATCATCACATGGAACATCAGATGTCATTTGCATAATCAAATCCATCATCCACAAAGCATATCAAATCATCATTGCATACATCACATATAAACATCACATAAACATCAACAAAAATATGCATCATCATGTGATCATTTCATATACACATTCATTCATTCATTACTTCGTTTATTTACATTAGAAAAGAACAAAAACATAAAATGCATCACATATCATTGGCATAATAAAATCCATCACATACATCATATAGTTATCATTCATAAAT
Source organism: Sequoia sempervirens (assembly GCA_007258455.2). Classification (NCBI taxonomy): domain Eukaryota; kingdom Viridiplantae; phylum Streptophyta; class Pinopsida; order Cupressales; family Cupressaceae; genus Sequoia; species Sequoia sempervirens. The sequence continues at coordinate 39,632,634 of VDFB02274714.1, forward strand.
CATCATAAACTCATAACACATTAGTTGAGTCATCATTTGCATCCATAGCATATCATAACATGAGGATCACCATCATGAACATGGAAATTAAATGCATCATAAGCATCTATCATCATATCAACACATAGATCATAACCATCATTGCATATCATATAACCTCAAAAATCATAATGTCAAAGTGTACGAGGATATCCAAAAGTATGACGAGATACATCAATATCAAAAATTACATTGTATCATAAAGTCTAAACACAAGAAGTACATCATCAATGTCACAACAGTGTATACATCATGTCCAAAGTAAATCAAAAGATGCTATGTCGAGCTCCCCTCAGATGATGTTGGCATCACAGAATAAGTACCTCCTCCACCTAATGGACCTACACTAGGATCTCTCCTATCTCTAAGCAATGGTTGAGTAACACCCATGCTAATAGTCCAAGACTGGGATCAGCCAGATCGAGATGGTACAAAGCTCTCTCGCCGCTCGAAAGGAACCATCTCATGATATTTACCTAGGTGTAAAACTATAGCTCCTAAGCAGTGTGTCGAATCTCTCTAAGGAACTTTGTTGTACCCGTAGCTTCCATAGCCTACTATAATCTCTTAGTAATGGCCTCAGTCTACTATCCCCAATGTCTCAAGGAATCCCTCTCTATAGTAAGTATGACAACCTTTTCCTATACCTATTGTACCTGCTGCCTATTTGCACCTCTCAACCACCAGTATCTAAATCTGTGCTTGACCCTGCACTAACTCATCCTGAAGTGTCTCAAACTGTGCCTAAGCCTACACTAACTCACTCTGAAAAGTTTGAACTGTGTCTGAAATGCCTCTATCAGCGCCTATTGCTGATGAGAAGGGACTCCAATCCAAATCCTAGGAATCACCACCTAAGGTATGGTAATACTCCTCCTACGTCTAGGAACTATAAAATTTAGAAAGGTACTACCAACTACACCCGATGGCCCTACACCTAAATCACCACCACCAACATCATCACCACCCTCACCACCACCATCAACACCTTCGTCATCCCCACCATAACCAATATCACTCTCATCCTCCTATCCATCCCCCCTCTGTCTCAGTGCCCTGTCATCATCATCAACTGGCAGAGTTGGCTCATCATGACTAGATAACCTCATAAAAGAATATGTCTAGAAATACTCTGAATAATCTTGTCATCCTTGCATTTTCCATCTAATGAGCATAGTCCCACACACATGGCACCAATGTATAATACTCGATACAAGCAACATCATAAGATAAGAAAGGGACCCACTCTATCACATCTTGTCGTCATCATGCATAATGGGCAACCCCTTGGGGCATCACCTAAACTCGTCCAAACTGATGACAAACCCACATATACAAATATATCTCAAGTACAGAATGTCATCATCCAATCAAGTATCGCGATAGCAGCATGTATGGAATCTCCACCTAATCCTTTGACCACACCTCACAATCCAAGTAAGGGCACCATGTCACGATCTTCAGATTATCTAGGACACATCTCCAATAAGCTAATTTTCCCAGCTTATGCTGAACACACAAACCATTATAGCTAGACACATAGGGTCTACCTATTGGTCATTTTTTATCCCCCAATGGTCAAGTGATTGCTATATTCTCCCATGCCAATGTCTACAATAGTGCAATTCCAGAAGAGAGCCTCATCACCCCACAATACACAACTTGGTACAAATCATGATACAAATGGGCTAACATACACGAACCCCATGCATATCTAGTCCCCCCCACTGTCATACGCTCCAATACTCGACCCTAATCCACCGAAAATCCCTTTGACCTACAGTCGGGACAAAGGAATCCACCAACAAACCCAGAAAGAACACATGGTAGAGGATCATATCTCCCCACCATCTCTTGCCAGGGAACCCAATGGCCTGAAACATGATCATCTCAAAAAATCCTATGCAAGGCATTGGTCCTACCTTGCTCTACTTTGTCATACACAACTATCTTTCCCATCACTAGAATCTGCAAGATATGATAAACATCCTCAAGAGTAACTATCATCTCCTTAGTAGCCAAATGAAAGGTATTGTGGTCACTATGCCACCTCTCTGCTAGAGCAGTTAGCAAACCCCTATTAATCCTATACTGGGGTATATCTAACAAGGATGTCAACCCACAACATGTCATAATATCTAAATTTTCCTGAGTCAACTAATGAACCATCTCCCAGGTCTTTGGGAAACGCTCCTGAGACTGAAGCACATTAAAGTCCTCCTAATCATATTATGGAAAGCAAATCAACATTACATCAATCAATCTATAAATTCAGCCCTAACACAATGTTCAATCAAGTTCATTAGTCAATCAAATCGTGTTCAATCAATATCATTAGTTAATCAAATCATGTTCAATCAAGATCATCAGTCAAACAAATCATGTGCAATCAAGATCATCAGTCAATAAAATCAGGTTCAATTGAGACCATCAAATCAATCAATCAAGATGATCATCAATGCATCTATCATTAATCCTCACCTATCATGAGGTCAAAACATCATCAAGTTATCCTATCATTGATCCTCACCTATCATGAGGTCAATACATCAGTGAATCTTATCATCGATCCTCACCTATCATGAGGTCGATACATCAATGAATCCTACCATCGATCCTGACCTATCATGAGGTCGATACATCAGTGAATCTTATCATTGATCCTCACCTATCATGAGGTTGATACATCAGTGAATCCTACCATCGATCCTCACCTATCATGAGGTCGATACATAATCAATCCTACCATCGATCCTCACCTATCATGAGGTCAATACATTAGTGAATCCTATCGTCGATCCTCACCTATCATGAGGTTGATCAAGCATCAATCCTATCATCGATCCTCACCTATCATGAGGTCAATACATCAATGAATCCTACCATTGATCCTCACCTATCATGAGATTGATAGATCAGTGAATCCTATCATCAATCCTCACCTATCATGAGGTCGATGCATCATCAGTCCTATCATTGATCCTCACCTATCATGAGGTTGAAACATCATCAAGTTATCCAATCATTTGACTCTCACCTATCATGAGATCAAATCATCAACTATCATATCAAACATCAATCAAGCAGTGAAAATCACACAATCCAATTGAGATCAATCAAAAGCATCATTGAATAGAACAATGCAATGACTAACATGATTCATGAACATTATACAAACCTCACAGAACATAAACAATGCAACATTTGACATAACTAGGAGAAATTTAATCAATCAAACATCGTCAAACAAGTAAAACAATAGGAAAAATCATCAAGAATCATTCAAGGGAAAAACCCTCAAGCTTGCAAAAGGTGCCATTTTGGACCCTAAAGGCGCCACAAAATGAGCAGAAGGCACCATTTGGGACACCAAAGGTGCCATTTCGGGGGGAAAAGAGTCAAAACATGAAGTCAAGCTTGAAAAAGGTGTCATTTGGGACCCCAAAGGTGCCAAAATAGAAGCAAAAGGTGCCACAACAAAAGCAAAAGGTGCCAAAACACAAGCAAGAGGTGCCAAAACTCCCAAAAACTCCCAAAAATGACTTGAAAACAACAAAAATACCCCCCCAAAGGTACAAAAATGACTTTAAATGGCCTACAACACCTATCTACCAAGTTCAAAACATTGATAAAAAGGGTAGAAAAATGACTAAAGGAGGTTTCTCGTAATGTGTACCATAGGTGCAGCTGCAATAGGGTAACCATGGAAAAGACGCTCAAAATGATGCTTGTGAGAAGGGATCCCCATCCTCCTCTAGCTCTCCACTCTCCAAATTCTCCATAATCACAATGTTACTAGATTTTCGCTTATAGCTTAATCAGGTGAAGCTAGTTGATTTTAAATTGAGGGAAGGGATACCTTTTAATTCTTTATTTCATTACATTCAAATTACATACATGAGATAATCAATAAAAGATTACATTTTTCAATTACTGCATTTACACATATATGCATGTAACAAAAGAAAGATTTACACAAATCATTATGAAAAGTAACAATAATCTTTATTGAATGTAGAAATGTACATTTTCTCACACAAGCCATGAGATTAACTTACTTATTCAAGGACAAATAAAGAAAAGTAAATATATGAATAAGTGCAGATAAATAATGTGCATGAAGGAAAGAAACTAGTCATTGCCTGGAATGACTAGTTCAAGTTGCGTTGTCTCGTCCTCTATTGTCCCGAGCTGCTTGTTCCCTCCTAACTCTATGGTCCTTTTGTCCTATGTTTGGAAAAAGCAATGGTGTTAGAGCAATGCTCTAAGCAATGAAAGGCTCCAATCATACATGAACATGCACCTATGCATATATATACTAATCTTCTTATGCATTAAATAAAAAATATACACTTTAGATGTCCTAGAAAATTATTGAAGTCATTAGACACACCTAAGATGTACACTTGTTTTTCTAATGTTTGTTTCATGTGCAGACATAGGGAAAGTTAAGTTGCTGACTTAATGCATCTAATTACAGCACGTGGGTTAAATCTGGCTCCCACAAGGGTTGAGATTAGCGTGATGCTTTGTTGTGTTTAAAAGACCTGACATTGAGGGACAATTTATCAGATAGTTCATCATTTGTGATTTATACAAATAGGTGCACATCATTTATGGCAGTGAGTTGTTGGTCACTATCATAAGTGACTTGTACTTGTTATGGAAAAATCATAAAGAATGAACCAATATTTGTGACAGGACAGTTTACAGATGCATTAATGTACTAATTTATGAAAACACAATTTAAGGCAATAGTAAGGAAAAGCAGTAAGAATGGTATCCTAAATCATGCAAACATTAAGAATAATAAAATCAAAGTAGGTATGACTCAATCAGATCAAATTCTTATTATATAAATGTAGTTCTAATGAAATATTTGGTGTCACTCCTTAAAGGGTAGTTTAAAGAATCTTGTGGCTATCTTGTTTAGTTTAGTTCACCATGGTTTTCTACATGGAAACAAAGTTATGAAACTCAAAATTTAAAAGTGGCATTGTTCATCATATGACAGTGATCAAAGGTCAAATTTTTGAAGGGGAAATGAGAATAAATTTGAGAAGCAAGAGGTACATCGGTCCCATCATGCACTATCCAACCATAAATACCAATGAGAAATACAGTCATAAGAGTTCAAATAAAGGGCAGTGTTGGAAGACTTTATGAAAGTCTCAATGAATGTGATGAAGACCATTGTTGATAATGAATTAGTTAGCTCACTGTCACAAATAATGGATGATGCTTGTTCAATGGAATTTGGAGGAATTTTGAGAAGGTAAGCATATTATGGCCGTGACCTATAGATTTTTATGTTATAGAAATTTACATTCTCAATAGAGAATTATAGTGAATTTTTTTTTTGAAAGAACCCAGAAGTTAAGTATACAGGTTGATAAGCATTTGCAGATGGATTGAGCTGTGACCTGGACTCCATACATTCTTTTTATGTGAAAATACATGAAGTCTTCAAAATACTACAAAATGTCCAAGGGTTTTTGTAGAGGACACGGGTTTGGTGAAACCCATGTTTGGTTTTCTTTTGACCTTAAAATATGATGGGAGCCTTAAGAAAAAGCCATGCCTGGAAGGAAAAAATAAGGAGAATACCACAACCTTCAGAAGGAAACAAGCATATTATGGCCACAGCTTACAAAGGAAATTCCACAAAAAATTCTATTTTCTTGAAAGAAGAGTGCTTACTTCCATTTTTCAACAGGAGAATACATGAAAACGACATGGAAAAGCTTTTGAAAATCAAAGAAGTTCTAGATCTCTACTAGGTCAAGCTTACCCCGACATGCAGGAGTTGAAAAATGGTAGATGCTGGAGAAGAATGCACAGAAAACCCTTCAACAGAGCTCCATGAAACCCTTGGCGACATCTTGCATTTACAAAGTGCTCAACAAAAAAAAAATCATATGAGAAGCATTAAAAAACTATGGGATTTGTGGCCCTAAAAAGCCCAAATTTCAGGAAAAAATATAGATTTCTCTTTCTGTTTTGTTTTCAAAGAAGCTTACCAGTGATTATATGGGAGTGTCATCAGAAATTAAGTATAAAATGTCTTTGTATGATCAAGATCTGCCATAGTAGTGTCTACAGAAAGCTTCGTTGAAATCCTTCACTGGTGGTGTTGGCTTCTTCTTGAAGCTTCTAAAATCCTTCGAATGATGAAGCTTCTTCGTTTTTTCTTTTTTCTTAGGGTTTCAAACCCTATGTTATGTCGATGGAGTGTATTTTTTCCATTTTTTTTATTTAATAAACATTGCAACTAATAACCCCGTGACCTTTTTTTTTGCCTTATGATTTAGGCATAAAATGTACAAGGTGACTTAGCATGACTAAGTCATTTTTTATTTAGTAATTCCCTTCATTTTTTATTTTTTTTGTCTACACCAATGTTCGAGATGAAGACTTCTTTTTGCATTTATTTCTTCATATTGTAAAATGACTAATTTAAATGATGATTTATAAATCATTTAAGTTAGATCATTATCTTTTAAATGCAAAAAAATATAGACATGTGCTCAATGACTAAAACATTTGATTGAGGGGAAGATAGATATGCTTTGATTTATGACTTGAGGAGAATCTGGGAGAGGTTATTTTCAGTTTTCCCACATATGGAGAGCATCTAGGGAGGTTATGAGTTATTTTCAAACACATGCCAAGGATTTAGGAGATTTTAGCTGATTTTGAGAGATTTTGGAGGGCTTATGAGTTGTCATCATGATTACTTGGTCAAATTTTACCTTTTCAAACACTTTGAAGCTTTTGTGGAGAAGATCAACATGCTAGATTTTAGGCTTTTGAGGGGCATTCGACCCAAGAGGCTTCTAGAGCCTTTTTTGGTGGAACTATTTTGAGTCTTGAGTTACTTCGTAACTTTTGTAATTCATTCTTGAGTTAGTTCAGATTATGCAACTTTTGTACTAGTGACTTTTGGAGTCCTATCACATATTTTGACATACTTTGTAGCTCTTTTGGACATGAATGACAGTACAAACCTTGAAATGAAGTGATTTGAAATTTTCTTTGCCATCTTAATCTTTTCTCTTTTATGTGCACCATTGATTTGATCAATTTGATCATGAGGTATCATCAATTTCTCCTTTCAGTTTTGTCTCATATTTAGCACTATTAAGAAAAAATGGTATTTTAATGCAGCTTATAGTTAGTGTCGGAATTGCAACATATTTTCTAGCAATGAATTTATTTTTCTTTTAGAAGTATGAGCATCAAGACCTCTTTATAAAGTATTTATGGAAGAATATGTGAGAGAGTTGTGCAAGTCTTAATTTCATCAACTGTAAACAAGTGTCTTTGCCTGAAAATTCATGGTCCTTAGTTAGTTTGGTGCATCACCTAGTTTTTCCAGTTTTTAGCATTTCTTTTGTTTAGAAATCTTTCTCCCTTTTCTTTCCTGGAATCTTTAGTAGAATGGTGATAACCAAATAGGAAGTCGGCCTTCTCCAAAGGTTGACCTCTGCTTGCAAATAGTCCCACAATATCAGAGGTCTTCCCATGTTTCACTAGGTTACTAAGTTCTTTCAACTCAGTAAGGGTGCAAGATTTAGTGAAAACACACAATGTGCAAATGAATTGACTTTTCCCACTTTTTTCCTTTTTAAAGGAAAATGGAGGGAATTATGGTGGGATTTATTATCAAAAATGGGATTTAACTAATCAAAATTTTTCAAGGAGTGAGTGAAGAATCAAATTTTGAGAGATAAATCATGTCTAATATCAGAGTATCATTGGTTTCATGTTGGATCATCATCGCATCACTACAACATCATCACACAATCATTGAATCCTTGACAAAACATCAAAAATCCACATTTTACTAATTTATCTCTCGAGGGAGCATATATTCGTCATCACCTAAAAATCAACCTCTGGGGCAATGTCTAGGTCATCAAAAACTTTTATGAGCATCGGTATCAATTTTTTCTTTAAAGCAATGTGTAAAAACATTACTTCAAAGAGGGGAAAAATGTATACACCTAAAATTGGTCATCACCTTTAATTAATTAAATACTAGTTATTTGATTAATATTTTGACTACATATAAATAAATTATCAATTTATTTATATTGTTCATTTTCTAAATTCTCCAAATCTAAATCATCATCTTCTAAATTAATTAAATAAATAAGGTTCCATAAACTTGTTTTATTTAATTAATCTTCACTAAATCCAATTAGGAATTAGAGCATATTTCTACAACTTTTTGTGTCACCTCACCAAGGTCACATGAAAATAAATAACTCTAATTTTTAATTAGAATTACCTTCAACTCATTTTAAAAAGTGCATGGATCATTCCTCCCACACTTCCACCAATTTTGGAAGCACATGGTCTTCTCTTCCCACACTTGAATCTTCCATCCAAATGGCATGTTTCCCATTGGTCAAGAGATTCTTCCATCCAAACGGCATGTTGTCTTTGGTAAAGGGAAAAACATCTTGATTCTCTTCATCTTCACCATCCATTCTTCTTATTTGAATCCGGACCATTGATTATTGCCACCTCACTATATTCTTGGAAAAGGCTATACATACAACCCTTGGGCATTGTATTTTGCATCCACAATTGAAGTAAAGTTATCGTGCAGGTTTTTCATTAGAGCTTCAAAGCACTTTGGAGTCTTATAGCTAGTCTTTACATCACATTTCGCATCATATTTAGATCTTAGATTAACATATTCCTTCATAGTTGCATTTTATGTCCTCCATTGCATCATAGTTGCATTTTAGATTAGTTCATTTTTAGTTTGCATTTGAGCATATGTAGAATCAAATATAGATCATTCTAGTTCAATACCATAGTATCCACCTCCACTTGTTCATTTCTCATCAACATCATCCTTCATTCATTATTGCATTCATTATCATTGTTTGCATATAGTTTCATGTAGGCATTAAATTGGCTTGCATGTTGAATGTTATCTCATTTCCTAAGTAGTCATTTTAACAACCATTGTGCTCATAGAAATCTGAGGGCCAAACGGTTTAATAAATCCTTAGGAATAGAGGACAATTAGACATTCTTGAAAGATTAGTTAAGATGCAACTTAGAATAGTTTACTTTTCTTTGAATCTTTGAATATAAATCGTTTCATTAAGGTTTGTGTTAATACTAACTATGCACATTTCACACACACACACAAAATGTCACCCACCATGGGGCCTTGCTCCTCTTATTATTAACATGCTTGAAAAATTATGTTCACAGGTTCGAACGTGAGACTTTTGGAGCTTTTTGCACCCATTTTGGTGTCTTTTGTCTCTATTTTAGTGCCTTTGGTCTCTGTTTTGGAACCTTTTTCTCATTGTGTGGCACCTTTTGCACATTTTAGCACCTCATATCTCTATTTTGGCACCTTTTATCTCTATTTTGGCACCTTTTTCCCATTCTATGGCACCTTTTGCACTTTCTATGGTGCCTTTTGTCTCTGTTTTGGCACCTTTTGTAGTTTTCCTATTTTTCACTAAATCTTTGGCTAATACTTTGTGTTGTTATTTTGTAGGGTTCCTAGATTCGTTGTCAAAGACATTCTTATCAAACTGCTAACATATTGTAGGGGCTGGAAGTGATTTACTTGTTTCCTTTTGGTTAAGCTAGGAACATAGCTTAATTAAAAGGTTAATGAACACCATGTTTCCTTTTGGTTAAGTTAGGAACATAGCTTAATTAAAAGGTTGATGAAAACCATGTCATTTGTGCTTGATGGATGGTAGGCATATGCTCTCCCCTTAATTGGGTGACCAAAAAGCTAGACCCATTCACTTTTTTTGTGCAAGTGTGAGTTGAGTATATCTCATGTGTTCTCTCTTTATTCATGTGGAATAAATATTGATCAAACTATGGGTATACTTGCTTTCTTTTGCTTATCTTAGAGGGCCTGCCTTGTGGGAAAAAGTAATCACCCAAGGGAAGTACCCAACTGACAACATGCTAAAGCCAAATGACTTCCAACCGATATATAAATGTCGATACTAGAACAAAGGCCAATATCACGAGGATAGTTCCAATGAGAAAGGAAGCATATGGTCTCTCATTGTATGGATTATCCTCCATGAACAAAGTGCATGCATTAAAACCCTTGTTATAGTTTGGCCAAAAACCTTTATCTATTCTTTGGTGCAGCAACGATCGTTGCAAAGGCATCCACATTCTCACAATTTTTAGTAGAGATGAAAAATATGCCATGGGAGATTCATGGGTATTGATGCTTGGCTACCCTAAGAAGTGAGTTTCATGGAGGGGAGCCACTGGGGTAAAGCATCTAGTCATCCACTAAGAATAAGTGCGGTAGGGGTAAAATCTATGTGGAATCCAAAAGAATACAATCTTTCACAACCTTAGGAGTGTACATTGCTTGATGTTTCTTTATCAAAGTGTTTTAAAAACAAACAAAACATCACATGTTAAAAGTGAAAACCCTAATTCAGAATTCCATTTAGTGAAACAACCAAGTCTCCCATTGGAAAATTAAAAAAACCAAGGAAATTTTCAAAAAACTTTCAAAAAACCAAGTTTCCACCTATTCTAGCACCTTTTCTCTCTATTTTGGCACCTTTTTCACATTATATGGCACCTTTTGCACATTTTGTGGTGCCTTTTGTCTCTATTTTGGTACTTTTTGCAAAACACAAACCAATGACCTGTATTCATCTCCTATCCGACAATCAGTCTCATCTTGGGAATCCTCAAAAGTACTCAACTAATCCTTAGGTAAAACATAGTCTAAACATGTGTGTAACCAAATGATTTCATGAAAGATTAAAATTTGGAAATGAAAGTCCGAACCTCTTAGTCCAAAAGAACAATCCTGAATTATACATCTTTTACTATTGTCAAAATCTACAACTTTTCCAAAGATTTGAGTATCTCGTTTCACAAGTTTGAATCAAAATTTCAAAATTTTCTCAAGTCCAAAATCATTCTTTAGGTACCTTAGAATCTAAACTTGTTAAAACTGACCTCTACAAGTGGAATTTTCTAACCTAAACCAAGATATAACATCACAAAGTTCCAACATCATCAAATTTATCACACCTTTGATTATTAAGCCTAGTTTCATCATCATGATTTATCATCCTCTCATCATGAAATGAAGCTATGTAATGAAATCAAAGTTAGTATCATTAGAATTTGTCATTCTATTTGACTTAGTTGTAATCCTTGGTACTTTTCTAAAACCTAGATAAAATTTTAGTCTAAACTATAACACTTGTATGCCCGTTCAAACAACGTTACAAAAACAAAAGTTCAAGGAAAAATGACTTGAAAATAAAAACATTGAAGATCCAAACATTGAAACTCCAATAGTTGAAAATCTAAACATTGAAATTCCAACCATTGAAACTTTGATCATTGAGACTCAAAACACTGAAACTCAAAATAGTGAAACACAAAGCACCATGGCGGAGGCTAAAGATAATCCTTTTCATGGACTCAAAAACAATGAAGGGGATGAAATAACCAAAGAAGATATGCAAAATGTTGAACAAGACCCCAACTTCCACAAGTGTTTAGAAAATATTTTTGAAATAAATGGGGAAAAATACCTTCTTATGTTAGCCAAACAAGGTGATGAATTGCCAGAGGACTTTGATGTGAATCAATTGAAAGCACCACCCAAAAAGCCCGAAAATGATACTGAACAAGTAGTTGCTCTAACTCACCAAATGAAGAACCTTCAACAATAAATCCTAGATATGCAAAGAGGAACTTCAAAATGATACTTGATCCAAGACATTTTTCCTTATCCATTTGATGAAGGTATCCACATGATACCCTTTCCCAAACATTGTGAATTCGCAAAGTACGACAAATACAATGGAAAAACCGATCTGATAGACCATATAAGGGAATTTAGGACCATGAGTCTTGAATTTGCCTATGAGGAAACATATTTGATGAGATTATTCCCAAGAAGCTTAGGTGCACATGGTCTTGAATGGTTCTCCAAACTCACCCCACCAATTAACACCTTTGAGGAATTAGTCAACAAGTTCATCTCTCAATATTTGTACAACATCCAACATGACATCACCATGAAAGATCTTTATAACTTGAAACAAAAGAAAGGTGAATCATTCCTTGTATTCTTTCAGAAATGGAGAAGGTTATTCGCACGATATTCTCATCCTGTACCTAAAAAGGAAAAGCTAGAAATTTTTATTAACATCCTTAATGATGAGATGAGTTATAGATTGGAATTACAATGTCCCCCAACCTTCGAAAAATTGATTGAAAAGGGGATGAAAATCAAGGCCTTAGTCAAGAGAGGAGTCATCAATATATATAATGAAAACAACTCATCAAACTCCTCCAACAACTACAACAATAGTGACAAACCCAAGTTTTTTGCAACCAAACAAGAATGTTGGAAACAACGATGGTGCAGTCAAAGGTCAAAATGAAAAACCTGTATTCAACCTAACTGCAACCACCACCAAATCTAATCAAAATAGAAATCCCCCCAACAACCAAAGCAACAACCAAGGAAAAAATCAAGGCAATAACCAAGGCAACAACCAAGGCAACAACCAAGGCAACAACCAAGGCAACAATCAAGGCAACAATCAAGGTAACAACCAAAATATCAACCAAGGCAACAATCAAGGTAATGCTGGATCTAGAACACCATCATATCGAATGTCCACAAATTGAAGGAGTTTCACCCCTTTGGGACAATCACCAGACTCAAAATTAAAAGAACTTCTCGAAGCTAAGGTTATAGCTCTACTAAATGCAAGAAATTGGGAACCACAAGTTAAACCCCCATAGTGGAATGAGTCATTTATGTGAATTTCATCGAAACAAAGGACATAAAACCAACGAGTACATGTAATTGAAGCACTTCATACAAGACTTAATTGAGAACAAGATGATAATTGTAGAAGGACTCTAGACAAACAATGATCATGGGGTGTTCAAGAACGCTCTGCCAAACTATGAGAAAGGAGAGTCTTCATCATCAAATAACAAGGGAAAGAACATAAACTATGTCTATGACACCACCATTTTGCATATTGAGGTGGTTGATGATGCAACTCATGACAAATCAAATCATTTTGCAAATGACAACTCAACCAACGATAACACCATTAAACATGAACAAGACATCATTGCAATTGAAAATCATCACCATAATTTTGACACTACCTCACATCAAATCAATGTTATCAAAGTGAGAGAGCCACAAGACAACACACTTGTCAATGTGATCACACAAGGACAAGCTAAGGTAACATTGAAGGGAGCTACCACTTCCACATAAAAAATATATTTATATCCTTGCAACTCAATATACCATAGTGGATCAATTGTAGAAGATGCCCGGACAAATATCCATATTAGAACTTCTCAAGATTTCACTTGCTCACAAGGAAATCTTGTAACAAGCTCTAGTTGCCACCACGATACCAAACAATTTAGAAGTTTTCCAATTTCAAAATATGGTGGCACATGTGGCTACACCACATTGATTATCCTTTTCTGAACATGATGATGTATCTATCAATCATTCCCACAACACTTCCCTATACATTGAGGTCCCAATTCACAAGCACAACTTTAAACATGTCCTAATAGATGAAGAAGTTGGCCTGAATTCATGTACTTTGAAACTTGTTTGTGCACTAGGCTATTCAGAAAATGTTATTGATCCTAGGAGGAAAATCACAATAAAAGCATATGATGACGAGGAGATATCTTCACAAGGATTGATAGTGCTACCTATTCAAGTGGGACTAGTCGCGAGAGATATAGTATGCTAGGTGTTAGACAAGGAGTTAACCTACAACATACTCTTTAGAAGACCTTGGATTCTTGACATGCAAGTTGTACCATCCACATATAACCAGTGTTTGAAGTTCTTGTTCAATGGGCAGGAAATCACTATTGCAGCTGACTCAAATAACCCCCAGTATTGTAACACCCTCAAGACTACCCAAGATACGTTTGTACCACACAATAGGGAAGCCCCAACTCAAGGTTTATCAAATGATGGGAAACAATTAAATGCCTTGTCAAAGTGGGTTGAGAAAAAGGACCAATCAAAGGATAAGGATATCAGTGATGCCAATCCCTCAAGGAAAGTACATTAAATCCTACTCCACAAAATCAGGAAAGTCAACTTGAATCCTTATCAAAAAAAATTTCCAAGATCTAATCGAAAGAGAAAGGCATGGGGGAATACTCATTTCAAAAATCCTTATGCTTGTCACAACTTTCATCTTCTCCAAGGTCATATGGACAGCCATCCACAATTAGACATCAATAATCACAACTCACCACACTGTTTGATGGAACCTTTGTAAGAGCACACACATTAGTGGATGAGTCAAATGACAAGGAGGTTTTAAATTGGTTGTACAAAGATGAAGAATCATCACAAGCATCCACCTCAAGTGTACATTCAAAGCAATATGGAAAAGGAAAGACAATCATGGAAAAGATGGGATACAAGGAAAAAGATGCTATTGGAAAAAGGAAAGAAGGCATCATAGAACCGATACAACCTATCACTATGAAAGCCAAAGATAAAACAAGATTGGGGTATAGAGAACAATCCAGATAAGAAACCATACAACAAGTTGTTGAAAGAATCCTACAACTACAAGATAGTGGTGCTCATGAAATTGATTCAAATGAGTACGAGTGGGATTCATTATATGAAGAGTCTTGCCATGATAAGGAAATTGATGTAGTCCAAAAGTATACACCCATACGTGAGGCTCGGGTCAAAGTTCAGGTCATAGACCACTTGAAATAGGATCACTACACATTGATGATTCTAGCAAAGATGATCAGACTTGGAGTGAAATGGACAATGCAAAGGATAGTTACCTTATAGACATTAATCTCGCTATTGGAGAATATGAAGACATTACCATCGGGACTCCTAGTGCATCTGACTTTAGCCAATCCGACGACTCCTTACCCTTGATACATCCTAAACTCATAGATTGGGACCAAATTGAGCCATCTAATACCCTCCTCTTTTCAAACGAGGAATCCATTTTGAACTTCCTCTGCTTTTCCAATCTCGAAATAGATTCCACCATTGAACATCGTAACAAAGCTTCCAACCAGGAGAGTGTCAAATTTTCTAGTTACAAAATGAATAATATAGGGAAAATATCTGATGGTGGAAACCATTCAATGGCAGTATCAAATCTAGAAAAAGTAAAAGACAAAGAATGTATCCAATAGTGAAAACCTCTCTGAGGTGCTAAAGGATGGAAGATTTGACACACTCCTTGAACACTTTCAAGAACGATCAAAATTATTTGTCGAACCCACCCAATCTATCAACATTGGTAATGAAGAAACAGTGAAGACTATCCATCTAGTAGAATCCTTGACAGATCAAGAAAAACCAAACTTCATCAAATTCTTCACAGAAAGGAAAATCAACTTTCCTTGGTCTTATGCTGACATGCAAGGGATTGATTCAGAACTCATCATGCACCACTTGTCACTACCAATAGGAATAAAACCAGTCAACCAAAAGGTAAGGAAAATGCATCCACATATTTCCATCTTGGTAAATGTAGAACTAAAGAAGTTATTAGATGTGGTATTTATCAGACCTATTGACTATGTGGAGTGGATTTCTAACATCGTAATTGTTTCCACTTGTCTTGATACCACTAGCAGAAGGAAACCCACTTTTATTGTACATAGCAACAATTGAGGTATCATTGGGGGCCTTTTTAGCGCAAGAGGATTCAAAAAGGAAAGAAAGGGAAATTTATTATATCAGCAGAACCCTAAATGGTTATGAGATCAATTATACCTTCATTGAAAAGGCTTTTCTGGCAGTAGTATTCTCTACCCAACAATTGTGACATTACATGCTTACACATACCATCAAGTTAATAGCCAAGATAGACCCACTTAAATACCTTCTAAGAAAAGCTAATCTAACTAGAAGACTATCCAATTGGGTCATGATGTTGAGTGAATTTGACATCCAATATGATGATAGGAAGGAAATCAAAGGAAAAGCAATTGCAGAATAGTTAGCCAAAATACCATTACAAGACAATCATCCCATGAACATTGAGTTTCCATATGCTAATGTCCTGACAATATCCACACAACAATGGGTCTTGTACTTTGATGGTTCTTATACACAACATGGATCAAGAGCTGGAATCATGCTTATCTCACCATAATGACACACCATTCCTAAGTCCTACAATCTGATGTTCCCTTGCACCAACAACATAGCTGAATATGAAGCCTTGATCATTGGAATCAAAGTAGCAGTTGATTGGAAGATCACAGAGCTACATGTCTATGGGGATTCACAACCATTCATTAACCAAGTAAACGATGACTATCAAACAAAGGATGATAAGATGATGCCCTACAAAAAGAATGGTTGATGACTTCAAAAAGTACTTTGTGGAAATAATATTTGAGAAAATTCCTCGAAGTGACAACAAAGTCGTTGATGCCATGGCGACCATTGCTTCTCTCTTGCAGATTCCAGAGAAATGAGCCTGTTACAAGTTCATGGTGGAACAACTATTCAACCCATCTTATGACAACCCTGAGTACCAAGTTATCTACCATCTAGCTGAGGCTAACAGTTCCCTCTATGGGAAAATCTATATGTACCTAAAAGATAACACCCTCCCTCCTAACCTATCTCGTAATAAAAAAATGAAACTTCATTCGCCAAACCACCCGACACACCCTTATCGCATATGTCCTTTATCGATGAGGTCTTGATGGAACTCTCCTCTGATGTTTGGAACGTGGCAAGTTTGAAATGACTTTATGGGAATTACATGAAGGTTTTTGTGGCACTCATTTGAGTGGTTTAACCCTAGCAAAGAAACTCCTCCATCTTGGATATTATAGGTCAACTCTAGAGAAGGATTCTTTTCAATTTGTAAAGAAATGCCAAAAGTGCCAGATTCATTGCAATCTTATTCATGCACCAGCGTAGGAACTTCATCCTTTTGCATCAACATAGTCACTTTTTAGTGGGGATTAGACCTCGTAGGCAAGATTCGTCCATCTTTGTCCAATGGACACAAGTTCATTATTGCAACTATTGAGTATTTCATGAAATGGATCGAAATTGTCCCTCTAACTACTATCACGGGAAAACAAATCTCATCCTTCATCCTGAACTATATCATCTGTAGATATGGCATCCCTCAGTCCATCATCACTGACAATGGATGACCTTTCAAAAATCAAGACATTTAAGAACTTTGTGAGAAATTTCATATCCAACATCAGTTTTCTACACCCTATTATCCTCAAGGAAATGGCCAAGTAGAGTCCTCAAACAAGACTATCCTAAAAATATGAATGAAACCATCAATGATGTTGGATGTGACTGGAATGTGCAACTGAACCCTGCTCTATGGGCTTACAGAACTAGTATCCTTACCTTGACAAGAGCTACACCCTATGCTCTAGTCTACAGCTTAGAAGCCATTCTACCTATTAAGGTTGAACTGCCATCACTTTGAGTGTCACTAAAAGGGATCATTTCAGATGAGGATTACAGAATGTCTAGGTTACAAAAATTGGAACTCTTGGATGAGCATCATTAGCATGTAGTGGATCACCTAAAGGCATATTAGCAAAGGATATCTAGAAGCTACAACCACAGAGTCAAGCCTAGAACATTTCAGGTTGGTGATTTAGTCTTGAAAGAGAACCCCTGCAATCAACAAGATTGAGAAAAGAAGGGGAAATTTGAACCAAACTGGCTAGGTCCATTTGTCATTGTCTTAGTCTTTGGATCATGAGCATATCAATTGTCTACACCAGAAGGATATTTGTTTGATGAAGCCCTTAATAGCTTGCATCTCAAAAAGTTCTACAATTGAATCACCCAAGTGCATTGGGGAAAAGGTCTAGAAAAATATCAAAAACATCAGAAAATGTCCTAAAAAAATGCTTGCCTTGATGAAAACCTTGCAAACATGCATCTTGGTAACCTCAAAAAAAATTAGAAACAGAGAAAAATATAAAAATAGTAAAAAAATCAAAAAGATCAAAAAAATCATAAATCTAAAAAAGTGCAATAAAAAAAAAGTAGTGAAAACTTGGCAACATGCGCTATTTGTGATAGGTTAGCTTTTCCATATATTTGAGCATGTCACCCATTTGATTTGGCCATCTATCTACCTATTCTTTGAAAGCTCCATGTACATATCTTGGCATCGCGGTCATGACTCACCCTAGATTGAGGGAAAAATCTTGAACTAACTGGGGCAAATAAACTTTGGGTTTAAACCAATGGAAAAAATACAGTAAGACAAATGCAGCAAAAACAATGATTTAAATGCAACCCAACATTGAACATCAATCACCATTAGAAATGCATCAAACATCCATATCATATCAAAATCCAAAAATAGGTCAAAAGTGAGTGAAAAAGTCAAAAATAGAGTCATTAGTCAAACTACATGGTCTCTGCATATATAACGTAGGAAAGGCTAATCTTTTATCAGCCCCTGAGACCCCTAGGATAGGTCTTTAGGTTAGGTTCTTGGTCAAAATCTCAAAATACACCTAAAATTTTGGAAAATCAAAAAATCCGAAAAAACATCAAAAAACAAACATAAAATCAAATCAAAAGGATGATGCTCTTCTGAATCATGGGTTTATCACGTTAAACACAAATGTTAAATTGTTGTATTGAGCCCCTCGATGATGTATCGAACTAGAGGAGCTAGGAAAGAGTATGATTTTTCTTTGTTTGTTGTTTGTGAGTTGATCATTATGAACTTGTACTAGAATATGACTGTGTCCTTTGCTACCTTTGCCTCTATGTCTTCTACCCCCAACATCTCTACACACTGGATCAGTCAATCTAACAAGTCTATGAACTACAAACCATGCATCATAAGTTGGGGTGGTTCTTGGATCATCCAAACCCCCTACATAAATCCAAGAAAGTGGTACCAAGTGATCAAAATCATCTATAGCTAACTGAGGAACCAAATGTGGTCTCCACTCTATAATCTCTCAAAATGTGGAGCATACATGGCCATGTAGTCCTTGGCCGAAGCATATTATCACTCCCCAAGCTTTTTGGCAACATGATTTGGTAAATACCTCTCAATGATGTGTGAAGTACAACCCATCAGCCATTGGGTTTGCTTGTAGTAAGAAATGTGTACATCATCATCATCCTAAGTTTGACCTTGCAACCATGACCTCCATGTGAACTTGGTCATATCATCAATGGCCATCTACCATTAAGCAATATCACCTATGTGGTGGAGAGTATTCATGCCATCATATCAATACACTATAGGATCCTCTTCATCCAGATCTCTAAATGAAATCATCAACCAAACCATGCCAATGTGCTCCCATGCCCATATGTGAAGAAGTGTAACTCCTACAGAGAGGCTAGCTCCTCCTTGGTACACCACTTGATGCATACCGTGGTACAAGTGGGCCAATATGCAAGGGCCTTAGGCATAAACACAAACATCCTCAATGATCCTCTCCAAGACAATCCCCCATCTCAGTTTGAATAGTCTGGATCATTTGTCAGGAACTAGGACTCCCATAATCAGTCTTGTAATCACCAAGGTAATGTTGTAGGAAATATTTACATAATTCCACGAGTCAATTTTTCCACCCTTTAGCTCCATATCCTTTATTCCCAAAACTTGAAACATGGCCTTTAGGACAAGATTTGCATCGTAAATAACCTTCTATCCATGGATGGGAACCCTTAGGATCCTCTAAATGTCCTTGAGAGTCATAGTGGCCTCCCCTGTGGGTAGGTTGAATGAGGTCTCCAAATGCCAGTGCTCCACTAAAGCAGTCATTAGAGATAAGTGGGTCTGAATCTCTAGCCTAAAAGAAATAGGATGTAACCTGGTCGTTCCTAGAAAGAGAATTTCAAGCTCTCTGAGGGTAGAATCTACTCCAATATCTACAGTATTTTCTCCCTAGAATGAAGTGGATGAAAGGTAGCCTACACGCATAATGTGCATAAAATCAATTTTCTAAAAAAATGCAAAAATCTAAGTCAAACTAGCTAGAAAAGAAAAAGAGAGCCTATTTTGCAAAGGCAGCTCACTATCAAAAGAAAAAGCATGAAAATCCTACAATAGCATCATTTGTTTGCAAAGGAATCACCATTATAGTGTTTCCTCACAAAAAAAGTGTGCCTCTAAAAAGCATCACCATATCTTACAAAAGTGTCTCTATATCTTGCAAATGTGTCACCAAATTTATAAAGGTGTCATTCAATTTCAAAACCCTCATGCATATGCAGAGATGTGACACCCCATTGCAAAGTTGTCGCTATGTGTGGCAAAGGTGTCACATTAGTTTCTAAAAGTGTCACATTAAAATGTGGTTCCTTTGTTTTTCCTAGTTCTAGCTTACATTTATCTATCTAGAAAAGTGTGCAAGAGAAGTTTATCAGGGTACATATTGGGGTCCTGCATCAACTAGTTGTTGGAACTCATAGACCTGACCTGCATGGTGTACTGCTTGAATTGCATGGGCCATCGTCCTAGGTTCTATGTAGGATCTAATCTCAATAATCTCAAAAACTCTTTGATCTCTTAAAGTCAAGTGTGTAAATGAGCTTGAAATTCACCCAAATGAGAATATCTGCCTAGTATAACTTAGGGTTATAGCCCTACAACTCAATTTTCTTGCTTCACATCTAGCCATGGTTCCTTCATAAGTCTCCTAGGACTTGCTTATTTTTCATCCTTTGTGCAGTAAAACCACTCCCATGCCTTTTTTTGCAATCTCAATTTGAAAAATTAGGTTTTTCGCTCAATCTCTTGAGGGGGCAACACACCAGCATTCCTTCATCCACTAGGGCACAGTGAGGCATCAGGAATTTTTTTTAAAAAAAATTGATCCAAGCAACATCAATTCTTTGAAGCAATGCAATAGGTACCTTGCTTCAAAGAGGGGTAAAATGTAGACACTTGAAAATGTCTTGAATATATCACACACCTAGATTTCAATTAATAACACTGCTTCTCTCATCTTTCACCTAATTCTTCAATTTAATTAAATAATGTCCAATTATTTAGTTAAATTCACCTTTTTCTCCTATTAATTGAATAACTAATTTTATTTAATTAATTCATCACTTTCATACTAATTTTCTTCCCTTTTGATTAAATAATGTCAAATTATTGAATCAAATGTCATTATTCCCTCCTTGATTAAATAATTCTTAATTGTTTAATTAAAGTTCCTAATTCTTCCAACTTGCACAATTAAAAACTATTTAATTAGATAATTATTCCTTCAATCCTCTAATCATTCAAAGAATATTCTCATGGATTATTCCCTTTTCAAATTCAAATTCTTCCCTCCACATGAAATATCTCTTATATATTTTCTAAAATGTAGGGATGTTGTTGAAACCTCATGGATTATTAGCCCTTGATTAAATCTTTGATCCATGCCTTCATGAATTGTTGACCCTTGATCCATCTCTTGATCCACACTCACATCTTCAATTCAATTTCATCAACTGATTAGCATTTTGAATTCTCACCATTGATTAATATTCCAAAAATCTATAAAAGCCAAGCCTTTTTCCATGAAAAAGGATTCACAACCTTCATGGAAACTTACTCTATTGAATTTACCACTCACCATTTGAGCTTTTTGAGAAATTTGTGAATCATTGACCATCATCAATCAACCCAAGCTTTTGCATCAACATGGATTAGGAAATTTGAGCAATCCACATCAACACCACTATAAATTGTACCCAATTCACAATGGGAGTGCAAGTTTGCTTTGTTAATTGATTCAATTGTTTAGAATTTAGGTTTCTTTCATGACATTTGAATCATTTTACCAATGTTTACTAAATTTCACTGGAGTATTGTTTTTAATTGATCAATTGCTTGTTTAATTTGCTTTATTTTATTGTATGTTGATCAATTGAGCTTTAATAAGTTTACAAGACCTATTCACACATGTTCACATGTTGAGTTTGCTTAGGGGGCTAGGAATATTTCTAGAAGTCTCTAGTACAAATTTGACCTTATCCCATAGTTATCACATGACATAAGATTAAGACACATGCCATCATCCTCGTTGGTCCCATCTCTCAAGCTTGCCTATATAAGAAAGATATCACATGCACATTTGGTAAGGGGTTTTAATCATAATATATTTTGTACCATAATCTACCAATAATTTCTCTTTTTGCTCTCTTATAAAAGGAAATATTTGGTGTTGTAGGTGATCTTGGAAGCTTGCATCCATTTGTGACTCTTGCACTTTGGTCTAAATGGGATGGTGTTAAGGCCATAAAGCCACTTTATGGAATCACTGTATTTAATAAGAGATAAATTTTATGTTAGGATTCATTAATCTCAAACTCAAGTAATTTCCTCTCTAAATGGATTGCTAGAGTTATTCAAGGGGATGAGGATGGATCACTAGAGCTATTCGAGGAGATGATGATGGATCACTAGAGCTATACAAGGAGATGAGATTAGGAAAATGTTGATTAGTCACATAGTGGCTTTAATTTCTACAAAGGGGAAGTGACACATGCTCAATTGGTAGGATAAGATTCTTCTTACACCCTTCTTTAGCATCAAGGCTTCCAATCATTGTTTTAGTATATACAAGGGTTGGGAATCAATATCCAAGTTTCTAAATTTGAAAGATTTTTTCTTTTAGGCATAAGCTCAGTTTTTCTACTTCCTCCATTTGGTTGAACAAATTGATTCAAATTGACAATCAATGTTTAGCTTACTCCCAATACTATGTTCACTGACAATTTCATAGAGGTTCCTACACTTTTAATAATCCATGTAGTCAACTACTTAACCCTTTCACGGAACTCATCAAAGTCACCTTCATGCATAATTTGACCTCTCCTCTTGTGACAAATAGGTGATTGATTTCATCATGTCCATTGTCCCTCCAAGCTAAGTATCAAACTTTCTACCCCAAACCCTTGCAACATCCTCAAAGGTTGATATTGGTTTCCCTCTCACCACTCCTTTTCCAAACTAAACAAATCTACTTATAGTATCTTCCTATGCTTCTTTTGGTTCCTCCTCTTCATGTCAAATGGACTTCTTGTTTTCGTAATACCTTCTAGATTAAAGCTACGATCACAACCATTGACACTCCAAAACCAATGTAATACTATTCTAAAACTATTGATACTTACTAAAACTCTCTTGATTATTAATATTAATAAATTTGAAACATCTTATAATATTATTTTTACAACTATAACTAAGATCTAGAGTATATCAATTCTATCACATTTACATTAACTTCATCCCTTAAAAATACAATAACTTTACATTCAATAAACCGAATCCCCAATAATATTTTTATTAAATAAAATAAATAATTAACTACTAATCCGCAATCATGACAAATGGAAGTCCTTGTCATTTGCAGACCTACTTCCACGAAAGTCCGGAAAAGGCCTCAAAGTGTTTGGTCGGTGGAAAGAGAGGGAAATGATGAGCCATCAGACACGTGTTGCAATTAGTATCGTCGATAAGTAAATGGTGGGCCCGGCGCTGAAGGGACAGGTGTTTTGGACGCAGGTGCCCACTATTCGAAAAGAGTGTGACCGCCATAAGTGCCTTGTCCAAGTACGCTTGCATGACTTACAACGGAGGGTAAGACCGACATGTGTACTATGAAAGTTATAGAACATCCTACTTTATATTAGTTGAAAATAAAAAAATTTAAAGATTTTTTCTAAATTATTCGTAAATGTTCATCTATTTTTTTATTTTTTTTTATTGGAAAATGTTCATCTATTTTATTCAATGTAGATAAAATAAATGACGTTATAGTTAAAATAAAAGGACAATTGGATTAAATTTGAAGAGTTTATTGCATGAGGGAACAAAATATTTTACAGGTAGTCGTAAGACTATAAGATAGGGACAAGACGACAGTGCCTATCCAAACGAACTTAAACATCAACTGATGTTTGACCATGAGTTAAGACCCAACGGAAACAATGAAGTGCAGTTATGATGGGTTATAATGTATGGGATGACATCCATGCTCCGATGCATTTTAGGGGCTGGATAGCCGCTGCCCAACCTCCCAGTCAATTTCTGTACAATAACCAATATGAAAATTAAAAGCCTAGTAAAATATTCCATTTGTATCATCACCCATCCACTTGTACATGTGTAGATAATCATTAAATATTAATTAGAGTTGTGCAACCTTTTGAAAATGGACAAATGCTAAATAATTTCCAATGAAATATCCTCATGATCATTTAATGGTCACTAAGCTATCAACCATACAAGTCTTTGTCATTTGTATGGGTTGTCAAGGGAACATGCTCCCATACTTTCTCCTATATGCACTTGACATATAATTAATAAAGACACTTGCTCGAATATTTAATGGTGTAAGGCCCTCTCACCAATATTTGAAAACAAATCAACATCACAATTCACAACAAATATTTTAGATTTTATATACAATTTTCAAATTCAAATTTAATGGTAGTAGTATTATTTTATACTAATAATTCAAATTCAAATTCAACATCTCTCATTCAATGCATTTATTTATCAAAAAACATTGAATCAATAATAAGAAAATTCTCTATACATCCATTTCACAAGGTAGTCCACTGTCTTTTCACTCATAATGCTCTAAAAAAAAATTAAACTCACCATGTGCATCTCTTAGATAATAGGCTTTACAATTGAAAAAATCCTTCAACTGTTTTTAACATAGTTTTATATTTTCCTACATTAATCTCTCATATGTTCCCAATTGTGAAGCCATCACCTGGTTCTACATCCTTTTGAACAACAATGTCATCTAAATGCCAAATTTGTGTTCTCTATACAACTATACACACACACATACAAATGTATAGTTCTACATATAGCTATGTATACCTACATATAACTTTGTTTATGTGTATATAAATTTCTATTTGAATAAATTTATATATGTAGTTGTCTACCAAAATGTTGAGTTGTATGTGCATATATATTGTAGACCAAGAAATAAGGTTTGGAAGCTTAAATCACACATATCAACCACAAGTTGTTAGAAATAGGCTTTAAAATCTCAATCCAACAATAGAGCATAAATTGACATAAACCAAATTGAATGTAAACAAACAAAATAAATTATACATTTTATGTCATCATTGCTTGACCTCTATTGCTCTTCTCCTTTTTGCTTCATAAGATTTGAAGTGTTGCTCTCAGTTTTTTGTGTGCACCAATCAATAGACTCATGATGATAGTTTTGGTGAAAGTTTAAAGACTCTGGTTAAAGAATAAAGAGATTGAAGATTAAATTTATAGAATAAGTTGGTGTAATGAACAAACAAGATTGAATAAAAAATGAATGATTAAGATTGAATGAGACAACCTTAATGAGAAAGTTGCTCATTTTCCAAGTATAAATTAGTGGAAATTGATTGGAGAAAATTATGGAGATGTAAGAATTAAATTGAGAAAATTATGGTGAAAGAAGATTGGAGAAAATTATGGAGATGTAAGAGTTAGAGAAATTCTCAAAAGGAAAATAAATAAAATATATTTATTTTCGAATACACGTGGATAATTAATTAAATTGAACAATTTAATTAATTATAGAGGAAATCTAAGGTTAAAATGATTAAACAAATAAAAATATTTATTTAATCATAGATGAAATTAGATGAAGGGTTAAATAATTAAACATAATTATATAACTGATAAAATGATGAGAGGAAAATTAATCATAATTAAATTTAATTATTATGATGTGAAGAAGAATAGGATTTGGTTTA
This sequence comes from Sequoia sempervirens, assembly GCA_007258455.2. Taxonomy (NCBI): domain Eukaryota; kingdom Viridiplantae; phylum Streptophyta; class Pinopsida; order Cupressales; family Cupressaceae; genus Sequoia; species Sequoia sempervirens. The sequence continues at coordinate 39,658,474 of VDFB02274714.1, forward strand.
GAAGAAAGTTAGGTTTATGGGGAATTAAGGTTAGACAAAATTAGGACTAGACAAAAAAAATAGTCAAAAAATAGCATTGCAAGCTTAGGACAATTTTGAGTGTCTACATTTTTCCTGTCTTTGAGAGAATGTTCAAAGTAATATTGTTTCAAAGAAAAATAAAAATAAAATTTAATCTAGTCCTAATCTTATGATGTTGTTGCAAGTATGAGCAGTCAATGTTGGCATTGATGTCAACAAGCCTATGTTGTCATTGATGTCTATTGTTGGGTGAGAGTGTGAGCAGTTGATGTTATCCATGCTTTGATCAATTGCATTATGTTGTCATTAGTAAAGCTCCTGGTATCAACCTCTAGTGTTGCTTTGATAAGATTTTATCTATGGATATATGGTTGAGTTGCTATGTTTTAGTTGATTTAGTTATATTGAGAGACTACCGAAGATGATGAGGATGTGTCTATGGTGCTTGGTTTCCAAGTGCTTTTGAGAAAATTTGATGAAAAGAGGAAACAGTGTGTTGCAGTGGTGTTTTGTGTTGTAGGGATGCGTTCTTGTGTTACTCTGCATTTCTTCTAGGTTGAAGATTTTCCTGTGTGTTTCAGATATGTTGGTGAGATATGCTCAAAGGTGTTATATCCAAGTTTTGGTGTGATAGGTCATTGTACATAAGAAGTTGTGTTCACTAATGTGTGAACTGTGTGTTGCAAAGGTGTCTAGGAGAAATTTTTTTGCTTCACATTTCTCTACAATTATGTTTCAAGTCTTGCAAATCTGAAGGAGTGTTGATAGTGTTGGTATCTTTCTTTAGTTGAGATGGTTTGAGGTTTGGTGCTTTAGAAGTCAATTTCTCAAGTAACAGTGTATGACAAAATTGTCTAAGTGTACTAGGTGTGCATATTCTTCAGGTGGAAGTTGTTGCGAAGGATTTTGTTGGATTTTAGAGTGTTTAGGAATATTCTAGATCATATTTAAGCATGGTGTGTGGTTTGTAAGTCATCCTTGGATTTAAGGAAGTGTGTACTTAAAAACTTAATGGTGTTTCCACAGGTAACAATTGACCTAGTGTTTACACTAATTGTGGTGGATAACTATTGTTTAAAGAAGTGTGTGGTTGAGTGTTGTTGATTTGGGCCCCAAATAAGGTGTGATGTGGTATGATTTCACTTGTATCCATCACATAAGTGTTTTGGCACCAACCTAATTTGTATATGCACATTTGATGTGCATAGTCAACCTTGGAGAAGGGTTTCAAGGTTGAGGATGGTATAAATAAGAGTTGATTTGTTGATGGATGATGATGAGATAGACAAGAGCGATGTGAATGATGCAAATTGTAGAGTTATAGAATGCAAAATTAAGAAGTGTAGTGCAAGCTTTCATGTGTTATATTATTGGATGTAGTGAGTAGAAGGTGTTTATAATTCTTCAATTAAGCTACGAAGGTGTTGGTGATGTTGTAGTGGATTTCCTTGTTGTATTGAGATGGATTTCTCTGTGTAACATTCTTCTCTATCTTCTTCTCTATTCTATTAGTGAGCCTTTCTTTCTTTGGCAGTGAGACCTATTGTATTCGGTGTTGATATTTCTTATATTGTGAGCTAATCCTCATCAGTGTTTTTCCCTTCTTGGGTTTTCCACATAAATCCAGTGTTCTCTTTTGTATGGTGTTAAGTTGTTTTAGTTTCAATTATTTGCATAGTTTGTTCCATCACACATTGGTATCAGAGCGAGGTTCCTTGGAGAAAAGCTTAACTACTTAAGATAGATCTAGGATGGCACACAAGAAGGAGATCCCTATGTTTGACAAAATGAACTATGCATTCTAGAAAACAAGGATGAAAGGATTTTTAAGTTAGCTGGGATATATGATGTTTGTAAATTAGTTTATAATGGATATACTATACCTACAAATGGTCTGAGCACTGAAGCTAAAATCATGGCCTATCAAAGCAATAGTAAAGAAAGGTATGCTCTCTTAAGTAGTCTCACAAATTTTGAATTAGTGAATTTTATGAATTTCAAAACTGCTGAAGAAATCTAGACAAAAGTTGGAAAGCATTTATGAAAGAGATGATAAGGTTAAACAAGCCGAGATGCAGAATTTGAAGATCACATTTGAGAACTTGCAAATTCTTGAGGATGAAAAAATTACAAGCTACATGCAGAGGGTAGATTAAGTGGTCAATTCCATCAGAGGTCTTGGTGGAAAAGTCAAAGAATCAAAAGTGGTAAAGAAAATCCTTAGAACCGCTCCTAAAGCTTACAATCATAAATTTTATACTTTTGAGGAATTTTCAAATCTAGATCAATATGCTAGAGATCAATTGTATGGTTCTCTAACTGCATTTGAAATGAGGGAATTTGGTACAAATAATGGTGCAAAAGTTGAGACTATTTTTAAAGTTGGAAAACTGGAGAAGATTAAAGAATCAGATCAGGAGGATCTTGATGATGTGGAAGATAACTTTTTGAGAAGGATGAAAAAGGGTACTGGTAAGTACAAAGGTAAGTTTCCTTTCAAATGTTTTAGTTGTGGATAGACAAGGCAGTGAACTGGTTGAAAAAATGCCTCAAAGAAATGTGGTCTCATGGTGATGAAATGCCATGACAATCCATAACAAAATTTCACTTGTCATTGCATTCATCATGGAATTCCATCACCATGAGACCACATTTCTTTGAGGTATTTTTTCCAAAGTTCATTGCCTTGTCTATGCTACCACATTTTTCATACATGTCTACCAAAGAATTTTATCAAACAATTCACTGCCTTGTTGCTATGGCTAAAAGCCTAAAATAGGTGATTTCAAACAAGCTATGGATGCTTGGAAAAAATATATCAAAGCATAATTGTAAGCAACAAGCTATGGTCTCATGGTTTTTTTTTTGGCATGAAAATCAGCGTGATTTTATTTGCCTTTTTTTGTAGGTTTTAAATGCATTTTTTTGGAAATTTTGTTGTTTGAAATGGGGAAAAATATTTGTGGTCAATTTTGTGCATTTTTTAATTGTAGAATTCTCATAGTTAATGAAAAAGGTAGTGTTCATGAAGGAATGGAAAAGATACGTAAAGCCTTTGAATTATACCTGTATTGTGCAATGGCATTGAATCATTTAGCAAACCATTTTTTCTTCATAAGGAAACATTTTCTTGTGGAACAATTGACTGAGAAAGCTCTTGTTTCAACTGACCACCCTCTCATGAAATCTCATTCATATTATAATCTTGCACGATATTATCACAGTAAAGGTTATTATGAAACCATTGGTTGCTACTACATGACATCAGTCAAGGAGAGCCAGAGGCCACAAGATTGTGTGGACAAGTTCAATTGAAGTTGGGAGATCTTAAGAGTTCTCTCTCAAATTTTGAAAAGGTTCTAGAGGTCCACCCTAAGAACTGTGAGAGCTTAAAATTTGTAGGCCATATATATGCTTAGCACAGGCATTCAAAGAAGGCTTTGGAAATTTTAAGAAAGGAAACTCGCATAGATCCATGTGATGCCCATGCATTTATCAAGATGGGTGAGTTATTAATATCAACAGACCCCAGTGCAGCCTTAGATTCTCTTAAGACAACAAAGTATCTTTTGAAGAAGAGTAGAGAAGAAGTACCCATTGAATTTTTAAACAACATTGGGGTTCTTCATTTTGAGTGTGATGAACTAGAGTTGGCTCAACAAACTTTTATGGAGGCATTAGCAAATGGCATTTGGGTTGAAATCATAAATAAAAGCCCCAGTGCCAATTCTGTAGTTTTTTTGTGAGCTTTAAGGATATGGAATTATTCCATCAACTAGAAGAAGGTGGTGTTTCACTTGAGTTACCATGGGATAAAGTCATAACACTATTTAATCTTGCTAGGTTGTTTGAACAACTACATGATACTGAAAAAGCAAATCTTTTATATAGGCTAAAATTGTTCAAGCTTCTTGATTATGTGGATGCATATCTACATCTTGCAACCATGGCTTAGGCTCAAAATGAGATCCAACTAAGCCTACAATTGATTGGCGATGCACTTAAGGTGGATAAAAACTCATCAAATGCTTTATGTATGCTTGGCAACATGGAACTGAAAAAAAATGTCTGGCTTAAAGCAAAAGAAACAATTAAAACAGATTATGAAGCATTTGATTGTGTCTTTTTCTTTAAGCCAGTCATCTATTTTCAATTCCATGTTGTCATGCATACATAAAGCATTTGATGAGTTTTTATCCACCTTAAGTGCATCCCCAATCAATTCTAGGCTTGGTAGATTGTAGAAATAGATTCCAAGAGAAGATGATGCATATAATGACGATGGATAAGCTACCTCAAAATTTTAGTAAATCAAATATGCTTTGTCCCTTCCAAATCCATTTGAAATAGTTAAATAATATATTATCAAAAACCTCAAATGAATCATCTGTATGTTATCTTTTCATTTTCCCTCTTTCTTGTTTTTTATGGGCAACCTATTTTAGTCTTTATTTAGGAACATTTTTTGTGTCCTTCAATGTATTATGCTTTATCTTTCTATCAGATTCTAGATTAAAAGAACCTATAATTGAAAATAAATTAATTCATATTATTTTATTTTATGTATTATGAAACCAAGTTGAAACTCAAATGCTCATCATTCATTTCCCATGGGCCTTGGGAATTTTTCTCTTGGAAAATAGGAGTATAATAATAACTCAAGAGGATATTAACGTCATAAAAGGAGCCACTTAAGTGTTGGCACAGAGACCAGGAATATTTATGTTGTAAATGGGGTAGCCATTATGCTAGTTGAAGGAGGTCAATTTGATATTGCAAAGGAAATTTTTACACAGGTACAAGAAGCTGTTGCAGGAAACATCTTTGTTCAGATGCCTAATGTGTGGGTAAATCTAGCATGTGTTTACTTTGCACAAGGACAACTTGCGCTTACAGTGAAAATGCTTATGCTACAGATGGGGTAGCCATTGTAAAGTGTTGGCATAGAGACCAAGAAATGTTTATGTTGCAAATGGGGCAACCATTGTGTTCGTTGAAAGGGGTCAATTTGATATTGCAAAGGAAATCTCTACACAGGTACAAGAAGTTGTTGCATGAAACATCTTTGTTCAGATGCCTGATGTGTGGGTAGATCTAGGACATGCTTACTTTGCACAAGGACAGTTTGTGCTTGCAGTGAAAATGCATAAAAATTGTTTGAGGAAATTATATTCTGGCACTAACACCCAAATTTTATTATATTTAGCTTGAACACATTATGAAGTAGAATAGTGGCAAGATTGTATTTAAAGAACATTATTAAGAACAATAAATTTTAATGATCGTTTTGAATTTTTCTTTAATGTAATGAGGGTTTCAAATTACCTCTGAATTTGCTATAGAGGGTGTCCCCAAATCTGAATTCACTACAGAGGGCCTCGGTGAATTCAAATTCATTGCAACAAACTCCGAATTCCTTGCCCACCTTTTTATAAGTCTCCAGGTCCTCTCCAAATATTTATCGCCCATGCAAGTAGATGCTATAACTGATCAAAACATGCCTCAGTGCCAGGCTAACAAATGAAGTGAGGTCTGCAATGAATGAATGAAGCGAGGTTTGCAATGAAAAAATGAAGCGAGGTCTACAATGAACAAATGAAGCGAGGTCTATAATGAACATGAATAATCGCACCAATACATCGTGCTAATAATTGGGCGAATTAATTTTTAAAATTTATGTCTAATTTGTATTTGATGACTAACTATTTAGTCAATTTTATTTATATGACTAAATAATTTTTTAGTCAACGACCAAATTAGTAATTTATTTACTCATTTATAGCTGAGTTGCAAAAAATGAGTAGAATTTAGTCATTTTTAGTTGTTATGACTAAATTTTTTAGTCACCTAGTCATTTATTTGCCAAATTCTACTAGTGAGATAATGTTGGAGGATAAAACATCCATAATTACTTTCATAGATGGGAAGGTATTAGAGAAAATTGCTTTACCTCAAAGCCTTCAAACATACAATATGATACATTGATGAAAAGATTATGAAACCATATTTTGTGAATAATGTATCCCTAACAGTGTTGATTTCCATCTTAATTTTTTGTTAAATATAGAAGGGATAAAGGCCAAAGTTGTTTGCCAAATTTTTTAGGCATACTTGCACATCCAGAAAGCATGTTTAATGGTTTCTAACTTGTGACAAAAATGACATTCAGAGAAGTAGGTAGGGAGAAAGGTGAGGTGTTCTCCCACAATAATTTTATAGTGGATAATATTCCATGCTATAAAATGTGCTTTAGCATCAACTTTGGATTTTTAAACAATGAGGCTCAAACTGAACCACTTGGATTCAGACGAATTCACTCTCAATTAGAAATTTAACCTTGGTTGTATTTAGATTGGTGGAAGAAGCTTATGGTAGATTAACTTCATAGGGAGATTTTCTATATTAAAACTTGGAAGCCACCTCCAATCATTAAAAATATTGTATGAAATGGGAGTAGAAAGTTTCAATTGAAGATCTAGAGGGACAAAATCATGCGCCTTGTGGATGTCATTGATTGGAGCACTAGATAGATTGAAATCAAGTTTGAGTTGCAAGTCATTTTTCCAAGTTATGATGAGAACTCCCAAATGTCCCTAAATTCTATGATGCCTCTTTTGCATAAGATCTTGTTATGTAAATGAGGATTAATAGAAATGGGCTTCTCATGCAAACAAACAAATCTATTCCACCAAATAGATGAAGGAAAAAACTCATCCCATGAATGTACAGTCTTGTCCTTTCCATTGAAGAAGAAGAGACACTATTTTCCATGCTTTCCACATGCTTAAAAATTATCTAGAAGCTTGAGGTTTAAATTATTTTTCCATAAGGATTTTATCTTTCTACCTAATCTCTTTTTAAGAATTGTTGGCATTAGTTGTAGCTATTTTATGTCTAATAAGAGACTTACATGGGGCTTCTCCATGAAAAGATCTAATAAGGTTGTGAGATAGATCTTGTATGTAAGGGGATCGATCACTCCTAAACCCCCTTTATTTTTTCATTGAATACAAGACAACCATGAAGCAACTAGATGACCTTTTGTATTATTCCATTTTCCCCAAAGAAACCCTCTAATTAATTGAGTTAGTTTATTATAGTTGATTTTTGAAGGAATCCAACATGATGAAATGTAAACATGACTAGCTATGAGTATTTTGTGTGTAATTTAAATGCATTCATCCATAGAGAGAAATTTATTTGATTGCAGTTCAAGCTTGCTTTTTAATTTGTGGATGAACCATTTCCATATTTCATATAATGAAACTCCTATCCCAAAGGGGATTCCAAGGTATCTTGAAATAACATCATGATCGTTGAATTTACATTGTGGGGGTATCCAAGGAGGTGGATGATCAAATGAAATCATCCAAAATTTAGTTTTATTAAGATATAGTTGGGAGCTAATAGCTAAACAAAATAGGTCAAATAATTTGAGGATGTTGCTGAGATCTTCTTGAGAGTTTTGAATGAATAATAAGATATGATCATTGATCCACAAAATGATAATTAAGAGCAACTTCATCACCAGGTAGAGAAAGACCATGTATGAGGTTCAACTTGTTTGCATGATTTAAAAGGTATACAAGAGCATTAGTAGTGAGGACATGGAGGAATGGAGCTAAGAGGTAGCCTTGCTTTACTAATGTTCGAAGAGGAAAGGTTTGAGAGGTTGAGCCATTAATAACTAGGAAAGCATTAACATCAACAAAGAGGAACTTTATGTGGGCAATGAGCTTGGGATCAAAGCCTAACCATTTAAGCATTTTAATATGGATGCCACCTAATCCTATCATAAGCTAAGTTGTCAAAATCCAATTTGATGAGGAGACAATTTTGTCCAGTTTGTTGAGCCCATTCCACAGTTTCCCAGGCTAGCATCAAGTTATCTAGTATGAATATTCGTCCAATAAACCTAGTTTCCTCGGGCCTTACATTTTCTTGCATTGTTTGATTATTTATTTTAGCAATAGCTTTGACTATAATATTGTAGGATGTGTTAAGAAGAGTAATCGGTCTCCAACCTAAAATGTTGTTGTCATTTTTTACTTTAGGAATTAATTTAATCAACCCTTTATTAATAGAGGAACCTAGGGATCCTTGTGATAAGGCTTCTTAATAGACCCAATAGAAGTCCTCCCTGATGAATGACCACATTTTTTTATAAAATTGTGCAGGTAAGCCATTGAATATTGGGACTTTTTGAGTCAACCATATCCTTCAAGGCATCATCAAACTCTTTAAGGGTGAGCAAGTGGTCTAAGTAGGTTTTTCGTTCAAGATCAATCTTATTGGGAATACAATTTCCAACCATATCTTCAATAACATCTTGAATTTGATCACCTTTAGTGGGATCCATAGACGACTATTGATCTAATTCTGAAAAAAGATAGATTTGATATCATCTAGATTGTCATGTTTATACCCCTCTTGATCAAATACATACATTATTCTTTCTTGAGAATGTTTTTGTTTGAGATAACTAAAAAATAACTTTGTTCCTTTTTCTCCTTTCATCCAATGAAGCATGGCCCTTAATTGAGATCTCCTCAACCTCGGTAAAATTCAAATCTTCTAAGTTTAGTTTCAACAACAACCACAACATGTTGAAGAGAGATATTAGTTGGTGTTGAATTTAAAAGAATTCTACTTTTTTCCAATTGGTATCTTAATGTTTTTTCCATTCTAGACCTTTTTCTAGCCATTATTTTCATATAAGATCTTAGGAAAGTGGTGCAATGGATAATAGCTTCATTCCACCATTGTAACCAACCAGTTTTTTGTTGAGGTCTAGGGGCTTCATTCCAAATGGAGATAAGACAAGCAAGGAAATTTGGATGGTTAAGGTGAGATGTGTTGAGCTTGAAGGGTAGTTTAGTGGGTTGGAAAGGACAAGAAGAATGTTGTTAGGTCAAAAAAATTGGGAGGTGGTCTAAAAGAGAGATAGTGGCATCAACTTTAATAAGTGTGTTATGTGAAGAAGGGACAATGTTAAGAGAATCAACAACATAAAATCTATCAAGATGACTAAGTTTCTTTAAATCACCCTCTCTTGAGTTAGACCAAGTGAACCAATGATGGAAATGAGAATCTTTTTTGTCTACAATGGGTTATGAAACTCCCATAGTATTCCTTGTTAGGATCCAGGCATCAAATTCTTTTTGGGAAATTTTACGAGGGCTAAACCAACTTCTAGTTGAAATCACCTCCCCAAACCCATTCAAATATGGGGAGGTCATTAACCATCTATCCCCAAAGTGTGATTTGAGATGGGGAATCATTGCGAGAATAAATGAAGTAAAAAGCAAAGGATCTTCCTTGGAATAACATTAAGCACCACACACAATTATTATTGGGATCTACTCCTGAAGAAATGATAAACTTGGCTTAACCAAGGTGTAATTCCTAACACTTCACCCCCACTTTCGTCACTTTGAAGAGTGGTTTTAAACCAACCATCCCTCTATAAGGATTGAAGAGAAAGTTGGAGGTGAGTTTCTACAATTTTGACTTCTTGCAAGAAAATTACATTTGGCTTATGGATTTGCAAAGCTTTCTTAGTGTTGAACCTAAATCCAAAACCTGCAATAGCACAAGAAACCAATCAACAAATTAGATTAAATGCAAGTTATAACCTAGATTCCTCAAGAAATTCATTTGAATAGCAAAAGAGATAGAAAATGAAATGAAGAACACAATGAAACTTGAAGACATATCAAATCCTATTCTAAAGCAAGCAAACTCCTAGTCTCTTAAGGGAATTGGTGCCAATTTGATGTGAAAATTGGCCCTTTCCCAACTCCAATGATGTAAGGTTGATGTGTTGATGAAGAGTGATCCACTTTGATGAAGATTGATGAATGCTTCCAAGATGAAAATCTGCATAACCTAGCTAAGATTGGATAAAAATGGATAAGAATTGCTATGGATTTGAGTATAATAACTTTGCTTAAATTGTGGATGATGAAATGAGGAGATTAGCCTCTTATTTATAGAATGAGAAGATGGAAGAATGTCCAAAATAAAGCAATGTGGGACTAAGAATTAGCCGATGGCAAAGTGCCACTTGTCAACTTGTGAGTGGATGGAGGATGTGCAAGTTTTGAAGATTGTGTCAATAAATGCATATATTTGAATTTTGAATTTTGTTGAAATGACTTGTAAGAGGGAAAGAAGGTGCATTGGATGCCACTTGGCTCAAGGCAAAAGGACTTTGTAAGAGGAGTAAATGCTTTGTTGGAAGGACAAAGTCCACTTGGATTTTGAATTCAAACTTGAGGAATATTCCTTAAAAGATGCCTTGTTGAGGAAAATAGAGATTTAATAAATCAAATAACTCTATTTTCATGTGCAAGTGGTAAAAGATGGAGGATGGGAAATGAGAAGAGATTAAATTAATCAGGGTTAATTAATTTAATGAAGGGATTTAAATGATGTGACCTATTTGACTTAAATTTGTGGATTTATTTAAATCAAATATGAGAAGAATGTGATAGAAGGATTAATTAAATAATGACTTTTGATTTATTTAATTAAAAGAGATGATGTTAGATTAAACTAAATAAGGTTTTAATTTATTTAATTTAATAGATAGACTTATAAGATTTAATCAAATAAAATTAATTATTTAATTAAATAGGATAACTAGATCAGAATGGTTAATTTAATTATCGAGAAAGGATGACTTAATTAAATAACTAATTTATTTAATTAAGAGAGGAATATTGATGAATTTAATCAGATAAAGGTTTTTGATTAAATGGTTAGACCAAAGAATGATTCAGGCTAAAACGATGTTAGTGGTCAAGATTAGATGTCTAATGTCAATCGATACATTTTACGTGTCTACACTTAGCATGAAATTTTCTTGAGGTGATAGATAAACCCCTAACATTCCATGGCATGACATAAAACTTCATCGAATTTGGAGCAGAGAATCCATACCCTCTGAATCTAGAACTTTGAATTGATTCTCCCATAAGCAATCTTGTTGTTGGAGTGGAATTAATGTCCTAGAGAGGTCCTCACTAGGGGATCTAGACCTCTATCTAAGAGGACCTAGTGAGGGAGATCTGGCTCTAGGAGCAGTAGGTTGATTCCCATGCCTTTGGTCATTCAATTACAAATTCAAGGTTTCCTTTCTTCTTTTTTAATCATCCTCCATCCTTCCTTGAGGATGGCCTCCTTGTAAGATGAAGGTTTATTTGAATGAGAACTTGTAAAGAAGAATGAGGAGGATTATGTATAATATTTTCCATAGGAGAGGGATGACAATCTGAAGCAATGATGGAGGGCCTTGATTGAGAGGGGGAAAGGGTTGGTGATGGTTGAATGGAGGAAGGGAGAAGGGGAAACATTGCCATGAGGGGAGGTATCACAAGAGTGGTGAATTTGAGCTATGAGAGGAGAAGAAACTGATGAAGGGGTTAGTGAAGAAGGGGTGGAATTGGTCTTGGGTTTACAAACAGGGCAACATCTAATTAAATGCCCTTCTTTGTAGTAGTAAAAACAAGCATTAGGTTTGTTGAGGTAAGAAATGGGTTGAAAAAAAATATGGAGCAATAAGTTGTAGGGTATCAGGAAAAGTTTGGTTTAATTCAACTTCAATGCAGGCCCTAGGGGTGAACATGGAGACTTGAGTACTTATTAGTATTATTTTTGCAACATAAAACTCTGCCTAATTGGGCTGCTATGTCTTTGAGGAATGATTGAAAAGCCAAATTCAAAAAGGGGAACTCTACCCACATTGGGTATTGAGACTTAGAGGCTCCTTTAGGGTGGAAGTCAAAATCCCATGCTTGTAGATAAAAAAATTGTCCACATATTATCCAAGAACCATAATGTAAGGTAGCTTGTGCATGTTTAGCTGAGAAGAGAATGCATGAAATGTAACCCTTTCCTAGCCCTCTGATAGATTCTATCATCCAATTGTTGTTTTCCCATTTATAAAAATCTTGCTAAGAAGGGACTCCTCAAAGGAAAAATAAAATGAATGTTCTTTTCTTATAGTCATCAATCACATCTAAAAACTCATTAGGGAGAAAGCATTCAAGGATCTTACCTTCATTGGTAGCTTCTTGAGTCTAGGGACATATGCTAGGCATTCCTTTTTTGTATGAGAATTTAATTGCTCATTCACCCCTTCCTTAGACACATTTTGGAAATTTGTCTTCATAAAACCAATGTTGAAGGATGAAGAGGTTTGTGGGCATCGACTAGGGTTACTCTCTAAAGACTATTCAGGAATTTCTTCCACCTTGTTTGCATTTGCCTTAGGCAGAGCTAAAATTGGGGTTTGGACTGAATTTGATCCATTTCCCATCACATTGGAGAGAGGGGGACATTCAAATTCTTCTGGGTGCAAATAAGGGTTCTCTCGAGCTTTCTTCTTCATGGACATGATAAGCTCACTGTTCGGTTTGTCGAAAAAAGGTTTCGTTAACCTCTGCTTGTTGTTTGTTTAGCACAATGAATGAAGGATTGAAGTTGGTGTGACACTCTACTAGGGCACTTTCCAAAAAATAGCGCGAGAATATATTGAGGCTCTCTCACTGTTGTAGCAAAACCTCACAAAATAGTCTTCCACCATTCTCCATGTCTTCTCTAGATCATTTTTTGCTTTTGTGCATGGTGACATGTTCGTTGCAGATGTTAAAGTTTCAATTTGTTGCAAACTTTCAACTCATCAAATCTAACCAAGACTTGAATCATCAGTTACACCTTCCCACATATACATTATATTTTTGATAGATTTATTATTTAATCTAAATATCCTCAACAATTTCTACAACACCTTTATATTTAAGAGGTCAGAAAAAAAAAAATTAACTATAAAATTAACTATTTAAAAATAAATAAAAAGTTACCCTACTATAATTAAATTTCAGGCCCTTACCTCCGCGTTTTTAAGGTCTGATTCATGAAGCCAAGGAAGATCTGTTAGCATAAAGGTCCTGTTCATTATTTTCAAGGATATTTTGTTTTTGGAGGATTTGTTTTTGGATTTGTTTTGGAGGATACAGATGTTGACAAGTGGAAATGGTTGATTAGGCTAAGGGCCCATCCCTTGCCCTTCTCTGTCATTTGGACTTTGGACTGGGATACCTAGGTAGAGGGTATTGCCCGCTCATTCAATATCGTATCCCGTGGTTGTAATGAATGCAGGTACGATAATAACAGTCAAAGTCTTCGTCAAATTAAATGCATGCCACCCCATACAAATTGGAACTTATTACCGGAGCTCGAGTTACAGACGCGTGTAAATGCAGATACGACAATGCCGTGAAAGCATGGCATGCGACCGATACGTGGCGTTGACGTTTACCTGTCCGCCGCCCTTTAATTTTTAGCCTTGGGCATAAGGTGAACATTATTTTCTGACTGTTTAAATTTGGCCCCTAAATAGACTTGACTTGATGCTTGACTTTGGTCGCCTTCCTTTCTAAAATGTGGGCTTGTCTTGTATAGAATTAAAAGTTTAGGTTGTTAAACTCAATTCAAAAATTCTAATCTTGTTTTGACTTGACTTGATGCTTGATTATGGTAGTTTTCCTTTTTAAAAATTAGGTTTTTTTTTGTTTTATATAGAAACTAATTAGCACTTAGTATTAGGAGGTGTAATATATTGGTAGAAAATTACTAAATTTTATTTGTATATATAATTATTATGAAATACAGTTTTTGAAATATGTATAATATTTATATAACATTTGAAAAATGTTTATATTATACATTTGATCATAATTATTATTTTTTTAATTATACTCGACAATTTTATTTAGTTCTTGTTCATTTCCTTGATCCCTACACATTGAAATGAGTAGTGGACTTATATCATAAAGGCATGATTCATCTTATTTTAAATGTATATATTGTAGAAAATATAAAATTTGTGTTAAGCAAATGAATTATAGAAAAAATAAATAAATTGGGAACATGGGAAAATCTTTTGATGCACCAAAATACGATCCTCAAGCATGCACCTATACAACATAAAGTTGTGAATATATTGTAGTGTCATAAATTGTCACTCTTGATAATTTCACACTATGTTTTGCTCCCCCTAAATTATTGAGCCTAATTAAGTCCCTAATTTCCTAAATTATGCTTTTATAGCCTATTTTTACCGTTTTTCAACAAATGACAAACATTGAACAAATGCATTAATTTAATGTTTTGCCCTTGACACCCTAAGTCTTGGAAAATAGGGTTAGGACTATGATGCCCTTAGACGTTCCAGTCCCCTTATTTTGCCAAGATACAAATTTGAATATGTTGGTGTCGACATTTTAACATTCAAAATTCAAATTGCAAATGTCGGCTATTACGATTTAATTTCTGGGAAAGTAGAATAAATGCCTAGTTATTGCATCATTTGAAATCTAACAAGCATTAAGGAGAATTTATGAGCAAGAATTATTGTCAAGAGCATTATCAAGCAAGTCAAAAACAACATTTCAGAGCTTTATTGTAGCAATTCAAGATCCAAACATCATGTCAAGTATTATGTGAGTTTATGTATGTTCATGTTTGCATTATTTGTGCAATTTATTGTTCCTATTATAGGGGAGAGGACCCAGTACTTGAGCATGTTTCAATAGTTGAGATAGTAGTTTATATAATGCCCAATAGTTGTGACAGTAGTTGTTTATATAATGTCCAATAGTTGTGACATGACTACCCTAACTTGAACAAAATGTATTCCTTTGATCTAAAAAACAACCAATCATGTGATGCCACATCAACACTCACCTACCCATGATGTGGATGCACAAGTATTGGTAGCATGTTTGTTTTGGCCCTTTTTGGACACATTGACAACACGCATGCTGATGTGGCATCATATTTGATTATGTGACCCTGAAACAAAAGTTATAAGTAGGGGACTTGCCAAGTAAGCTACTGTAAAAAAAAATTGGAGTGATTTGAAATTTCCACGTAGGATTTTGAGAAGTGTGAAGTTAGGGTGCACAACTATTGGCTCCTCTCCTATAGTGATTATGATATATATAATGCTTGAGGTTAGATAGGCTTTGTATATGTACTCATAATTATGCATACTACTAAGTACATGATATATATTTGAAGAGTAGAGGTATGCATACTACTAAGTACATATACAAAGCCTACCTAACCTAAAGCATTATATATAATGCAACAAGAATATTGTACCCACTTTACATCACTACAATGAAATAACACCCACGTTACATCAAGTCTATGAAATAAAATTCAAGCTTTATTACCACCTAACTTCATAACAACACCTATCAAATTTTCTAGAATCAAATCCATGTGTAGAAATATGCACAACAATGTTATTGATTTAAAATAAATTAAATCATATCAAAGCACAAAATAACCTTAGTCCAAAAATCTTAACAATGGAACAATAATTTTTTATCATGTTTTCAACATGAACAATAGTCGAGTCATAAACAAGAAAATCAATCCCTAATTACAAGACTTTCAAGGCATGAAACTTTAACCATTATATTAATTAGAATTTAATGATTCACAATAGTTATGACAAGTAAAGTTAAGAAAATCAATCTTTCAATATTAAGAATTCAGTTAAGAATAATTTATATAAATATATCTAATCCTTGTGTTTTTTTGTCAAGTTTTCAATTATTCAATAAGGTTGTTTACAATAAAAATTAATGACCAAAACTAAGTTCTTGATTACATATATCACAATTGATTATAAAATCAAACATTAGATGATTTTTTTTCATTTTTACTTTAAAGGATATGCCATGAATTAGTTACAATTCTTGGTAAGGATAGTATTGTTTAACTTATTATTGACTATAAAGCTCTCCTCAAAGGCCTCCTCAAGTAAAATTATCAAAGGAGGAAGACTCGCAACCAATGTTGTGGAAAGGAAAACATGTTGAAGGTTTAAAGGTTTGAAAGAATGTTACTACATAATTCAAATAATTTACTTCAAACCATCTTCCTCAAAACAACAAATTTTTTAGTTTATGTAAACACCTCCACCACCATTATATATTCCTAGTGTCAAAACTACCACTACTATCGATATCCTTCCAAAAACATAGTTTATATTGTGTACATATAGTAAAGTTAAACTTTTTGATGTTTATGAATTGTAAGTATACAAATATAGAACTCTACACAAAATCAACCTTTAATAAAATTATGTAATGTATTTCTAGTGTCAATATTTTGTCACAATCCATGATTCATGATTAGGATGACATGAGAATAAATAAAATAACTGTAGTAATTGATAATGACTTATGACCTATAACATTAATACTTAAAATTTATTACATGGTTTTTCTAAAATATTTAAAAGTTCATTCTATCACATACCCCATAAGAACCCATTTTAGTTGTCATGGATGAGTGCACTAATCAATTCACTAATAGCAAGGTGCCAAAAGATACTTGATTTTATAATTTGACTAGGAAATATTTGAAATGGGCAAACTATTGAACACACTAGACCAATTAGACAAATACACATATCATATTGTATCCACATAGGCTAAATCTATCCAAGGACATATATAAGTAACAATATCTCTTTTGTAGCAATGTTTAAAGGTGCAATTGCAAAGTTATGTTACAAAGATGCCTAAGGCCAATTTGAAACCATGGATTTCAAACTTTTAGCTTTTTTAGACCCAACCTTCCTTAAGACCATCCACACACTCAAAAACCTTGAGAACAATATGAATTTTGACAACCATATCAATTATAGGTAAACTTCATAGAGGGGGTACGTTGGTGATTGACTACAATGGGAAGACTTTGGCTCATCAAATTTTTCTTATACATATTCCATATCTACCTCCTCACCCTCCTAGAGCTTCTTTGTATCTTAGGGAAAAATATAGGTTATATTCAATCTTCAACAATGTGTTGGCTGGCAAATAGGCTTGGAAATTTTAACAATGTTAAATGAACTTGTAGTATTAAACCATAATAAAAACTATTGTAAACCCTAATGACAAAGACCCTTAACTATTAGATTAACAATTATAAACCCTAAAAACGAAAACAAATAAAGAAGTAAACCATAACAATAATCCCATTTGCAAATAATAAATGTTTGAAAACTCACTTCCAATTTGCATGAAAGTAACAAATTCACAATATTATCAACCAAAAATAAACCTTTCAAATCCCATTTCGATAACTCATTCAAAGATTGTAAACGTAAATTAATAACTAGAACAATAAGTCATAATGGTGCACAAATAGAATATTCTAAATCCCTGTAAAAGTTAATGTTTTTATGAACACAAATTATGGTAATGTTCATTAACACCCTTTAACACACTTCAACTTCAAGGTAGGCAATGTTGAAGAATATTCATCAAAAAAGCACCCATAAAACAAAAGAACTTTCAAGGTACCATAAACCACAAAAACCATAGAAACAATCACATTAAAGAAGCACCCATAAAACAACATAACCTTCAAGATACCATAAACCACATAAACCATATAAAAAATCATTAAAGAAGTACCCACTAAACAATAGAACCTTCAAGTTACAAAATAAAGAGTCGAGGTGAACAAACATGAAATTTTTTGTAAATAAAAGAAGCAACCACAATAGATGGTCATATGGTGTTGCCTTAGTGAAGTAATATAACCTCACCTCCACGTTGAAAACCACTCAATGAGTTCTCGGTAAACCTAACAACAAAAGCCAATCCAATCTTGCATGGGAAACTTAAAAAAGGGTTAGAGGAGGAAGCATTAAAGAAGTCATAGAAAATTTCCAATATAAAATAATAATATGAGACCATTGAATGAAGAAGCAAACAATGGATGTCTTCACCTTAGTGGAGAGAATCTTTGTGAAGAAGTGGAGGAACCAAGAACACACCATCGTCAAGCATTGCAAGGAACACAAAGTGATGGTGAACATGTATTGGTGCCTATCGAAACCTTCATAGAGTGGTGCCAAACATGTATTGGTGCCTATCCTATCGAACAATCAAGAAGATGTGTAGGAAATGGGATGTGGGTGAGCGAGATATGATGCCTCAAAATTGCGTGCCATCAGAGTCGAGTAAATGGGAAGGGATGTGCAGTTAATGTGGCGGGTCAGAAGGACAAGAACATGCAACACACAATAAATGTGAGCAAGTGGTCATTGTGGATGGGAAATTGTTTGCTCGCCACATGACACCGGGATCTAGTATTAGTAGTGTGCCATGCAATCTTTGGTGGTGTACTTGATCCAAGATTGGTCAACCATCCAAGCAGACAACTATTGAACACATTGAACCAATTAGACATGTACTCATAGTAAATTTCATCCCTATAAATAAATTTAATTTTTTTAAATCAACCATCAAAATTTTTAAATGATTATATTTTTTTAAATTTTTTGATCCACATGACACTCCTCATGAACCCTTGAAGATCGCCAGCTCCACTATAGACCCCTCTTCCTATAATGATTACAAGAACAACAATGTCTATCTAGCGTGCTGTATTCTCCATTAGAGATGTCTAAATTTTCAACTACCGTTTACTTCGATTACACATAGGCAATACGCGCTCCGTACAACTAAAAGAGTATATGGGGTCCGCGAGGAAGTGTCCTGCCGTATTGCGTATGCCCATAAATAATAATAATTAATTAACCTGGCCCTTTTCGTACTTATTACTTATTACTCTCGGGCGCAGGGCATGTCCTGAGAAAGTCAAAAACTGCCAGGAAAAAGAGGCTTACCGCTTAAACTGTAGAACGAGTGTTTATTTTTTCTCATCCCCATTTTTCCAACGACCGAACACTTCCAGGACTTTCGTGGAAGCAGCTCGGAAAATAAGGAATTCTATTTTAACAGCCAAGGATACTATTGATTTTCAAAGGTGCTTACATAAGGTGCTCTCTAACTTTCAATTTGTTGCTCTCAGATAGACGGGCGTACATTTTATACCCTCAGCATTTCTTTCTTTCATATCCTGCATTTTTCAATACATTTTTTTACATCTATAACAATGTCTTCGCCAACATCCACTGTTACAGCTGCCCAGTTGATAGATCAGATTCTCAGCACTGATACAAGCACGCCAGAGTATCTCCCATTATTAGTCACTAAGATTGACAGTCTTCTCTATCTTTACACGAACAAGGTACGAACATTTTTGTTTTTCCAGGTTTTCTTAAACTCTCTATTTATTGGGGAAAGTTTCCAGTTACTGTCTTTGTTCATTGATATCTGTTAATTAAAAGTTCACTAAAAAATTCAAATGTAGTAATAATTGTTTGCTTTATACCCAAATATTATTGGATCTATTGTGCAACTTTTGTGATTGTCAAAGTAAATGTTATGGGACAACAGAGAATATGTATGGGACGCCACTTTGAAATGACCACTTTTAAACTTTATGTACATAATGAATCCTTCTGTGATTGTCGTAACTACCCACAAGCCACAAGCCGGAACAATAATTATAAGCTTTTAAGTCACATAAAAAGCCCCAATTTTTTAATTCCAAATCTGATATACCATTTAAGAACGTAAAGTACGAATTATAACGATTACTGACATCATTTGGAAACTCGATTCAAGCCTTCTTTAATGAGGTGTTAGTTGCAGGGAAAACAAACAGCTAGGCCTATTTCAGACAAGGTGGATTCCGTGAGAGCTGGGCTACCCTCTGCATCCGACGTTGCTGATTTCTCAGAAGAAGTGTCAGAAAATGTTAGGCTAATTTCCGATCAGGTGCAACTTTACAAGCATCTCTATTCTTTCTTCGTCTATTTTCGTGAGCTAAATGAAGAGTAATTTTGTGGGGCACAATTATGCACAGAATAGTTGTACAGAAAATTGTTTGGCGGGAATAGTTTTTCTCTGCAGGTATTCCACCTTATTTGTTCTAAAATTAATGTGTTATACGTTGTGCAGATAACAAAGTCCACCGGCGATAAACATGGTACAGCCATATCAGTGTTAAATGCCCTTGGAAATGTTCATTGGGTTGGAGTAGGATTTTTACTGGTGGCTGCAGTTATTGAAACGCTGGACAAAATAAAACAAAACAAGAAGGAGTGCTTAAAACTTCTGAAATCCATGAACGATTTGGCCAAACTGATACTGCAGCTTCAGCGTTTTCCTCATTTGAAGGAAGAGATGCTGGACAAAATGAAGGAGTCTATACAACTAATTGTGGATGGGGCAATCTTATGTTGCGTACAGAAGAAAAGGAAACTTCTACGAAGGTAGGTATTCAAATTATGCAAGTTAAAAGGTTTTCATAGCATTTTTTATACTTGGTCCTCGTTATAAATATTTGTTCATAAGTTACCGGGAAAGCAACATCTTGATTGATGTGAAATCTTATTAAGTTATTGTACCGATGATTATATGGACAGCCATCTAAAAAATATCTGCACGATATTAGAAATTTATTATCCTTCTTGTAAAATAAGCACAAGTACTCATATTACGGATTAGTTTTATTTTTAATTTAAACATACCCTTGGTCTCTATGTTGTTGCTTAGTTTATTTTGGTCAGCAGTGATTGCTCAATTTATTTAAGAATTATTTATGGAGCTAGTGGTCCCATGTATTTAATCTTTCTTTTTATTATTCAGCAGTCTTTTTTATTATTAATATATTATAGAGAGAGATATGTCAATAACTGATAACAACAATATCAATATGTAAATAAATCACGATAGCATAGTATAACAACATAATAAATGTCAATAAAGCATTATAACAACAATCTCAAACATCAATAGAACCATGGTTCAAAAGTAACATAAACAAGAAAACCCCAATAGTGCAAATCTCTTAGGTAGAGTACATAACTTCTTAGCGTTGGCTGTTGATGCTTCTCAATTATTCAAACTACTTTTGACACACAAAACAAATTACCTTGAAGATCGATCGAGAAGTATGCTTCCTAACATTGGTAACTAAAAGTGCATAGGTATTTAATCCAAAAGAGGTCCAACAAATAGGCATGTAGTGGGGAAACCTCAAATTTCTTAGTCCTATAACATTCTTCAAAGTACTACAATGGCTTTTGGATAGAAAAGCAGGGTAGAAAGCTACTCACACATTGAAGACACACAAGGAATACAATAACATGCACAAAAAATATACAGTACCATACACACAAAATATATGCAAATCTGATACAAACAGATAAAAACAAAAAATATATTGTAACATACACAAAATATATGCAAATTTGCATCAAAGAACCATAAACGCGTTAGTTTTTTATGTTATTTTTGCTGCTGAAGTGTCCATCCGTTTGGGAATGGCTAGCCATCCCCAAGACGACAAGGGACGTCTCCAACGTCTCCCAGCCGTCTCAGGGACGGTGGGACGTCCCCAAACGGATGGGGACATTTCTGGCCGTTTCCTATTGATTTGCTTGGTTCGGGGACGACAAGGGGACCTCCCCTTTGTGTCCCCCTCGTCCTGGGGATGGCTAGGGATGGGGAAGACCCCTTCTGGGGCAGGGGACGCGTCCCTGTGTAACATAGGTTGTGATATAGAGTTTGATACTTAACGTGAGAGGGATAATCGACATGATGAAAGTGATCACCTTTTTGTTATGAGAGGAGATGTTCGACTAGACATGAAGGCGATCCTATGAGTTCGATCTCAGGATTGATTAGTCACATGGATCATTGAAAGTGGAGACATCTCTACAAAATAGTTAGTGCACATAGAGGTGGAGATGGAGCCAAAAGTTGATTGTCATTGTAAATCAATTTGTTCCACCAAATGGAGGAAGTAAAGAAGTTGAGTTGTGCCTAAGAGAAAAGTCTTGTAAATCTAGAAACTTGGAGATTGATTAAGAGGCCTTCCACATACTTAAAACATGTGAGGAATCCCTAATGTTAAAGAAGGGTGCAAGAAGAAGATTATCTTACTAATTGACCATGTACCACTTACCCTTTATAGAAATTGAAGCCATCTTATGTCTAACAATTTTTTCCAAGGCACATCTTGTTGAATAGCTAGATCTAATGATCTAGTTGGAGATGAGATAAATTACCTCAAGTCTAGGATTATGGATTTCCAATCTAAATTTCATCTTGTGTTGAATAAAATGAATGGATGAAGTGTCTATAGTTTTATGACCATCCCATTTATATGTTTCCTACTTAGTTGATTGAGTTCATCATATACCATGTGTTGAATGACATCTAGATGAAGGAGAAATACACATGAGAGACTACAAAGATTTTGTGGGCTGCTAAAAATTTTCCAACAAAGGAGAGAAACTTATTAGAAAGACACATGATTTATGTTTGAACCAATTGATTAACCATTTCCACATGTTGCTAAGAGATATCTCAAGTTTTATGGAATTCCTAGGCATCAACAAAATAACTTATGCTTGATATGCGTCCATTTAGTAGAAATCCATGGAGAGAGGAAGATCTTATCATGAATTATTTTTCTAGTTGTGTAGAAAGTTTAGATCTTAATGTAATACAATATTAGATAATACTAAAATATAGCATTGGCCACTTTGTCTACACTACTATTGAGGAATTGGAGGTTGTAATCAACAAAGGTGGAATTAAAGCATAAATGATTTTCTAGTCAGGGAGATGCTTGAGACCAACCTAAGTATTTGGCTTAGACAAAAAGGTAGCTACAACTCATTGATAGCAAGAGCATAAAAGAAGGGAGCAAGGGCAACCTTGAAAGATGGAGTGTTGAATAAGAAAGAAAGGTTATAAGGGAACCATTTGTAACAAGGCAAGCATTGACATCAACAAACAACATTTGGATACGAGAGAGCAAGACTTCTAAATCTAAGCTAGTGGACAATTTTAAGGATGAAGCAATGAATATGGTTATAGGCCTTGTTAAAATCCAGTTTAATGGGAATGTCATCTTGGGAAGTTCATTGGGACCATTAAGTATTTTTCCACACCATAATGAGGTTGTTCAAGATGAAACTTCCTCCAACAAAGGTAATTTTCTATCCAAACAATGGATTAGACCATTGATTTATTCTAAAAAGTAATGACTTTGATTATGATTTAAATAGGAAGTGTTGAGCAAGGTGATAGGAAAACAACCAATAATGGTTTCTTTAGTCTTATTTTTGAGATGAGCTTAATAAGACCTTTGATCATGAGAGGCTTGAGGGTACCTAGTAGAATTTTATCTTTAGTTGCATTTGATAGATCTCCTCTTTGATGTATGACATCATAAGTTTAAAGAATTCGGTCTGGTACAAATTAGATATTAAAGAGTGAACTTGTAATCAAGTTGAATACATATTTCTTATAGATAATGTGGCTATGGGGCCATGCCATTTAAAGAGAAGCATATTTTTTAATCATATTATATACAATTAGATATTTTAGTGTTTGTGTTCATTTTCTTTTCTTTCTTCACATTTGAACTTCTTAATCTTGGATGTAATTCAAACTTGGTGTATCTTGTTTCTATTCCTTATTATATTTCTTTAAATTTAATCTCTTTATTAGTCTTTTAGTCTTTATTATTATGTTCAAATCATTTCTTTGTAATTCTTTAATTTTAATTTCTTAACTATCATTAATTCTTGGTTTTTTAAATTTTTTTTTAATATTATATTTTATATTTATTCTTTTTTATTATTAAGTTATTGTATTGTAAGAATTCATGTTATTATATTGATTATCAATTTGTCATATTATCCATATTCTTTCAAATTTATATGGTATTACCTTTTAGTTCAATTTTCTATATTTCTTTATAACTTTTCAAATCTATAGAATTGATATCATTTATAATTTAATATGAAATTAAGCTAATTTAATCTTTATCTCCTTGCATATTCATGTTATCTTATAAGTCTTTATAATTTTCATTTATTTATCATTTTTAATTACTCATTAATTTAATGCGGTTTGCATTCTTTTTTTAATTACCAATTCTTTATATCTTTACAATTTTATAGATCTTTGTATCATTTATTTCTATTATGCATATAAGCTTATGTTTTTCTTCTTTTATCTTGTTCATGTTAATGTGGTCCAATAAGCTTTCATTTTCCTTGATGTATTTATCTTAGATAGATTTTAATAGTATAATAAATTATTAGATTATATTAGCCCTTTTTAATTCTTTTTCATTTTGTGGCTAATTTTTATTATTATAGTTATTGTGTTTTAATTTTATTTAAATATTTTTATTCTTTAATTAGACTCATTGGGTTTTGTGTAGGTCTTCTCTTTCTCTCTTTTCCTAACCCCTTTGTTTATCTATCCAAGTCTGTTTCTATTATTTCACTTTCTTGCTCTCTTTGCTTAGCATCCCGATGATGGATCATGGAGTATGATCTGAAATGTTGATGCGAAAAATGTTCACACAGTTACAATCCTGAAATCTTAGCACTAATTAATCATAGACTATGGAAACCTTATGCTATTAAATCCTTTGTTGCTAGAAATTAAAATGGAAAAGAAAGCATGTATTGTCTAAGACACTTTAATACATATTAGCACAAGTTACAAAAAAATATGAATTGTTGAGCTTCATGATTTTTTTAATAAATAATAATTTATATTTTATCATTTTTTTTATTTTGTGTTAAAATTAATACGATTTTTTTTTTTTGAAATCATGTGTAGTTATAGGTTGAGTCACATGTTTGAATATTTTTACTTTGGCTTGTAATTTTTTCGTTTGGCTAGGAATTTAGATGCATTTCCTAAAGTTGACCCTAGACATTCTTTGTGGATTTTTTTTTGTTTATTGTTTGATATTTCATTGTGACTGTCTATTGTGATTTCCTATTATTTTTGTCTGAATTTTCTTGTTGTGGGATGACCACAATCAAATTACAAGTCAATCACTATTTTATAAACTTTTGAATTCATTTGAAAATGCCTCAGTCAATCTTTGATTCATTTATTAATATTTGATAGAGCAACAATAGAAGGGAAAGGAGAACAAAGGATCGTCTAGGATGATTCAATCTTATTTTTATTTTTAATTCATTCGAAACAAATTAATTATAAGTATTTTTTTAAAATTTTATTTTTATTTGACATGATATAACACTATTATACCTACATCTTGAAGAAACATAAATAAAATCAACATAGACAAGATTAGTTACAATCATCACAATTCTCCATGTTAAACAACAATGTGATCTTCAACTTTCTTTTTTGTTCTTCATATCTCTCTATTCTCGATGGAAAAATTCCAATAATAAAAAGTAGATGGCATTGTTCATATTTTTCATGTGCTCTAGCTTTTGTCCACCCAAGTCCTTTCCATTCTTATTCACTATTTCTTTGAATTCATTGAAAGATTTTTTTTTTTGATATGCAAGGCTTATATTTTATATTAAAATATTAGAAGAGAAATACATATTGTTTGCATTGCAGGTAAATTTTGCCAAACTACCATAGAAAACTAGAACCCTACCACCCTAGGGAATATTCCACAACCAAAGCAAAATTGATAGTCACCCTGTCCACCACAAAACTCAGCTCCAGAACTATATCCTTAAGACAAAAAAAATTTAGACACAGAGGCCGAGCCTTAAAGGAACCCGTTCAAGTCTACAAATGTAGAGGTCTTCTACCCATTCCAAGCCCTCCTTCGCCACCAACCCTATCTTTCATTTTAGAAATTCAATGACCATTGTCGAGGTCATCCTGTGCCTCATGAGCTTAGCCCCCTTCAAGTCTAAGAGAAAGGGGTAGACCTTCACTGCTTCGTCCACCTTCCACAGGAGCTCCAAGTCAGAGGGACGCGAAATCCCTTTGCCCACGAAAGTTGCTTTCAAGGTCTTCTCCAGACCACCCAACAAGTCGCCACAAAATAAATTCACCATCAATTCTCTAGCATCCATCTTGGACACTTCAACGTCTAGAATAGCAGCCAAGAACTGTGAGGATATGTAAGCATTATCCCTTGCGAACTCCTTTCTGGCCAAGTGACCCTTTCCTAAAACCATTTTAACTGCTACCAAGACCAAGGGATCACCCATGAGCAGAATGTGTTTAAGCCTTTGGTTTGTGATCTCCATGAACGTTGCTTGCCTCTCCGTCACCACCAAAGAAACAAGAGTATACATGCCGAAACATTCCAACCCCTCCACAAAGACTGAGATAATGAATTTTGAGCGGCTCGGCTTCGCCATTATTTGCACCCCAGTCAAAAAAGCCCCCTGCACAGAGACAACCAACAAAAACAAATTTCAAAAAGCACACGAATGAATTGCCATCACCCACCAACATTAAAATGCCTACAAACAACAAGGCCGATCCATAACACACAAGCCAAGAATAATGACGATGCAAGGCTATCCGTCCTTGCATGTGGTTTTCGTCCTTCGAAAACAAGCTTTAACCCAAACAACACCTCGTAATAAAAACCATCTGCCACTCGACCGATTTACATGATCTACTATGAACTTCGTACCCTTCGTGCCTCTCCATTTGGCGAGGCCATCATATTTCACTAAAATGTCGGTCACCTCCATGAAGCACCCTATTTTGAGCTGACTCCAACCCCACATAAAACCTTCCGCCGATGGCCACCTGGCACTGATGCCTTGGGCTACCACAAGAGAAAAGGAAGAAGTGATGTGGCCATGCCACATGTCTGACATCCTTCACACCCCCGCCTACACCCCAGTGTCCTCACTCTCCGCCAACAAATCATCCACCATAGCTCTTTACCAAGCAAGTGGGTGAAAAAGAGAAGGAACGAGGGGGGGGGACCCTACCACCCACAATGTTTAAATTCACACTAAATTGCATTCTTTGAAGCAAGGACCAATTACTCCCATGTTTGATAAAACATCAGCTTCGGTATTGCCTTCCCTCAATGTATGATTGAACATCACTTGTTCAAAGTACCCTAATTGCTCTAATGCTGCTTCCAAATAAACCCCCAGCCTCCAATTGTGAATTTGCCTAGTTCTAAGAGCATTTATGACCAGAGTTGAGTCCCCTTCCACCACCAAATTTTTAATTCCTAGTTCCTTACAAAGATTTAGTCCAAGAAGGAGAGCTTGGAATTCAACTGCATTGTTAGTACCATCCGAGAGGGGCTGAGCCAATCTCCCCAAAATCATACTTGAGGAGGTTCGGATAATACAACCAGCCCCAGATGGCCCCAGATTCCCTTTTGAAGCACCATCGAAATTTAGTTTGACCCAGCCTTGCTCAGAAGGGAGCCACTGTGTTTTGTTGCGCAGATCAGTGTACGCCGCATTTCCTATTCCTCCAAAGGGAGGGGCTTTAATCCCAAACCATTGTTTCATTATCCAGGCATCCCATTTTGCAAAATTAATTTTCTTTGGGTTCTTATTCGCCAAGTGTGCATTGAAAAGTTCTACTATGCATGCCTCAATTTTACATTGAAGTCTTGGAATCGACAGCTCCCTGTCCTGAAAAAGACGTCTGTTCCTCTCCTTCCACACCTCCCAAATTAGCATTGAAGGGCACATCACCCATAATTCCCTAAAGATAGAATTATGATAACATCTAGGCCAGGCATTAAGAAACTCTAGTAGCGTAGTGGGGAAGGCAGTAAGCCAATGCAACTTTGTGCACAACCAACACCACATCTGATAAGTGAATTTGCAGTTTAAAAACAAGTGGTCCACTGTTTCCTCAGCCTCTTGGCATAGTGGGCATCTAGATGGACCATGATAACCCATTTTAATAAACTTGTCACCAGTAAGAACTCTCCCCTGAGCTACGACCCATGCAAAAATCCCTACTTTTGGAAGGCATGCTTTATTCTAGCATAAATTCGTTGGGACAATCGAACTTTCATCTCTTGAAGATGATAGAATAGTATATCTTATTTTGGCTGAATAAATCCCGCTTGGAGAGGCATCCCAACACAGTTGATTGCTCCCCTGCCTACACCAAATCCCTCTTTTTGATAAAATTTGCTCAAAGGCTTCCATTTCTTGAACTTCAAGATCCAAATTTCTCACAGATTTCCACCCAAGAAGACCCTCTGATGGATTATCAGAGCGGTCTAAATAGTCACAAACTTTTGAGCCCCAAATTTGCTCTATTTTTTCCCTTACTTGTGAGAGCTCAGATTTCCTTGCCAAGGTTGGGAGACCTTCCCAGAACAATGCCTCTTTTCTGTCCTTAACTTCCCAAGTAAGAAAATCTGTAATGAGATCCCTAGAATTCTTAATGAAATTCCATATGCGGGACCCGTTTGGCAAAGATTTTTCTACCAGAAAGCAATAGGGATCTGCTTCCAGATATTTTTCTCTAACTATCTTCACCCATTTAAGATCAAGGCAAGAGTGAATAGTCCAAGCTAATTTTGCCCCCAACGCCTTATTTTGCAAAAGAACATTCCTCAAACCAGCACCATCTCGCTTTCGTTTCTCACAAACCTTTTGCCATTTTATAAGGGGAATTTTCTTTTGATCTGAAGTGCCTTTCCAAAAAAAATCCTTCATTACACGATTCAGGACAAAGTTTGCACCAACTGATAGCTGTAAGTGGGACATCATGTAAATGGGAGGAGTTGAAAGGACAGATTTCAACAGAGTTAATCTACCCGCCCAAGACAACCACTTATTTTTCCAAGAGGATATCCGTTCCTTACAACGAGCCACTAGAGAATTCCATAAACTACTGCTTTGAGTGCCCTTATCCAATGGAAGCCCCAGATATTTACATGGTAATTGACCCTTCTTGAATCCTAAAATTCGTAGAATTTGAATTTCATAGGGGCAGCTTGAATTAAAGAAAAAGACCTCAGATTTGGCCTTACTTACCTCCTGCCAAGAAGCTCGGAAATAATCTTCTAAAATACTTTTTAATCTTTGTGCTTCCCTGGCTAAAGCAAGACCAAACAACATTGTGTCGTCCGCAAACTACTGATGAGTAATGTTGGGAAGGCTGCTAGTTACTTGCAAACCCTTAATCCAGCCAAATCTCTACGCATTGTCAAGCGACCTCCCCAAGGCTTCAACCATTATAATAAACAAGAAAGGAGATAAAGGATCCCCTTGCCTCAAACCTCTTGAAGTAGTAAAGTAACCCTCTGGGGAACCATTGACCAGCATAGAGAAATGCGGGCTAGCCACTCACCCAAAAATCCAGTCTAGCCAATCCTTTTGGAAGCCAAAGGCTTCCATTACCTTGAATAGAAATCTCCAATTTACTTTGTCATATGCTTTCTTGATGTCCAATTTCAGCAGCATCGCCGATTTCTTTAGTTTTTGGATTGAATGAATGACTTCTTGAGCAATTATAACCCCGTCCAAAATTGAACGGCCAAGAACAAAGCTTGTTTGTTCCTCAGAAATGATTAGGGGAAGAATCTTCTTCAATCTATTGGCTATTTCTTTAGCCAAAATTTTATAAATTGTATTGCATAGTGAAATTGGGCAGAAATCTTCCCATGAATCGGGCTTCTCCTTCTTCAGAATAAGAGCAATTAAAGTATTATTAGCTTCTTTTAGCACTCTTTTGTTTCTTCTAGAGTTTTCTAATGCTTCCCAAACGTCCTTTCCATGAAAACTCCAACATTTCTGAAAGAATGCTGCAGGAAACCCATCCTGCCCAAGAGCCTTCTCTGGCTACATCTCAAAGACTGCCTCTTTCACTTAGGCTTTAAAGAACTTAGCGTTTTAAAGCTTCCATTTGAGCATGAGAGATCAGCTTTAGAATAGATTGCAGAGAAGCCTTCTGTGGCTCCAAATTTGAGCCCTCCTAGTCATTGAGCAAGTTTTGGAAATACGAGACAACTGAGTCTTTGATTTCCACAAAATCTTCCAACAGACGACCATCCGCATTTTTAATACAAGAAATTTTATTGAACTCCCTCCTAGCTTTTGTAGAGTAGTGAAAGAATTTTGAATTACGGTTCCTTGCCTTTAACCAGATCTCCCTGGATTTTTGCCTCCAAAAAATATCTTCTTTAGCTAGAATGTCATTTTGTTTGTTGAAAAGAACCTGTTCCTTCATGTAGCAAGCATCATTCATCCCATTGTTCATGATTTCTTCAGCCAGGCTATCCAACTCATACTCCGTTTGTAGTTTCTCTGCAAAAATATTCTTGAAACACGCCTTATTCCATTGTTTGAGTTGTTGTTTCACAAATTTTAGCTTTGTAACCACATTAAACAAGCTTGATCCCCTCAGGGATCATTCCTTCCACCACGATTCCATCATTCCCAAGACTTGAGGATCCTTAAACCACATCATTTCAAATTTGAATGGACAGCGAATTGGTCCCTTCTCCCCAACTATTTGGAGTTGTACTAGAAAATAATCAGAACCACTCCCAAAATTAATCTTGCTTTCAAAGGTAAAGGGGAAAAGACTCAAGTTTCCTTTGAAGAAAAATCTATTGAGCTTTTCCGCTATGCTACCAAACCCTTTCCTGTGATTTGTCCATGAGAAACAACCATTGCCTGTTGGGATCTCCAATAACAAATTCCTTTCCACAAAACTGCAAAATTCAATTTGAGATTGCAGGATTTTCCTTGAGCCGCCCTTCTTGTCTTCTTGTCGAAGAATGGCATTAAAGTCTCCTCCTAGTATGCTAAAATCTTGATTCAACCCTCTCAAGACCCCATCCAGTTCAAGCCAAACCAGCCTTTTCTGGATACTCAAAGAGGGTCCATAGACATTCATCAAATTAAAATGAAGGTTTGAGATCAGACTCCTTACCTTGCAAACCAGCCAATGCCGACTCGAGTTCAAGGTTTCTACTAAAAATGATTGAGGTTTCCCAATGATTATTAGGCCTCCCGAAGCAACCTCCGCTTCCACACCAGCCCATTTCCACAACTTCAGCTTTTTGCCAAAATTAACCAAGTTCGAGCCACCTAATTTTGTTTCTTGAAAAAGACAGACTTCTACTTGACAAACTTCTAAGTGGCGCCTGATGAGGCTCCATTTGTTAGGGGCGTTTAAGCCCCTAACATTGCAGGTTAATATTTTCATTGCTATTTAGAAAGGGCTCCACCCTTCCCTACTTTAATCATTAAGTCAATCTTTTGCTGACCACTAGCATTCTCGTCCCATTTCCTCTTCTCTTGATTAGGAATTCTACCCCTCTTTTTCTGTTCACCATAGTCGGGTGTTAATTTGAGGAGATCCCTTCTATGAATTCCTAATCTAGTTTTAGCCGCCAACAAATCCTCAAACATCTTCCTTTTCTTTCCTGATTGCGGGCTAAGCAGTTCCAAAGTTTCTTCCCCATCTTCCACCACTATGTTCTCTAATCCTTTAGAGTCATACCCTACTTCCACCGCTCCAGATTTTGCTTTAGCCGCCACTGCTAATTCCACAAGTTCCTTCCCCACCTCTATCAAAGAGTCCAACTCCACATTTCGGCAGCTGCCCCCCAAAATTTCTAGAGTTTCGGAAATCTTCTCATCTAGATCCGTGAACTGCTCCTGCTGCTGCTCCTCCAACCCTTTTGGCTTTGCCGCTAACAATGAACTTGTCGTAGCATGTTGAGAAGCATCAATCGAGGGTTGCCCATTTTCAGAAGACTGTGCTGGAGAGACCTTCATAATCTTGGGCTACGTCTTCAAGACCCTTGCCTTAGGAGAAACAAAAAGGGTTGTGGCATCTTTAAAAGCTTTGGCCTTCGTCCTGGGAGGCTCTTCCGAGACATCCAAGGAACTGGATTTCCCTACGCCATCATTAGTTTTCCTGCACCCCAAAGATCGTACCAAATTATTATACATAAAGGAATCCCGTTCCAACTTTTGAATCTAGCTTCCATAGTCTATTAAGAGTTCAATCTTGCCCCAAATTTTCCTTTGTGGTGCATTTTCCACATAGATTCGAACATATATTTGGTTTTTCTTTACTAGCTTCCTTTCCTCTGCGCAACCAAAGGTGCCCAATTGATTCCCTATTTCCTCCAAAATAGAGGGAGCCCAGTATTCCTAAGGAAGATTAGGTAAACTGTACCAATCTTGAAGGGTTTCAACCACGTGGTTAGCCGGGTAAAAACCTATCGTCCACTGCCTTCGATAGAAACCACACCCATCTAAAATCCAAACGCCATTAACAATTTCATGCCTTATGTTTCTGGAAGGGCAGATTACCAAAAAAAGCCATTTTGAAGCATTGTAAACTGCAAATCAGGCCCCCAACGTTCTTTCCACCATTTAACCAGGTAGTCCCAGTTAAGATCCGCTCCATACCATTTTCCAATTAGTCCTAGCTATTCTAGGCGCAATACCTCCACTTGAAGTTTCAAAGAGCTGATTACTACTTTGGCTCTTTCGCCTTTTGCTTCATTATTCGATTGTGAGCCATGCTGACCCCTATCCCCAACTGAGACTTCTTCCCTTTCTTCCTCCCATTCCTTAAAAGGTAAATTCTTTTGCCAGACCATTCTGCCGTTACCATTTCTGCGATTAGGGTTTCTTCTAGGGCCCTGTCTACCCAGCCAGGGGAGACTAGCTTGACCTCTTTTTCCGTCATTTTGCTGCCGTGGTTGATGAAAAGCTTCATTTCTATACTGACCATTCCTTTGACACCCTCAAGGAATACTTTCCCCTTTATTCAGACAAAGATTCCCATGAGCCTGGTCTTCTTGAAAATGACCATTCTAAGCATTATTCTGAGGTCGGGCCCATCTCTCCTCCTTCCAAATATGCTCGATATTCCCTCTGGGACCCTCTTGTCCTCTACCTCCACGTCTGAGTTCATCCGACCATTGCTTTCCTCCATGACTGTTGCAGAGCATGTTCGCCATTCATTTTTTTACTTTGTTAAATGAATTCATTGAAAGATTTGCTAACAAGTCCTTCGATGACATTTACGTGCCAAATGAGGCCAAAAGATCCAAGGAAAGTATTCCTCCAATGTTTGTATACTCAAATCTCCTTAGTATATTCCTGCATGGTCACCTTTAAGTTTTGTTTCATGTTAAAAATAATTTGGATGTAGGCTTGAGCAAGCGCCTAACCATGTCCTCTTCACTTAGAAAGTTCATCACTAGACAAAAAGGTATGAAATAGCGTTACAACGTTATTTATGTAGAGGACGAGACATCATTAAAGCTTGTGAATGTGCAGTCATTTGCAAGATGATGGTGGTAGTCATTATTTTTAATTTTTCAACGAGGGCGATGAATTTTTTCTCTTTCTTTTCCAGACTATTTTTGGAACATTTACTAAGCATAGCGGGGTTTTGAGGATCAGCTAGGGATGTGATCTAGCATCTCCCTCATTTCTAGAATGTCTCGAGTGAAAGGATTCTAAAAATTCTTGACATGTCTCTTTCTGTTTCATTAATCTTTCACAAATACATATTTATTTCCTGTTATATCACTAGAAAAATTAAAAATAAAAATCACAGAATCAAACATCATCTTTAGTCTTGTCAGTCGTTTGACAAGAGAATATTTTAGATTTGAAGCATTTTTCATCGTGGGTGGAATTTGACCTTTGCTTGATCTTAATAGTGCTTCTCAATATGATTAAACCATTTACAAGATTGACATTATATATAATTTTTTTAATTATTATATTTATGAATTTTTTGACTTTTCTTTTTATCTATTGAATAATTTAACATCTCCTATATTTTAGTGATATTGTTTATTTTTTCAATTTTAATTTTTAAATTTTTTCCTTTTCATAACATAATCTAATTAATGTTGTCATACCCTTGCTTCCAGCTATCACAATAACAAGATGTTCTATTTCAATGGTAAAGATTTCACTAAAATTTTAAAAATTATCTAATCATTAGTGGTCTCTCTATGACTATGTAAGTAGTTAATGTTTCATAATATAAAGTTTTATTTAAAGATTCTTAAATTCTTCTCATGAATTTTGCGAATCAGTCATTTTAACTTTATTAGCTGATAGGCTATATATCGTGGGTGTGCAGCCCACGGAGATTCAGTATGTCTCACGTCTGAAAATAAACTGCGAACAGTTGAAACAAATATTGACTTACAATTTCTTCCACACCGATTGAACGAATTATGATCTGATTCTATCTTATCCTTATTTCTACCGGCTGCAATCTAATCTAATCTACTAGTTGCAATCTTATCCTTATCTCTACAGTCTGCAATCTAATCTAATCCACTCACTCCAATCTTATTCTTATCTTAAGCAACTTTTAAAATTATGGATGAGATCCAGTGTGTGTTGGATTGTGACAACAAGAAGAAGATTGTGAAAATCAATCACAACAAGGAAAAAACAAGATTGTTAAAACAATAAAACAATCTTTCTTTTATTTTAGAAAAAGAGCAGTTTTTTGCTTTCGGAAGAAAGATTTCAATTATCTTTGAAAGAATAAATCTGATTTTTATTCTATGTTGAGAGATTCATTGTTATCTTCAAGAGGTTTTAAATATTTGTTCTCTTGAAGGAAAAAAGAAGTGAATTGTACAGCAATATTGCTGCATCTGTGAAGATTGCAGATGTAATTGTTTTTCCTTTGAGCAATAAGATTACCAATACTTGCCCTGTGGATATTTCCTTGGCAAATTGTCAAGGTTTTACCACGTAAATCTGTGTGTTTTCATTTGTTCAATTATTCTTCTTTATTTTTCTCATTACTTCTTTGCATCTAATTTGTGCTGTAAATTTAATATCTCTGGGTTAAAAGCTTTCGCATTTATAACAAGTGGTATCAGAGCAATTTTTTTTTGCAGCAACTGTGTTAGAATTTGGTGTTGATTCTGCAGCATCAAATGGCAAAGGTTTCAAATACAAGATTTGAGGTGGAGAAATTTAATGGAAAGAATAATTTTGAGCTTTGGAAACTCAAAATGCGTGATTTGTTAGTGCAGCAAGGTTTGCACAGGGCATTGGTAGGAAAATCAAAGAAACCTGCAGATATGTCTGATGAGGACTGGGAAGATCTGGATATGAGAGCTCTTAGCACAATTCGTTTGTGTTTGGCTGATGAGGTTCTTTTTAATATTGTTGGAGAAAGTACGGCTGCAGGCTTATGGAGCAAAATGGAGAGTCTTTATATGACAAAATCCTTGACAAACCGGATCTACTTGAAGAGGCAATTGTATAGTTTGCGAATGAAGGAAGGTATAAAAATTGCTGATCATTTAAATGTTTTCAATACTGTTATTTGTCAATTATCTAGTATGGATGTAAAAATCGAAGATGAAGACAAGGCAGTTACTCTTTTGTGCTCATTGCCCGATTCCTGGAATCACTTAGTCACTTCTATTAGCTTTAGCACAATTGACACCCTTGAATTTAATTTTGTTGTGGGAGCTTTGTTGTCTGAAGAGGTGCGCAGGAAGTCTAATACAGAAACCTCCACATCGGAAGCAATGGTGGCTAGAGGTCGATCCACAGGAAAAGGGGAGAATTCGAGAGGAACATCTAGATCTAAGTCAAAAGGCAAAAAGGGTAAGGGAAAATGTTGGTATTGCAATAAATCTGGGCATCTCAAGAAAGATTGTTGGAAGAGGAAAGAAGAGAACGATGATTCCAAAAAGGAAGCAAATCCCGCTGAGACAAGTTCAGGTATGGTCGATGAGGTATTATCTGTTTGTGGTTTTTCACAACGTGATGAGGATTGGTTATTAGATTCTGGTGCTTCAAATCATATGTGTCCACATAGAAATTGGTTTTCTACTTACCAAGCTATTGATGGTGGTGTTGTTCTTGTGGGAAACAATGTTTCATGTAAGACTGTTGGGATTGGGAGCATTAAGATTAAAATGTTTGATGGTGTTGTAAAAACATTAACAGAGGTAAGACATGCACCAGAACTTAAAAGGAATTTAATTTCTTTAGGAGTTTTAGATTCTGGTGGTTATAAATTTTCTGGTCAAGGTGGAGTGTTGAAAGTATCCAAAGGAATTTTGGTGGTCATGAAGGCTACAAAAGTTGGAAACCTTTACAGGCTAAATAGGAATACTGAGATAAATGAAGCAGCGGTGGTATCTAAGGAAACAGATGATTCTACTCGTTTATGGCATCAACGTTTGGGTCATATGAGCGAGAAAGGGCTGAAGGTACTGGTAAACCGTAAGTTACTTCCAAATTTAAAGTCTTTGAATTTGAATTTTTGCAAGCATTGTGTCTTTGGAAAGCAGTGTAGACAGAAGTTTAAATCAGGTAGTCATACAAGTAAGGGTGTTCTAGACTATATTCATTCAAATGTTTGGGGACCATCCCCTATAGTTTCTTTTGGAGGAGCTTCATATTTTGTGACATTTATAGATGATTACTCTAGAAAGGTGTGGGTCGATATTTTTAAGAGTAAAGCTGATGTGTTTGGTGTATTCAAGCAGTTTAGAGCTTTGGTTGAAAAGAATACTGGTAGATCAATCAAATGTTTAAGAACAGATAATGGAGGCGAGTTCACATCATTGGATTTTGAAAATTATTGTAAGGAAGCTGGGATCGAAAGGCATAAAACCACAGTTTACACTCCTCAGTAAAATGGTGTTGCTGAACGCATGAACACGACTCTTCTAGAAAGAGCAAGGAGCATGCTTAGTAATGCCAAGTTGGAGCAAGAGTTGTGGGCAGAAGTAGTTAATACAACATGCTATCTGATAAATCGATCACCATCAGTTGCAATAGATTATAAGATTCCTGAAGAGGTATGGACAGGTCATTCATGTAATTATTCAAATCTGAAAATTTTTGGTTGTGATGCATATGCTCTTATTTCAAAGGATCAGCGTTCTAAATTAGACCCCAAATCTAAGAAATACATTTTTGTTGGTTATGGTGATGGAATTAAGGGATATAGATTGTGGGATCCTACTACCCAAAAGATCATCATTAGCAGAGATGTAGTGTTTGATGAATCTTCTCTAATAAAATCAGACATTGTAGAAGTTGATTTGGAGCAGGAACAAGTACCTCAATATCAACAAGTTCAGTTGGAAACTCAACCATCTACAAAAGATAGGGAGCAAGAAGAAGCTTCTGAAGATGAAGATGTAGATGTGAATGCAGGAAATATATAGGAAAATGTGGAAATACCACAACCATCTCTAAGGAGATCTACACGAGTCAGAAATCCTCCTAAAAGGTATGATGATTTTGTTTCATCTGTTGCTTTGATTTCTAATGATGGGGAACCAAGTTGTTATCAGGAAGCAATGGATGGCACTGAAAATGCTAAATGGAAAATAGCAATGAAAGAAGAAATCAATTCCTTGGAGAAGAATAAAACATGGGACTTGGTAGAACTTCCAAAGGGTAGGAAAGTTGTTGGTTGCAAATGGGTCTACAAACTGAAGAAGGGTGTTGATGATAAAAATGAAAGGTACAAGGCAAGATTGGTAGCAAAAGGATATTCTCAAAAGGAAGGTATTGATTTTCATGAAATTTTTTCACCAGTTGTTAAGTTTATTTCTATTCGGGTTGTTTTAGCATTAGTTGCATTACTTGATCTTGAGTTGGAACAACTAGATGTTAAAACAACATTTTTACATGGAGATTTGGATGAGGAGATATATATGGAACAACCAAAAGGGTTTGCTCAAGATCGCAACAAGAAATTTGTTTGCAAACTCAAGAAGTCATTGTATGGCTTGAAGCAATCACCCAGGCAATGGTACAAGAAGTTTGATTCCTTCATGGTGAGCCAAAACTTCACAAGAAGTGAGTATGACCATTGTGTTTACTTTAAAAGTTTGGAAAATGGTTTATTCATTATCTTGGTGTTATATGTTGATGATATGCTTGTAACAAGCAAAAGCATGGTTGAAATTAATAAGTTGAAGGCTCAGTTGGCTAGGACATTTGATATGAAGGATCTAGGAGTAGCAAAACAAATTTTGGGCATTGAAATACATAGAGACAGGGAACATGGTAAGCTTTGGTTATCACAGAAGAAATATGTGGAGAAAATCCTCACAAGATTCGGTATGCAAAATGTGAAACCAATAAATATCCCTTTAGCTTCCCATTTTAAGCTTTCTTCAAGTTTATGTCCTAGTAATAATGAAGAAAATGATTATATGTCTCGTGTACCATATGCTAATGTA
Organism: Sequoia sempervirens; assembly: GCA_007258455.2. Classification (NCBI taxonomy): domain Eukaryota; kingdom Viridiplantae; phylum Streptophyta; class Pinopsida; order Cupressales; family Cupressaceae; genus Sequoia; species Sequoia sempervirens. The sequence continues at coordinate 39,696,436 of VDFB02274714.1, forward strand.
GTAGGAAGTTTAATGTATGCGATGGTATGTACGAGACCAGATATTTCACATGCAGTTGGTGTTGTCAGTAGATACATGGCAAATCCAGGAAAAGAGCATTGGGCAGCAGTGAAATGGGTGCTTTGGTATCTTAGAGGCACAAGTGATTATTGTATCACCTATAATGGTTGTAGTGATTTAGTATGTGGTTATGTTGATTCAGATTTTGTAGGTGATTTGGACAAAAGGAGATCCACTTCGGGTTATGTCTTTACTCTTACAGGTGGAGCTATTAGTTGGATGTCAAAGCTTCAAGAAACAGTTGCTTTATCCACAACTGAGGCAGAGTATATGGCTGTCTCACATGCATGTAAAGAGGCAATTTGGTTGAAGGGTCTTTTGGGTGAGCTTGGAAAAGTGCAGGACAAAGTGATTATATTTTGTGATAGTCAAAGTGCTATCCATTTGGCCAAAAATCCTGCTTATCACAAAAGGACCAAGCATATTGAAATTAAGTACCATTTTGTAAGACAGGTTATTGATGGAGGTGGAGTAACCCTTGAAAAGGTTCATACACCTAAAAATTGTGTAGATATGTTTACTAAACTAGTACTAGTAGAGAAGTTGAAATGGAGTGTGGCTTCTTTTGGTTTGCAAAAGGGGTGATGCATGGGCTTGGGCAAGTATTAGGTAAATTGTTGTCAAGGTGGAGATTGTTGGATTGTGACAACAAGAAGAAGATTGTGAAAATCAATCACAACAAGGAAAAAACAAGATTGTTAAAACAATAAAACAATCTTTCTCTTATTTTAGAAAAAGAACAGTTTTTTGCTTTCGGAAGAAAGATTTCAATTATCTTTGAAAGAATAAATCTGATTTTTATTCTATGTTGAGAGATTCATTGTTATCTTCAAGAGGTTTTAAATATTTGTTCTCTTGAAGGAAAAAAGAAGTGAATTGTACAGCAATATTGCTGCAGCTGTGAAGATTGCAGATGTAATTGTTTTTCCTCTGAGCAATAAGATTACCAATACTTGCCCCGTGGATGTTTCCTTGGCAAATTGTCAAGGTTTTACCACGTAAATCTGTGTATTTTCATTTGTTCTGTTATTCTTCTTTATTTTTCTCGTTACTTCTTTGCATCTAATTTGTGCTGTAAATTTAATATCACTGGGTTAAAAGCTTCCGCATTTATAACAGTGTGGAATAGAAGAATTATTGCCAATAGTGACGCTATAGTTTTTGTGGAACTCTTGAACACGTATTGGGAAAAGTTGTTGCTCCAAAATGATCAGTGATGAATGAAAACCAGTTACAGTCGAGAAAGAGAGTCTTTCAGATCCACCCTCTACGTCATCTATGCCTTTCTGCATACACTGCTTTGGCATCGACATACAGGACACGTGCAAATGATGCATGATACTTAAGCTTAAATAAACGTGATTTAGCTTCTGATGGATTTAAATTTTCGAAACAGGACTTTTTTGGACATAGATAGGAGTCTTTGCCCACCACCATTTCCCCACGCACTACCACCAGATGAATTTTGACTGCTCTCGCTCACTGAAAAATCAGCTAAATTAACTCTTTGAGATTTACCTAGATTTCTTTTTTATTTTCTGTTTCTCTTTTCCTCCACGATATAGTTCCTTAATTTTGTCATCGGGCCTCTCTGACCCACAGACAACACAAAGCATGCTACTTTGACTGTTCAGTAGAGTGCATACATTGCATGCCCATTTTGTTTAAAATTATTTAATATTTTTTGAACCTCTCATATTTAGGTTTTAGCCGATAATGGTAAATAATGGGAAAACTGTAAATTAGATGCAAATGCATCTGAAATTAAACAATTTTCTAACAATTACGTTTGCAATCCCAAGGATATCTATATTGTATCCAATGCATTTGCATGCTGGATTTTACTCTAAATTACATCAGGCCCTATGTTGAACTCCAAAGAACCCACAGAGCTACAGCTATGTCCAAAGTGGTATCCTCAACTTTCTTAACGCCCAATGAATTTCAACCATTGAGTTCCACCAAAGAACAGCCTCAATTTTGACGTGTCGATTTATAATTATAGATCATGAATTTAGAATGCATTATACAAATGGAACGTGTCTGTGCATAGGTGCTGCTAAGATGCTGACGGCTGCACTTTGCATGGTGGCGTTGTTGGGTGCAAATGATGTGCTTGCATAGGGAGATGGAAACAAAAAGGGAAAGGATAGAAACTGACAGCAAACAAGAGATGCCTGAAGAAACGTACAATAGACCATTTAATATAGGGTTTCAAAGATTGAATATTTATTCTTCTATGAATCTGCTGTAAATTATGAGTAGCAATTGCAGAGGGGATGCAGGGAGATTCAAATAGGCAGAAAGCAAAACGGATCAAATCTTGCTTACTTACTTTCTCTCATTTCCATCTTCCTTTATCGCTTGCATGCTCTGCAATTTATTTGTAATCTGTATAAAATTAATCGAGAAAAAATCTAACCTGACTTGTATGGGTGTTATTTATATCACTCAAAACAACGATATCGTCATTCTTTGAAAGATCCACATCCAATTTCTAGCCACAACTTTTGTTGGTGATGGTAAACGTTTCTTCCAAACAACTATTCTGCCCTCCCTCCTCCATGTTCAAGAGTCTCCCGGCTTATTCAAGAAGACATTTACGATTACTAAATTTATGTGATCTACAGAATTGCTTCATCACAATCCCCTACTGTTTAAAGATTCAGAAAATATAGAAATCGTACATGACATGACTTTCAAGTTTCAATTGGATGTAGGATTGGATGTAGGATCTATTAAGCAATTGCCTATTTAACATTTTTAAATTTAACCCTACAGAAGATAGTTTTTGGATTTTTAAATTAAGCTTCCCAAGATTTGAAATACTTTCCAATTGAATCAGAATACTGCCAATGAATTTACTCTTAATCAAGCTGAGGCCCTGAAGTTTCTAAAGTATTGTAGACTTAGATAAAATGGTTCCACTAAAAGGATTGAAAGATATACTAAGCAAACAGCAAGAAGGTTTTCCTGTGAGGATAACTCAACCATTGCAATGCAATGTAAATGAGTAGTCAAGGATGAATTCAAATGGAAAATCTGAAAAGGTTGTTCATTAATGTTTTTTTTTTTTTTTAATAAGGATAGGCTGGAGACTTATTCTCTTCTTATAAAGAAGAAATCAGCGTGATTAGATGAGAGCATAAATTTTGGTCCAATTTTTGTCTACTCCAACAATTTCCATCTGACAATAAATATGGCAATAAATTCCATTTAAAATGAAAACGAGTCACTTTGAAGAGTGCATTTTTGTTGATGACAAAGCAACAATTAAAAATAAGGCAACAAATGCTTCTACCATTGCTTTCATTTCTAATAAGAGTCTATTGTACATGCTTTTTAATTTCTTATTTTTGAGATGAATTATTTTCAAGTAAAAAATTTGGAAACATACTTTATACAAAATAATATTTTAAACATGTGCTTTGTTTTAACTAAACTAATATAAAATACAATCGACATAACCATTGCACCTCCTTTTGATGCAAGTGCTACTATACACCTTGATAAATAGAACACAATGCAGTGCCTGTCAAACTTTCTTGACATATTTTGTTGTAGAATTTAATAAAAAAATCACATCTGAAATATTCTAAATAAAAACAACACCACTAAACCTAAATATATTCTGCATCCTTCTTTACGTAGTATCTTTCTACTTCACACTCTAATTATTAACCGTTATACTATGGGAATTTGCCTAATAAAAACATGACTACTATGGGTTGCCATTTTCTTAAAAATTTAAGATTTTATTGCATAAATTTGGAAGATTGTGGATAGCTGGAAGGGATGGAGAGCAACTTGCAAAGCTTCGTAGTGAAGTGGATGAAATGGGCAGGATGCTCCATTCGCAAATTAGCCTCTCTACGTTAGATGTTGTGCACAGCAATGTAGTGTGCAGCCAACCACCGATTCCATCCCATAATTCTACAGGTAAATTATCACCATTTAGTTTTCAATAAGTTATTTGTTCTTAGCAAACTTATGATTTATATATTTTCTTAAAACTGTTATACTGCTTTTGATCTGTAGTTGTGGGCATAGATCACAAGATTACTGAAGTGATTCAACTCCTTGAGTGGGATACTGACAATCCAGTTGTGGCCGTCATTGTACACGGCATTGGAGGAGCCGGAAAAACCACCTTGGCAAATGAAGTGTTTGCATCTTTGAATCTGCAGGGCTGGAAATATTCAAAAGTCACTCTCGTCAAAAATTTGGAATTAAATCCAAACATAGAGGAAATACAATCTCAGATTTTAAGCGACTTGACTGGGATAAAACATGATACTGTAAGAGACTTTCAGGACGGACAACAAGAGCTGAAATCGATAATGGAGAAAGAAGTTGTTTTCATATACATCGACAACATCTTAAGGAGACAACATCTGGAAGAACTTTTACCCAAGCTGATCGACAGTCCAAAAAAAGTGAGGATTCTTGTAACAGCAAGAAAAACAAATATCTCTGCAGTGTTTGAAAGCTGCAGATTTAAACCCTGTAAATTATACTCCATTGAGTCCCTCTCCGTTGAGGCAGCTCTTGAAGTATTGTGCAGGAAAATTGATGGTGAAAGAGACACAGACTCCATGGTGGAAGAAAGGCCTCAGGCTAAGGAGATAGCGGAGAAATGCAGTTGCTGTGCTCTGTTTTTGGAAGTGGTGGGAGCTTATCTCCATAAAAGAAATAATAAAGTTGAAGCTTATGAAAAAGTTGTTGGCTGGCTAAGTGATGGAAACGACTTCAGCTGTGACAAGGAAGACGGTTTCGAGGAGTCAAGAATTCTGTTTGCTTACCATGAGCTTATCCCCAATGCTCAGGAGGCTTTCCTTGACATCTGCTCATTCTTCTATGATTGGGAGTGGAATGAAGTTGCCTGCATTGTGGGAGAGGAAGCACTGGATTGTCTACTGGAGGGTGCTCTGGTCAAAAGAACACAGTATTATTATGATGAAACAATGGTAGAGAGTATAAACATTCATGATCTTATATTGAGAGCAGGTCGTAATAAATCAAAAGGCAATCGATTCACAAGTGTGGATGACTTTTCTATCGCCATGGAGAATGAAAGGGTATGAAGATTTCTATTGAAATATTTAAAGATTGAAATTTTATAATTTTCAGTCAGATTGGTAAACTACATTAAGACTCATAAGTTTTCTTTCTTTCCTTTTTTGTTTTGAATATACAGCATCTCGACCAAATAAAAGGAGTTTGGCTAAAAGACAACTATAAGCCTTTTCATGTATCTGCAAAAGTATTAGACGCTATGAGCTGGTCTCTCCGAGTATTTGCTATGGGAAGCAACACAATTGTTAGCGGACAATGCAGTAACAGATTTGATGAGCTCAGGTTCCTACAAGCTGAATGGGTGCCAAATTTTGCTATTGATATATTGAAGCTTGATAACTTAAGCTTCATAGACTTTTCTTTCAAGGAGAATGAAACTTGGAGTCTGCCCGAGGCAAGTTACCATCTCTTCTCACCTCTTTTTTTTTTTAGCAAAGATAAAAAAAAAGTTCAAAAATGGTGGTGTCTTTCTTTTTAATGTTGTTCATTAGCTCCTTTTCGTTGCAGAATTTCTCTAGTCTACAAGTACTCAAACTTAATAGGAGTAAGCGAAATGATGGGGCCAATTTACATGCAGCTATAGAATTTGGGCATCTTATTAAATTGAAACATTTGGACTTGAGAGGATTTCATATCAAAGAAGTGTCAAATTTTGTGAAGGTGTATAATCTGCAGAAGCTGAGATTGTCAAAAATACAAGGTCTGAAGGAACTACCATGGACATTTAGGAAGCTCCGATCACTACAAGAGTTGTATCTAGGCAGCTGTGATGACCTAGTGCGGTTAAAAGAAGAATTTGGAGAACTAAGCTCCCTTTCTGTGCTTGGTTTGAGTGGTTGCAAAAGTTTGCAAGAGCTCCCATGTGATTTCAAGAAGCTCTCATCATTACAGTTATTGAACTTATCCAATTGCTCTAATCTCCTTCAACTACCAGAAGGGCTTGAAAACCTACCATCCTTAAAATTTATAGATGTTAGGGGTTGTAGTAAGTTGACTAGTCTTCCACACAGGGTTTGCGAGTTGTCTTTCTGGAAGAGTAGAATATCATTTTCTGGGTGTTCAAGTTTGCTCGATCTGCCAGAAGAAATTTGCAAATTCACGACGTTGACAAGTCTGTCATTGGAGCGGTGCAGGAGCTTAAAGGTGCTTCCCATCGGCTTAGGTCGACTCAGTTGCCTAGAAGAATTAGTCTTAGATGAATGTGAAAGTTTGCAAGAATTGTGCGATGACTTTCATTGCTTGGCAAGTTTAAGAGGATTAAGGATGTGTGGATGCAAGAGCTTGTCAGGGCTACCTCAAGGTTTTGGAAAACTTGGCTGTTTGGAAAGGTTAGAATTATTAGGTTGTGATAGTATACAGGAATTGTGCAGCGACTTTGGATGCCTTGGGGCATTAGAAGTTTTGAAATTGTCTAGATGCAAAAGCCTGTCCAAACTTCCTGATTGTTTCGGTCAGCTTGGACGCTTGAAAAGTTTGGATTTATCAATGTGCTCTAAGTTGGAGGAGCTTTCTAGTAATTTTCATTGCCTGACATCGTTAATAGAATTAGATCTGTCAAATTGTGAGAGCCTGGGTGAACAATGGATGGACAATGTGGGGTCTGTTCAGAGCTTGTGGCGCCTAAATATTTCACGAAGTGAAAAGATGATCCAACGGTGGGTAGAAGTGCAAAGGGAGAAAGAAGATTGGTATTTCGTGGTGCTAACAGACTCCTCTTGGGAGGTAATGAAGATTTTAAATTGAATTCATTGTTCTTTTAATCCAGCTAAAAACTAATTCTAATAGTGGAAACAGCACATAATATTCAGGATAATAAATACAAGCTTAAAGCATAGAAAATAAATACTAAACAATTAGCTACTTACAATAGAACTGTAATGCTATACAACAAACCTGTTACATCATATAGCAAAATTTTACGATCAGCATATACAGAAAATACTGTATTAATTTTGAATATTCTCTTTATGAGCTCTCTTTGGCGTTTCCAGGATGGGGATGCCATGACAACAGGGGACACGTTTCGACTGGGGGCATTTTTTTTGGGACGTCAGGGATGACAATATAATAAAATTTTAAATATATATTAAGAGTCAAGTTTCTACGGTATGACAGCAGTAATATAAAATAACAATGTTAAAATGGTGTTGGATGATAGTTTGTAGAAGCTTCCATGCCATATTCTAAAATAAATTGCTTGTTTATACTTTTCACATGATACGGCGTTAACACAATATCACATTATATTAGATCATGGCAAATGCACTGTTAATCTCTTTTGTAACTAACAATGATGATCGACACTAATACCATATCAAATTTTTTCAAGTTAGACTTGTTTAACAATAAAAATCAGAAACCCAAATTATTGCTGTTAGTGATAACTGTTATATAACTTATATATCATTAATTATAAACTGACTGATGATATATTTATTGCTGCTGTTATAATGCTTGTCATGTTGTACTGTTGTTATAATGCTAGTATGAAATATCCAACAGTCCTTTTTTAATATTTGTTGGAGATTGTAATCCCAACAACTTGTCCAGTTTGCCAGTTGTCACAGACATCTCCGTATCCTCTATTCTGCAGTCAACTTCGTATTAAAGACAAACAAATCTCAGCAGGATTCAAATCGATTTTTTCATTAACTCCTCCAACCTGCTCACTATCACATCAGCAGACCTCACGCTTTGTGGGTGTTAAGGAAAACATTATTTTATGTGGAGTCTTTTTGTCCACCGTAGATGCATAGCTCTCTATATATTGTATGGCTCTGTATTTTTCCAATTACTCTCTTCTGGCAGTCCAGCTCCACAGAACTGTTATAGGATATCATTTTGAATACAATGGTGCTTGAACATTGAATATATGAGCTACAGCTCAGTCAGTTAGTTGATGTAATTTTTGACTATGATGAATATATAAAATTTTCATGTTTGCTTTTCTATTCTGATCCTCCTTGTTCCTTCAATATTATAAATTATGTTTTAAAAAATATTATAAAAAATACTTTTCCCATCGTCAAGAAATGTCTGAGATATCCCCAGCTGGCTTGGGGATGGCCAAACACCCGCTTACATTTCCTGCCATCCTCAATTTTATGGACGCCAGGACATCTCTGAATGTTAGACATTTCCTGCCATCCCCAAATTTAGGGATGCCTTCTAGAACATTTCTGCATTTCCTCAGTTGGGGGATGGCTAGAGGACATCTACTAATGGCCTGCTCTCTCCTGCTCTCTCCTGCTCTCTCTGAAATTCTTCAGAAAACAGGCAAAGGGTTTGAAGAGTGGAGAATAACACAGATTATGAATGAATCTTTTATAACACTCTACTTAAATATTATTTAATAATATTACATTTTATTAAATATATATATGTTTTTAAATTAACTTTTTAACTGTTCATCTGAATTATATTTAATATTAACCATTTTATAGAGTCGCAAGGTAACCCCAAAAATAGGAGAGAAAAGCCGTCTGCTTTATTTCATTTAAAAAAATTAGAAGGCATACTTGAAACTCTAGAAACAGCAAATCAAACTGATAAAGGATGCGCTAACGCAGAAACTGAATGCATGCTGGCAAACTATAAATCAATCCCAAAAATTAATGCTATTTGGAGCAAACTGATTTCTCTAAAACACTCCGATTTATTTATAAATAAAAAACTAAGAATAGTATTATCCAAGAAGCACTTCAGCAGCATCAACCAACATGTAAAGACTGGCGATTTATCTGAATCTCCAGTTGATTCTTAATTATAGCTCATAAATCTAATGTATTTCATTTGCAGTGAACGAAAGATTTGATCTTCCCGTTGCTTGTCTTGCAATGCAGGAAACACGACGGGGACGGAATGCTTTGCTGTTGAAGGTAATGATATCAAAGATATTTGATGAAGAAGGTCTACTGATTGACATTCATGAACGTCCCTTCTATTCATCCTCTCTTCCACCACCCTCCGCTCTCATCTTCATTATTAGAACTGATGATACCCTCAATACCCAAAAGTCTAGTCGCTCTCAAATAGATGGCAACTTATTCGAGAAAAGTATGCAACAACTAGAATTGAACTCAAGAGCGTTGTCAATCATATATGCCGGTAGACATTTCAGTGTACTACCATCTGAGGTGACAGACAGAATCGTGGCTTATACACCATCAAGCTCAAAGACCGACTTATTCTTCGATAAGGTGTCTGCTACTTTCCCCGAAATCTATGGACGAGCTACCTCTGTTTTCAGAACTAGAGATGGTTTTGAAGTTAAAGGAATAAAATGTCCGTTCGTATGGGAAGATGTCTCCTACATATTAAATGAATCGGCTTTTCTCGTAAATGCTCCGAGGGAGAGCAATGTTGAAATCCTGAGAGCGATCCTGCAAACAGATTTCCTCCTAAAGAAATCTCAGCAGGTATTTCTATGTTTTTTGGTTTCTCAGAATCTAGCTTTTATTAAGAATCAAAAGGTTTATGCAAATCGGTGTCACTACCTAAAATTTAGACAAAAAAATTGTAGGTAAAGATCCTTGATTTACAAGGAAAAGTGATATTACTTCTCCATACAAGCCCAATGATACACATGATTCCAAGCTATTCAGCGTTGAATGACATGTATACGAAGATGCAAGGCACCCATCAAGATCTCGTCGAAGTGGTATGGATTGGACTATGTGATGAGAGAGAAAGGGCCAAGTTCGAAAGAGTTGCTGCAGATGCCCCATGGCCTGTGGTCCCTAATCCATGGTTGATTAAACAGTCATTAGAACACTTCTTTACTTTACTAAATTTCCCGTGGTCGCGTGCGAGAGTGATGGTGGTTGACGGCAAAGGAAGAATCTCCAACAAGAATGCATGGGAGATGATAGAAAGGTGGGGAATGGAGGCATTTCCATTTTCCGAGGGCCGTGAAGAGGAACTCAGAAAATCAGAATGGGAGATGGCGTTTAACTGGAAGCAATTTGTTTTTCAAAACCTACCCTTCACTCAAACAAAGGTGAAGTTAAGTAGTTTTGAGTATTTATTTATCTTGAACAGTTCATTAGTTGCTGCAGATTCCATTTAAGTAGTACACATGTTCAATTAATTTTGTTTCTGTTTTTTCTTATTCTCCTGAAACCAGGTGGAGCGGGGTTCGCCCTGTGGAGAAATTATGCTGCTATTCGTAGGCTTATCAGATCAGATGTTGGAGTTCGCTGCTGAGTTAGAGGATGCTCTCACAAAGTTGAGAAGTCATTTTCAACTCTATTATATTTGGCATAAAAGATGTTCTTACAAAAATGAGGAGGAAATGAAGATGAAGAAGAATAGCACCATTCCCAGCATCTCACAAATGGAAGCATACAGATTTTGGGAGCGCATGAAGTATTTGTATGACGATTTAACAAGAATGGGAAGTGACGAAAAGATAGTACACGTGAGAAAACTGGTGTGTGGTATTATTAGTGCAGAGAGTGGGAGTCATATGGAATGGAAGATACAAGCAATAGTGGTCGGTGAGAAGGGGGAGATGGTGAGTGGGGGAGCGAAGGAGATGGTAGAGGCACTCTTGCAGTGCTTTGAGAATGACTCAAAGCTGCCCACTGAGGTTGTCCAGTTTTTGGAGGGACAAAGGAAAGACGGGATAATTCATTCCAAACATCATCCCCACCATCTTATGCTTCCAATATCTTTACGCTATGGATCTCGCAGCTGCACCATATGCTCTAAAAACGCTGTAGATCATTATCAATGCAATGTATGTGAAAATCATGTAATGTGTACTGAATGTATTTTAGACTAGGAAGGGAAATGTATAGGAGCTTATTTTTCTTATATAGGCTGATTGCTGTTTTTTTTTTCTTTTATATTATCATATCTTTTTTAGGAAAATTATTTTAAGAACTTTGTAGTTGATAAAAAATTATGTATTTAAGAAAATTTTAATTATTTTAGTTTTAATTTTATAATTATTCTTAATTCATTTTCAAATGGTGATGTAGTATTTTATATTTATATTAATGCATTACTTAAGAATTTTTATTTTTTTTATTTTTATTTTATTCAAGGGGTAAACACTTTTGACCGGAGCTATGAACCGGATACAACCATTCAACAATACCACCCCAACGGGGTTTGAACCTTGGTGGCAAGAACAACAATGTCACCTATAAACCATCACACCATGCCATCACCGGCAATGCATTACTTAAGAATAAATTAAATATGAAAGATAAGTTTTTTGATAAGTTTGTAATTTTAATTATGTCATTTTGTGTGGGTGTTTTAAGTATACATTTTAGGGTTAAAGATATAATTTTTATTAACATTGTCTAATTTGACTGTATCATCAACACTTAATCTTAATCTTTGCACCAGCAACACTTTATTGTATTAAATTTCAACAACTTAGTATAATCATAACCACATTATTATTAGCCATTTACACATTCAACACGTGCCTTCAATTTTTCTATCAAATTATTTATGCAATTAACAATATTTACTAAAGAACAAGATGCAAAATTATTTTCAAACCCTTTTTCTAACTTCAAGATAAGCATTATCTTTTATTATTATATTTTTATTTAATATAAATTAGATATGCATTTTAAAATCAAACTCATTTATCTATATACAATAATTATTATTTTATTACATTCATTTATCCTAAATATTTAATTATTTCCTTTGCAATCATCAATTTTTACTCCAAGGGTTATTGCAATTGAAATCTATCCCTCAATGGTATCCTTTAACCACATAATCGTGACCTATAAATTGAAAGAAGTCATAGCATTTTCTAGTACACTATCATGGTATTGACCCTAGATTTAAGTTCTTTCCATAATCCAAACATTACTAACTATCAGGGACAACTCAACAAACATGGCCTAGGAATTGGTGGTATTCATGCTACACAAACACTCATAACATTAGGTGTATATTTCAAGCAAAATATCTACATTCTAAAAGATATGCTAAGAGTCTTCATGGTGGGTGAAATATTTTCCCTTACTAATATCAAATTTAGAATTTGTGTATTTTTAATAATATTTGAGATTTATTATAGTGTTTAGACATGAAGAAAATACTCATTTGAATAGTTAGCTTGCACTTCGAAGGGTGAAGTTTGTAGGGTTAAGACACTTTTGAAGAAATGGATTAGACTTTTGAATCTAGAAATGATCTAGATTAGTGTGCAATCTTGATTCTTGTTTCATCAAATCCACTTGTATTTTCTCTACTATCTAAACTAGCAATACTTTTATGAATATATTTAGAGGATTGCTTAGTATATCATAAGGGGACATGTTCTCCTAAGTCATCCTTCATTATTTAAGTTGTATAAATGGTCAAATAAAACAAGTCTTGGTAATTCAAATGCTCTAAGATTCATTTTAGTGCTCCAATGGAAATAATCCTAGTGTGCTCCTTTGATATGAATGATTAAATGAAATATGATGGTAAACAAATGTGATAGAATACATCTAAATGTGAGGAAATAACAATGAATCACATAAGCATGTGTTTATATGACTCATAATGGCTAACAAAAAAGGGATAGAAACTTTAGAATTGAATATGAATATTTAAATTTTAAGGGTAATTTTCATGGGCCTAAGATTGATCTTGTACCTATAGAATTGACTTGGAACAAAGAATTCCTAAAATCAAGGCATCAGTGAATTTTTTGGGAGTAAATGCATGGATAGCCATAAGAAATAGGTAATCAAGCTAAATATATTGGAGTATGTGTGTATATTGAAAAAAGGTGAATGCACCAAATTGGGAGATAGGAAAGTGACCAAATTATTAATTTTGGAAAAATATGACAATATTATGTTTTTGATTAGATTAGCAGGGAAAAAGGGCCTTGACCCTAGAGTTTAGAACAAAAAAAACATAAACAAAAACTTTAGAAAAGGCACCCAAGCCACCAAAAGAACAACAAGGCATGCAAGCTTGCCAAAAACAAAACAACTAAAAACTAGAAAACCAAAAGAAATGAAACAACACCAACAATGACTAAAGGAAAAAACACCTAGGACCTAAGCACAACTATTTGATCAAGTTCTAGTTCTCCTACAAAGATTCAAGTGACTCCTCCCAATATTCTTTGACTTGGACCTTTTCCCTATTATATTGTTGGCTTTATCCAATTGAGGGCCTTTGTCTTTTCAGGTTGATTCTTTCTTTGTTTATTGATTTTTGAATTTCTCAAGACAATCCCCGTTTCAATAACCCTAGGATCCCTTCTATTACAAGAGATAGATTTAAAAATATAAAACATATTAATGTTAACAATATTAAAGGGATGCAACCTTTCCTTATAAAATTTAGCTCTATGATGTCCCAACAAACACCACTTTTCATGGATTCTCTCATCGAAAGTACCATTCACATCATTAATTCTCCCCATTCACTCATAAAATAATTCTTATTATTTACTTTCACATTTATACCTTGAGACTTAACCTCATACATGGGGGAAATAATTAACAAAATCCAAAACAAGCATTTGGATAATATGAATAAGATCACAATCGTAAGGTAAGATATTTTACCTTTAATTTCTTCATTTGGAAAATGGTCCATCGTAGCAATTTTACTTTACACCTCATACAAGATTTGACAATCTTTCCAGCTGAAGGCCACATCACCTTTCAACCCAAAACAAGAAAAACAAATAATTGGCTTACTTGGACTCATTTAAAATTTGTCTTTTGTTGGACACTATATCTTTAAATTTGTGTAGGAGATAGGAGTAAATACAATAATTCCAATCATGGAAACATAACCCTTTGTTAGAAACAACATCCACAACCAAGTTTCCTTCTCTATAAATATGATAAATTTTGATTTTAGAGAACACCACAATCATTCGTTTGTAATCATCCATTACCTTTCAAATTACCTTTCAAGATTTGAATAATCATATTTGAATCTCTTGAACAATCTCTACATTATGATAACCATTCTCCTTGCTTCTTGTTAATCCCCACTAGATAGTAGTAACTTGTACCTCATTATTGGTTTTTTGAACAATATTTTTACCATACCCCTCTTGATCAAGAACCCTTGCTCATCTCTTATAACTCCTCCAACTACAACATCACCTATATTTCCTTTCGAGAAACCATCAAATTCAAGTTCATCTAACCCTTATTAGGTGGTTTCCATTTAACACTTTTCCTTAAAAGTAATCTCCACAATTGATCTTAGTAAGATCCTGAGTAACTCCCCAATTCTTTTAATCTCGAGTTCAATATAAGAAGGAAGCTTATTAGCATAACCAAAGTTTAAATAATTAATATAATCCTTTAGGTTATGTTGAATTATTTAGAAGACATATTTTTTTGTTTCTTGAAATTTATTTGAAAGTCTTATTATTTATTTCTTTCCATATACCCCAAGAGACAAAAGTAGGATTTTGCTTCCAAAATTCAAGAATCACTTTATGAGAGAAAGAGAAACTCCCAACCCAAGAGGTAACAAAGTCTCTTATGGACTTAGAAAAAATCCAATCAAAGATAAGGTTATGCAACACCTCAATTCAAACTTCTTTTGAGAAATAAAAGTGGAAGAAGATATGTTCTATAGTTTTCTTCTCCTTATAACACAAAGTACATCTGTTAACCATTTGAAATCTCTTTTATTTAGATTGTCAATAGAATTTTTTTTTTTGTGCATAGCTTCCCATAAAAAATAATTAACCTTAGGAAGTAATCTATTGTTCCAAACCATATTCCAATTAAGAGAATGATCCTCATTTATGTTAACCATAAGGGAGTAAGCTAAATTGATAGAGAAGGAGCTAAATGGATTCCTAACCAAGACACATTCATCTTTATGATTCAAGGAGAAAAACTGCCATTCTCCAATTATCTGCTTTAATTACTCAATGTATTCATGCTACCTTTTCTGCCTCCCACTTCTTAGAATTCTTCTAGCAATTTTCTCCCCAAAATTCTCCCACTTAGGTTTTTTAACATTATAATCAATATATCTATGGAGCTTTTCACCATTCTATTTAACAAACATTTCTTTAATTTGATCAAAATTTTGACGAGAAGACAAAGTCTGACCATAAATCCAATGGTCATTCCAAAAAATATTTTTCTTCACATCTCACACTCTCCAAACAAAACCTTTCCTAATATTTTTTTTGACTTTAGGTAGGTTGTTCCAAACAATCGAACCCCGAGGAATATCAGAGGAAAAGAAGAAGCAACAATGAACCAAATTATTCAAATATTTAGCTTTAAGGATAATTCCCCAATATTTATTGCTTTGAATGAAGTTCCAACACACTTTAACAAGAAGAGCTTTACTAAACCATTGCAATCTTTTGATTCCCAACCCACCTTTCTTTTTAGAGTTACAAAAATTTTCCCAACAAACAAGGGAAATCTAGTTTTTTCCTTAGTGCAAGACCACAATAATTTCTTTTGAATCTGCTCTATTTTATCAACAATGTAAGATGCAATTTTAAACAAAGAAAGATAGTATCTGGATATTTTGGAGAGAAGCTTTCAATAAATACAATTTTGTAGCTTGGCTCAATAGTTTTACTTTCCATCCAACCAATTTGTTTTGCATCCTTTCCACTATGCAAATCCAATAATATTTTGGAAGGTTCTTAGTAGATAAAGGAAGCCCCAAATAATTAGCAAGAAGTTACATAATTTGATAGCCAAAAATTCTCATTATTCTATCTCTAAGAGGCAGGTCAATATTAAAGAAGTAGATCATGCTTTATTGTAATTGATATACTAGCTAGACAATTAAGCATAATAATCCAATAGAGTTTTCTAATAATTAGCTTCCATAAAAGAGGGAACTCCAAAGAGGATAGTATGATCTACAAATTGTTGATGCGAAGTGGGGGTGGTGCTGCCACAATAGTGGTTTACACTTTCTAGGAGATTATGATTTTTGCTGAAATCACATATTTTTAAAAAATATAATGATTTAAGACTTGAAAAGTTCCATTTAAAGGATTCCAATTGAAGAAGGTTTTATCAAACCACCTTAGACCATGCCCCCTTGGATAGAACCCCACTAGTTTTAAACCATACCAATAATAGAGTCTCCTTTACACCTATCAAAATGCTGATAAAAAACCACTTTTGATTTACCATTTGGGGGATCAAATGAATTCATTTAAAATTTACTTTTTGTAAGTATGTAGTACTTATTATAAGATTTCAAAAAAGTATAATTTTAATTAAATTAAATTTGATTATTAAATTTATTTTTTATTTCTTGTGAATGTAGGTTTTTCACCGAAAATCAAGCTCTTTGTTCTACACATGTGTAAAAATAGAATATTAGTAATTTTTTTTTTGAAAAATATGAGTGCACCAGATATTGAAGTCCTTGATCCAACAAAAAAAATTAAATTAAATTTTGATACATACAAAAAAAGTTGCGCGTTATACGGTCGCGCTATGACTGAATTGTAATTGGTTTGACTTCAAAACTTGATTAAAGAAAAAATATTCAATAAAAAACTATCTAACCAAGTAGAAGCACTAGATATCAGAGTTACAAATCTAAATTTGAAATAATTAGAATTCTATCCTTCATGGAAAAAAAGTTATGCATTATACGGTGAGCGTCACTTTTTAAAAATGTTGTTTTATGAAAAAAATAGTTTTCGAGGGAGATGGAAAAACAAGTGCAATCTAATTCAAAAAAATTTGAAAAAAATATATTTAGAATCTATAGACAAAATTTCATGAAACTCTAGTTTGCATCATCTTCAAATTCCTCATGGTTTAGCTGCTATAGGTGCCCGAAAGTGAAGATTTAGTTAATTTTTTTTATTTTAGTGTTCAGTTTTGCCAAAAATTGTAAGGATACATAGAGCCACCTTGATCAAATTTTGAAGAGTTCTTCCCAAGATTTCAACCATTATAATATAAACATATAAGGAGACGTAGAGCCACCTTGTCTAAGGCCCCTATCATAGGAGAAGAATCCCTTTGGAACCCCATTAACTAACACTGAGCATTTAGTTTTGGTAACACAAGCTTTAATAAGTTTGAAGTTCCTTCCTTTAAAATCAAAATTTATAGGACAATAAATAAAAAGGACCAAGACACTCTATCACAGCCCTAAGATATATCCAATTTAAGCACCATACCAGGTCTTTTATTATACTTTGGATATAATGTATATATTCATTAGTAGACAAAATAACATAAAAAATTGTTTATCCAAAACAAACCCTTTCTGGTTAGTAAATATCAACCTTCAAGTTTAAGTCTATTAAGAATAAATTTAAAGATCTTGTAGAATGTGTTGCATAAACTGATAGGCCTGAAGTCTGACATAGAAGATGCCTCAATTTTCTTAGGAACAAAAGCAATAAAAGTGGAGTTTAGCTATCCTAACAATTTTCCCATTATGCTATAATCTCTTGTAGCCATAAGGAGATCCTCCAAGATAATCTCATAGAAATATTGAAAGGAGAGAGGGAACCCATCTAGCTTGAGGGCTTTGTATGCACCAAAGGAAAAGTAGAAGATTTAACCTCTTATAAATTCATAGCCTTCTCAATGTCATCAATGTTTTAATCATTCAAGATTTGAGGAATGGCATCTAAAATCTCTTCCAAGCTCGACATATCCTAATTGGGATATGATAGTGTTTCCTTAAAATATGAAAAAAAAACATCTACAATATCTTCTTCCTCCATGAGAGTAGCCCCATTTTGAAGGCTTAGAGTTTTGATGGCATTTTTTACTCCTATGCTTTAAGGTGGACTAATGAAAAGACTTTATATTTCTATCTCATTTAGAAAGCCAATTTGGATTTTTGTTTCTAGAAGATCTCATTTTTCACAAGGTTGTACCACTTGATACTCAAAATATCTTCATTTTCTACAAGTATCCATATCAATCATACCTTTCTCTATATTTTCTTGAACTTACTTATGATATTTTATCTTTTATTTTATTTGAAAGATATTTCCAAAACACAACCTATTCCATCCTTTGACTTTCTCTTTAAAAATCTTCAACTTTTTGAAAAATCGAAGCATAGGGGTACCATTACAAGGGTTATTTCACCATTTTTCCACAATATTTCTAAACTACTGATGAGAGGCCTACATACTTTCATACTTGCAAGGGTAAGGGCCTTTTGACATGACATTGGTCCATTTTAGAAAAATAGCATTGTGATTTGAATTCGTCCTTGGCAGGGTAGACAAAGAGATTCTAGGTAAAAATTTCCATCCATTTTGTGAGATTTGCTAACTAGCCTACCCAAAGATATTAATGATTGAAGGAAAGCAAAACCAAAAATATGAGAAGGAATAAACTGTATTCCTCTCAAGAATACAAAGCTATATTCAGCTTGAGAATTGAGATTACATAGGAAATGCCTTAGTTATATAGGCCAAGGGGAGAGATAGATGCAACCAGATTATGACAAGTGTTGTCATCCTATGAGGTGTGACAACTCATGTCATTAAAGGCTCAACCACCTTATCCCTATGTAAAGTTAAACTAGTGTGAAGAGAACTTTAGTGAAGAACTAGCTAAGAAATGAACCAGTTAGATGAAGTACCCATTTTCACACTAACACCCTCCCTTAAGTACAACTTAGGGAGAAGTATATACTACAAAGATGTAAATATGGGTCCTGACTTCTAGGCCAAATGAGGTACCCATGTACATAATAACCTCACAATGATAAAAGAAGGAGAAAACCCAATGGGAAAAAACTCCCTCCCATGAGAGGTTGAATGATGAAGGTCTAAGTGACCCCCCCAGAAGAGATTTCCCTCACCTCCAAGAGAGACTGAAGATGAACATACTTGCTCTTAGTGAGGGTTTTGGTGAATATATCTACAATATGATTTGCTGTAGGACAATATCACAAGTCAATGAATTGCTCTTGAATCAGCTCCTGAAGAAAATGCATATGGATCTTGATGTTTTTGGTTCATTGACGATGGATTGGGTTCTTCAAGATTATGACACTCTGGTTGTCACAATAGATGACTGATGGATTCTGAAAGGTGATACCAAGTTCAATGAGGATACTCTAAAGCCAAATAGCCTCAATGGTAGCATTGAAAACCCCTCAATACTTAGCCTCAGTTGAATAAAGATCAATGGCATGCTACTTCTTCCTCTGCCAACAAATGGGACCGAATGATAGTGAAAATTGTAGCTAGAGGTTGATTTACGATCATCACTATCACTAGACCAATCAAAATCCATGTATCCAAGTAAGATTGAACTTGTGCCTACTGCATAGTGAATCCCATACTGATGAGTGCCTTGGATGTAGTACAAGATGCGTTTGGAAACTTTCCAATGAAGCTCATGTGGTTCTGTCATGAAGCGCAAAACAATGCCAACTGCAAAGGAAATGTCGGGGCAAGTATGAGTCAAGTAGACGAGGCTACCAACAAGTTGACAATACAAAGTAGCATCAACTAGTGGTGTGGAACATTTTTCCTCAAGCTTAACTCCATAAAGAAAGGGAGTTGGTGCAGGCTTACAATTGGCCATATGAAAATGTGACAAAAGATCAAGAGCATACTTAGGTTGTGCAAGAGAGATCGGACTATAAGAGGACCGAGTGATCTCAATCCAAAGAAAGTAGTGCAAGAGACCCAAGTCAGTCATGGCAAATATGTCATGCAAATAAGTCTTGACAGTCGAGATAATGGATGAAGTGCTCCCAGTGACAATCAAGTCATTAATATAGAGAGCCAAGAAAATAAGAGCATCCTCCTATCATAAGATGTAGACATTCAGATCTAAGTGGAATTTGGAGAACCCAATGGAGAGAAGAAAGGAGTCCATTTTGGCATACCAAGCTCGTGGAACTTGTTTGAGGCCATAGAGAGACTTCCTTAGTTTACAAACTAGTGAAGAATCTTGAATGAATCCATGTGGTTGTTCCATGTAAATTTCTTCATGTAGATCTTTGTGAAGAAATGTACTCTTCACATCCATTTGATGTACAACCCAACCATGAGTTGCAAAAATAGCAAGTAGCAAGTGAATGGAGTCCATTTTGGCAATAGGGGAAAAGGTCTTAGTGTAGTCAATACTTGGTACTTGAGAGAAACCTTTGGCCACAATTCATGCTTTATACTAGTCAACTTAGCCATTTGTTGCCAATTTGGTTCGATAGATCCACTTACACCGAACCAATTTTCTTCCTTGAGGAAGTGGAACAAGATCCCATGTTTTATTTTGCATTAAAGAGTTGTACTCTTCCTCCATTATGGAATCCCATTCAGTAATACAAGAAGCTTCATGAAATGATTGTGGATATGAAGCTGTGGTGATGTAGGAATGTGAAGTGTTATGATTTTGTGATCAATTCCTCCTAGTATTTGAAGGATCCCCAACAAGATTTCCTACAAAATCAAGTGTTTGATGAGCCCAATGAGGAATGGTAGGGGATGGAGGAGGAGATTCTGAACTCTCTGAAGAGGAAGATGAAATCTCATGATCAGCTCAATGACTAGAGGAAGCTTGAGGAAAATCCTCAATGTTAGACTCGTGTAAATCCACTGTGGAGGAAGGAAGAGTAGAGGATGAGCTAGAAGATCTTTCCTCAAAATGCACACTCTGCTCAATGAAGATCTCATGTGTTGTAGGATCTATTAGCCAATATCCTTTGACACCATTAGGGTAACCAATAAATATGCAAGGACGAATCTGAGGTTCCAAGGCCTTTCCCTTCTCTGAAGGATTATGTGCCCATGTTGGGGAGCTAAAAACTCTAAATTTCCCCACAACAGGTTTCCTACCACACCAAGCTTCGAAGGGAGTGATGCCCTTTAATGCCTTATGTGGAACTTTGTTTGGATGTGAGAAGCACAGTTGATAGCTTTGGCCCAATATGCAGGTGTAGGGGAGTGAGGGTGGATCATGCAATCGACCATCTCTTTCAGGGACCTATTTTTCCTCTCAGCTACACAATTTCATTATGGTGTGTAGGCCACAGTATGTTGAAGATCAATCCCTTCAAGAGTACATAATTGCTCAAATTGATGGTTCACATATTCTCTACCATTATTGGTGTGGAGAATTTTGACACACTTTCCAGATTACTTTTCAGCACGAGCCTTAAATTCTTGAAATTTATTAAAGACTTCTACTTTGTGTTGAAGAAAGTAGACCCATGTATATCTGGAATAGTCATCAATGAAGGTGAGCAAAAAATGAGCCTTATTGAAAGATAATGATGGATAAGGACCTGCCAAGTCACTATGAACCAATTCAAGGACTTATGAAGCCCTCCAATCCTTCCCTTTGTCAAAATTTTCCTCAGGATGTTTTCCCAAGGCACAAATTGAACACACACCATTAGAAAAATTGATTTGAGGAAGACCCATGACCATATTTTGTTTGTTGAGTTGCTGAAGATAATGGTAGTTGAGATGGCCAAATCACTTTGCCATAGTTTTCTCACAAAATTTGAATTGATGAGCAATGTGGTGGAATGTGAATTAGGTACAAAATGAGAGAAATCATATTTAAGTGAGGCTCATGATTTTCCTTACCAACCACAAGGAGTGCATTATCTTCAAGATTTCAGATGCTGACAAAATCTAGATTGAATTCAAATTTTCTACCATTCTGAGTGATTTGGTAGAGAGAGAGAAGGTTGGCTGACAGATCAGGCACACAGAGGACATCCTCAAATGTACCATTGTGAGTATGAATTGAACCCTTCCCAATTACATCCATTGGAGAATCATCCTTAATGAGAATGTGGGGCACAAAACAAGGCTCCAACAAAGAAAACTATTCTTTAATAGAACCCATGTGATGTGATGCACCCGAGTCAAGAATCCACTCTTTTGAAGAATCAACAATAGAAACAAGTGTAGTTGCTTTCCCTTTACCTAATTTTGAAGGATTAGAGGATTTTTGAGCAATAGAAGAAGATAGATTAATGTTGTTCTTTTTAAGAAGATTCTTTAATTCATCGATCTGCTTCTTATGACAAGAATGTTCCTCATGACCAGGTTTCTTGCAATAGCTACAAGTTGTCCTTTCCTTCTTTTGAAAAGTCCCCTTTGAAGAGGAGTTGGAGTAAACTTTTGTTGTTGAATATGATTGGTCTTGATCTCTTTGTGACTTCTTCTTGAACTGCTTTTATTTGTTGTCAGGTTTCCTTGATTCTTTTTGACCCTTTGGTTGACCAACCATCAAAACTTGTGAGCGTGAAGGCTTAAAAAGACTCATTGAAAGAAGCTCACATCAACATTTTAGAAAATGACACAAAAGAAGGTGTAGTGAATGTATATCCCATTGCCAACCTATGAGTGTGAAAGCTAGAAACAAAAGATGCAAATTCAGGTCCAAGTTTTTTTAGAGTGTTATATATAAGTTGAATGTCTTTCTTCTTTAAGCCACATGATTTACATTGTGCTTTAAGGTCATTGAATTTGTTACATAATCCTGGATGTTATCAAAAGAATTTGGATTGAGACTCATTAGTTTGTTGTCAATTTGATAACCACAAACTTCATCAGTTGTACCATATAATACTTTTTAATTTGTCCCATGCATCATGTGAATCTTTACATTTCTTCAATCTAAAACATTATATCAATAGAAACTAAAATCCTTAGACAACCAAGAGATTTTCTATGTTCAAACATCCGGAGTAGTTTTTCCTTATCATTTGTGGGTTTAGTTACCTTCTTCTCGATATAAGGTGTATATCCTAGTTGCATTAAGGCATTCCATGCATTTTGATGCCATGTGTTGTAGTTGTAGGGCTTGAGAAATGGAAACTTAAATGTACCCATATTGAAGGAAAAATAGAGCATAAAGACAATAAGAGACCCCCCTTCTTTACTCAATCAAAGAACCCCCCCAAAAAAAATGATTTGACACTTTATATTCATTGTAGTTATAGAGTTTTGGATTTCAATGCTTTTACTAATCCTCAAGAAATGAGCATGTGCTAAAAGTATATATTCAGTACAATTTCATATGAAATAAAAAAAGAGTCAATACAAAGTACACAAAAAATAATGCACTTTCAAAACAAGAATCAACTTGATCTAAGGTCGTACACAAAAGTTATGAAACTTTGAAGTTTTCAAAAATAGAATGGCGAGGTGTCCTCTTTGAGAATGAACAATTTCTAAAAAAATTGTGCCAAAATCTGAAACCATTTTCACCAATGCATAGAGCACAAAAAATTAGCCCAAATAAAAAAATGCACTAAATTTGGAGCTCTAGAACATGAGTTATTAGCTTTCAAAGTTGACCTTCAAAAATCAACTAAGCAATGAAGAGGAGGAAAAAAAATCCTTCAAAAAAAAAAATCCACCAAATTTAGCAAAATTTCTGCAAAAGTTAGCGGTCCACCAAATATAGATGTCCTCTTGTGAGATAAGAGGGATTCACTGCACACAAGTCTCGTCATTCTCAAGAGATCACCAGGGAACGAACTACCCTTATCCACCTCAGCATGAAGGAATTATGTTAGCTTTCTCAGGGAGTTGCTTTATAATCAGTGAGAATGAAACTTCTAGATTCCTTCCTCAGATAGAGGAGCTCTATCAAGAAATGAAGAGAACTCAGGAATGAAAGTGTAGAGAGAGCTATATTGAATGGATTGAACCCCTAAATGAGAGCCAAGAAGGGATTTTTGTTGAATGCAAGGGAAAAAAAGAGTCGTTACACCTAAATTTTGACTGTTAGGACACATGTCGTGAGAGTTAAGATTCAAGATTCCCCATTTCAAACTCAGAAAACCGCCAGGATGCTAGCGCACCACACAAATGTCCACGCGTCGCGTAGGCATCCAAGGCTTAGATTTTCTAGAAATGTGTCGTTAGGATTCTGTTGCTCTACCATTAGTCCATATGGAGTCAAAATTGTGAGATTCCAACTCATGGGATTTTTTTCATTAATGCCCTAAGGTGTCATAAATTCTAGGAAAAGGTGCAAAAATGTGGAATAGCCCTTAGGTGCAATTCTGCAACATTGCATTTGGGCCTCACTTTAGTGGACTCAATTTTGGGAAAGATCAACCACACTAAAGTAGAGAAGAAAAATTTCACCCCAAATTTGAATTTTAAGGATTTGAATGCCAAGGAAAGGGGCCTAAGAGGCCACCAAGGTCGAGCTAACCGGTACTAAAGGTGCCCCCAGCAACTGAGCTCAACAAACAGTGACAAGGTAGTTGTAAAAAGTCACGCAAAGCTTTAATCTACAAAACTCAAATATTAGGTCAACTTCGAAAATCATAAGAAACTACCATGACAAGAAGAATGGTCAAGAAAAAATCCTTGATTCAGAAAGATCAACCACTCTAAAATAGAGAAGAAAAATTTCACCCCAAATTTGAATTTTAAGGATTTGAATGCCAAGGAAAGGGGCCTAAGAGGCCACCAAGGTCGAGCTAACCGGTACTAAAGGTGCCCCTAGCAACTGAGCTCAACAAATAGTGACAAGGCAGTTGTAAAAAGTCACGCAAAGCTTTAATCTACAAATCTCAAATTTTAGGTCAGCTTCGAAAATCATAAGAAGCTACCATGACAAGAAGAATGGTCAAGAAAAATATGATCAAGAGGTGACTATATGCCCCCTCCAGAATTTTCCCCTAGTTTAGTGGGGTAAATTCAAGAGAAACTAGGGAGCCACAAACTCTAGGAAAAATGGGCCCTGGGGGCCTATATATACTTAAGTGGGCCCTTAGAAGGGTCATTTTCACTATTCACTACGAGCAAATTGTTGACTTTTGTGAGAGAAAATTCAGCAAAATCTTGAGCAAGAGGGAGTACAAGGCGCTTAGATTGGAGCAGTTGCCCGACGACATTGCTGAGGGTTGCAAGGTGGACCAAGTAGGCCTCCAAACCTTGTTTTTCATAATTTAAGACCCTTTTTTAACATTTTTTAATTCATCAAGGTGTGCATGCGTCCATTTTGGGCACTCATGTCCAAAATGTGCACTGACATCTACGTTTTGCACTTGCATCCCTATTCTGCACTGGCATCTCGAGGACGCGCTGTTGTCCTCGAGGCGTCCATGGCAGACAAGGACATATGCGCAATGCGTAGATGTCTGCACGGCATGCATAAGTCTTAATTTTTTTTTCTTTCATATCAAGATTCCATGTTCTAACTTAGAATTTTTTCACTTTTTGTAGGAGTATCCGGGGATTTGTGAGCATCCTGGAGGGCGGGCGTATTGATTGGTTTGGGAGTAGAGGGACCATCTCACTACGGACAAGGTCACCCACTTGGAGCAGGTCAGTCTCTGGCATGCATTCACCATGCTAGAGATGCACTACCATGAGCATATGCTTACAATGTTGATTGAGTGGTCAGATGCCAACACGTCATCTTTCCAGTTACCTACTGGGGAGATGACCATCACATTGGAGGATGTTTATCAAATCCTCGGGCTACCCATCTGTGAACTACGGGTGACCATTGATGATACTTGATCAACATGGGAGTAGACGAAGGGAGTCCATTACTGCTCAAGACAGATGGATGACAATGATGGCATGGGCCACATTTACACACATTGGTATGACCAAGCATGAACCACTACACTATTGTTGTGCCAGGCGATGGTCATAACCGTCACTTTTCAGGTCACGATAGATGGGTGAGGCTCTCACCTTCATAGGGTCTCGTCCACACTATCAGAGAGATGGTGGAGCATTAGATGATTTTTTCTTGGGGGCGTAGCATGCTAGCACACCTCTACCAGGCATTAGGCTAGTATGTTCATTATGAGTACCGTAGGCTAATAGGGTGCACGCTTTTGCATGTGTGGGGATTTTCCCACATCTTGTGCATGGGGCTAGTCAGTTTTCCCAACGACGACCATATCGCGTCCCAATGGCCCACTGGTGCAATTTGTCAGGCTAGTGGAGGTTCAGATATTTACAATTTTAGTAGTTATAGTTCGATACTCTTATTGCGGATGGGGTCAAATGGAGACCCTACCAATTTTTCAAATGGGTAGATGATGGTAGGTACCTGAGGAACCTATAGCAGGATTGTTTTCTAGTAGTCGTTGTGATCACATCATCGTTCCATACTACTAGAGTCGGGTCATGCGACAACATGGCTGTGTGCAAACTATTCCTCTAGACATGCCTGCATACAGAGGGGCTATAGGACCATGACCAGACCCAGGGATCACCCCCACCCCACCATCACCGATTGTTTTCCCTTAGACGATGATGAGTCTGACCATGATCTACTGCCCATGGTGATGGTGGATAATGTTGGGATTGTTGTAGATTTCAGAGGGTGGTGGGATAGGCACCATCCTCCTCCCATGTTCGGCGAGGGTGCCCCTAGAGGAGATCCAGACCCATAAGGTGATGTGCCACCTCCAACTGCACATGACAGACAAAGAGGGCGATAGCAAGTCGAAAAGGAGGAGAGTCCATAGGAGGAGGCGGTGCCACAAAGGCTAAGGCAACGAAGGAGGTCAGACCACCTAGCAACTACCCCCTTTCTCTTCAGCGCCACCTACACCCACAGTCACAACGACGACAACCCTGGCGGCTCTGGGAGAAACTATCGATGTCGGCGACGTGGGTCCCAGTGCCACTCCTCACCATGATCCCACATGGTAGCCAAGGGACCTAGGAATACAAAGCATGTTGCTTATATTTTAATACTTTTAGTTTTTTTTGTTTATGATTATACATACATGCCATGTGATATTGGTTTCTCTCTTTTCTTTTGTGGTTGTAGAGGATCCACAAGAATGGACTGGGCTGATGGCTCAGTGTTATTTAGAGGTGGCTCCTGATGTGCTAATCTAGGGGATAGTCCTTGAGGCTTTACAGTTGGCATTTGCTGGGTGAAATGCCTATATTTTTGAGCCATCAGCATGCCCGAGGACTACTTATGAGGAGTGGGCAGTAGAGATTGTCCAGCTAATTGCAGAGCTCATGAGTGTTCGGGGACAATGTGACCAGTTGTCGGGGGAGTTGTAAACGACGCTTGATGAGTGAGACATGGCAGTGATGAGGGCCGACACCGCTGAGCAGGCACTTGAAACCCTTCAGAGCCACCTCAATGACCTCAACAGGTAGTCAACATTCGTGATCCCGACAGATGTTCATCAACTGTAGTAGGAGCTGACACAAGCATGGATGACGATATGCTCATTGTAGGGAGAGATCAGGGGGATGTGAGTAGCGATGTTTGCATCATGCTCACATCGATCCCATTCTATGACTATCGTGCAACCTCTTCCTAGACCACAACAACAACAACCAGAGCCAGAGGGCTCAGGGAGCCACGCACCGCAGCCAGAGCCAAAGGGCTTGGGGATAATGTACTGCAACAATAGGGGCTTGTGATTTTGTATATCATTTTTGTAGCATGAGATACATATATATATATATATAGTTTAGATCTTCTATATAAACATATATTCAGTAGTCACTCATGTTTTGGTAGTAAAGGACTGATATATGTACATGAAATTTGATACACACACACACATATATATTGGTTTTGGCATCATGGCATTGTATGATTTGATGTGCATGCTTTTTATTTTTATGCATGTTGATGCTATGGATAATACATGCTCATATGGATGTATGTTTATATTAGATGCTAACATGATTTAATAAACACACATGGTTGTGTGTTAATTAAATACAATGATGATCTAAATTCCTTAAAAGATGTAATGTGATACATGGATACATAGCATAGTGAAACAAATGTATGTATATTACACACACACATGGTCATATAATAACACAAAAAAATTCATAATGTGTTAATGAACAATGTCAACATGCGTAGCGCTACTACCCTTTCAAAGAGAGAACACCACACGTATGACATATGGGACACTACACATAGTATCGATGAAGATGCATCACATTAATGAGCTCTTTTAGAGGCTTTCCATCCATATATGGTAATCCATAGGCACCTGAGCCATATATAGAGACAACAATGTAAGGGCCTAACCAATTAGGACTAAATTTCCCTCTTTGATTAGGTGGTGGCGCATTCACATTTCTCTGATTCTCATAAAGAACCAGGTCTCCCAGTTTAAAGGTCCTAGGCAACACATTTTGATTATATTGTCTCGATAATGATTATTGATAAGCTTTAAGGTGATCGAGGGCCTGTAATCGAAACTCATCGAGCATCTCTAGCTGATGCAAATGATTAGCCTGGTAAGTTTCATTGTCAATTAACCCTTTAAGGGAAACCCGCAAGGATGAAATTTCCAACTCCAAAGGAATGATAGCTTCGGCACAGTATAAGAGGTTGTAAGACATTGTTCCCATTGCTGTACAAACACTTGTACGGTAGGCCCACAAAGAATACATCAACTAAATACGCCAATCCTCACCATGTTTATTAACTATTTTACAAAGAATGAGCTCAAGGGTCTTGTTAGACGCTTCCACTTGGCCATTGGATTGTGGATAATATGACATAGAAAATATATGTTGGATGTGGAACTTCTCCAAGAATTGCTTTACTTCCTTATTCTTGAATGGCATACCATTGTCAAAGACAAGTGTACTAGGCAATCCAAAATGAGAAATGATATTGTTGAGAAGAAAGCTACAAATAGCCTCAATGTTCATGGATCAGAGTGGAATAACTTTGCCCCATTTCATGAAGTAATTTGTGGTGGTAATGATAAAGCTATGTCCCTTGGAAGAATGAGGTGATATCTTTCCAATAATATCCAACCCCCATTTTACGAACAACCAAGGAGAGGTCTAATTTTGTAACTCTTGGGCAGGTGCATGAATGAGATGACTGTGTTGTTGACATTGAAGGCACTTTTTAACAAAATCGAAGAAATCTTGCTCCATCATTTTCCAAAACTACCTCATGTGTATTAGTTTCCTTACTAGGGATTTACCTCCAAAGTGTCCACTCCTAGAGCTTGAATGGGCTTCTTTAAGAGTGAGGGGTATCTCTGCTTTAGTGAGGCATCACAAAAGCAAACCGTTATAAGATTTTTGATAAAGAACATCGGATAAAATGACATATCATGCTAAAAGCTTTCGTATATGAGTGTGCTCATTCTTTGTCACATCATCGGGAAAGTTTCTAGTCTTTAAGTAATTAGAGATATTAGAGAACCATTCTCTCGAGTCTACGTGAGAACACACAAGGGCCTCAAATTCAGGTTGATCAAAAACTACTGGGGTTCGTAGGAACTCAACCACAAAGTGGTATTCTTTCATATCCTCTTCTAAAGGTGCCAAGGAAGCAACTATTGGTATGGAATTAACATGTCTATTCTCCCTTCTAAGGATGCTATCTATCGTGAAAGAGGAGAACCGATTAAGCAAGAACAAAGCAAGGTATCGATATCGAGACAACTTATCTTGTTTAGCTTGATAGCTCCCCGTAATCTGATTCACAATAATCTCAGAATCACCTAGTATGCGGAGATATTTTATCTTAAGCACAATCACAATACAAAAGCCAGTAATAAGAGCTTTGTACTCAACGATGTTAGTGAAATAAAAATCCAATCGAAAGGATAGAGGGACCAGTTTTCCTTTAGGGGATATCAAGATCACACCCACTCCAGAACTAGTCTGACACCTCAATCCATCAAAATACATCTTTCATTCAAGATCATGGTTTATTGCAAAATTATTCTCATCAGGGAATACATCCAACCCTAGGAAGAGCGAGATGAGGGAGCATCTACCAATTGATCAACAACTGCTTGACCTTTTATTGATTTTTGAGTTATGAACTTTACATCAAACTCAAAAAGCAACATAACCCATTTTGCTAACCTTCCAACGAGGTCAACACTAGAGAATAGATGCTTCAAAAGGATAGTCTTTACAATGACGTGTGTTTTAGCATGGAGAAGATAGTTCCTCAACTTCTGTGTAGCAAATAAAAGAGCGAGGAATTTTTTCTCCATGGAGGAATAATGAGTTTCATAATTGACTAGGATGTAACTAATGTAGTAGACTGCTCTCTCTTTCCTGACATCATCTCACTGAGCCAACAAGCTACCAAATCATAGGGTGATGTTGTGAGATAAAGAAAAAAGGGTCTATCTTGCATAGCTGACATCAATACCAGAGGATTGGCCAAAAAGGCTTTGATTGACTCAAAAGCTTTCTGGCACTCTTCATCCCATATGAAACTCTAGACACGTAAAATGTACTGATTGTTGCTACAAATCTGATCTTGATTTTACTAACACCATTTTGTCCTAAATCATCCCTCTGTATAACTATTTAATCAAATGCCCTTATTTGATTAAATTCATCAATTTTCCTCTCTTAATTAAATAAATCATTTATCTGATTAAGTCCTCTCTCATTAATTAAATAAATCATTTGATTAATCCCCTTGTCTCTATTTTAATTGAATAATTCACTTTATTTAATTAAATCTCTAAAGTCATCTTATTAAATTGAATAAATTAAACCTTATTTGATTTAATCTAACATCAACCCCTTTAGTTAAATAAATCAAAATATTTATTTAAC
Organism: Sequoia sempervirens; assembly: GCA_007258455.2. Taxonomy (NCBI): domain Eukaryota; kingdom Viridiplantae; phylum Streptophyta; class Pinopsida; order Cupressales; family Cupressaceae; genus Sequoia; species Sequoia sempervirens. Next base: position 39,727,049 of record VDFB02274714.1, read on the forward strand.
TAGGTCTAAATCATTTTCCTCTCAATCATTTTCCAAACTGCATTGCTGGGTAAAATTCCGAAGCAATCATGATCTCTGTTTTGTTGCAGAGTGCCGCTTGCAAAATTAGTGGCATCATATAGCACCTCTAGGTTCCTCAAATTGTACCACTTGTGCAAACTCTGCTGCTGTAGTGAAGTAAAAAGTGAAATTTTAGTTTTTTTATAACATGTGCTTTTTAAAATTTGATCATCTGGGTTATTAATTGCCTTCCTGACCTCTATTTTGCAATTCTAACTAGTTTTTGTAGGTTGGCTTAATCAAAGGTGAAGAAAAGAAACCTAGTGAAAATTTCATAATGACATCATCATTTCATGATATCAAGTGTTTTTGAACACTTTAGTGTTTTTTGAACACTTTTAGAGAATTCATAATCTCTCTTAAGGATTTGTTTCTTTTCATGCTCTTAGGACATACTAAATTTCTTTTGGGCTCTAAAAAGAACACTACAAAGGCTTTCAATTTTTGCTACAAAGGGCTTAAAAAGAACTTTAGGACAAACTCACTAGATTTGGTTTGAGGATTAACAATTGAACAAGGCAATCTCCATATTTCATTTTTGGTGCTCTAAAAATAATCAACTCATTGCTTTGTGGATTTAAAATGAACATGTGCTACTTTTTTTTGTAATTACTTACTCAAAGTAATGTCATTAAAAGGACATATGCGCTTCTCGCGTGCCTCACAATGATCTTGAGAATTAAAAGGCCTTTTGGTGACATTAAGTTGGGTAAAGTGATTGCCTCCACATTTCATTTGGGGTTTAAATTGAACACATCTTGCGAGTGTGAGTGGAACATATTGCATGTGTTCTCTCTTTGTTTCTCAACAAAGATCGATCAAACTACATATATGTTTGCTATCTTTTGTTTATCTTAGAGGGCCTACCTTGTGGTAAAAAGTAATCACCTAAGGGAATGACCCAACTAGAAACACACTAAAGCCAAACAACTTCCAATCGGTATATAAGTGTGGGTCCTTGTTGAAAGTCAAGTATCATGATGGTCATCTTGACGAGAAGGGAAACAATGGTCTCTTGCCAAATGGGTGATCCACCATGAACAAAAAGTCCGTATTAAAACCCTTGTTTAGAAAAGGAAAAGCGGTCATTCTGAAGTCGCCCCACACTTTTATGACTTTTAGTAGAAATGGAGAGTATTCCATGGGAGTTTCATGGGTACTAATGCTTGGCTGCCCCGTATAAGTGAGTGCCATGGAGGGGAGCTAGTGGGGTCAAGCATCTAACCATTCACTAAAAGTAGGCGTAGCTAGACTTGTCTAAGTGGGGATTCAACAAATACAGTCTTGGAAACAAAACACGTTGCTTGTTCGTAAACATTTGGAAACAAACATTCAACATTATCATCAAACTTGAAACCCTTTAGGAAGCAAATATCTTTGACAAACTTCATGTGTTTTTGCTTTCCCTTGGGATTATATCCTTAGAGGTTTCTAAACACTTGGATTTATATCTCAATGTGCCTACTAAAGTCAACAATAGGTAAAATTTTCCTTGATTTCATTGAAGTTCCACATAATACACTTTGGGGGATAATAAGAAGTTAAGACATTTGATAAGCTAATCAAGAATTGTTTTAGGTAAAAAGAAGTCACTAAGCAAAGCTAAGAATAATTAAACCCCATACATGTGTCTCAAATAGTTTCACGCAAGATCAAAATTTGGAAACCAAAGTCAAAATATCTTAGTCCAAAAGAACATCAAAAGCGTCTCTCAACACTCTACGAATTAAGACGAAGATTACTTTTCAACTTTTATAGAAGAGCTTCAAGAAATAATCCCGGTTTGTACTCATTCTATTATTGTCAGAATCCAAATCTTTTTTCGGGAATTTGAGCATCTTGTCTAGAGTAAAGTGTGTTCTTCAAAACTGAGGTCCTATAAACAAGAGGATTTTTAGGTACACATAGGATCAAATAAAAACCTTCATCCATGTTTCAAACATCAACCAAAATCACCAACAACTCTTGAAAATCTTGAAATCATCCTTCATGCTAGACTTTTTGGCAAATCCATGAATCAAAATCCTTGAAACAAATCAAAATCCTTGAATCAAACATCAAATCATTTTGTTTAGCTAGGTATATGTAAATGCATCCTTCTCCATATGCTTAGTTGAATTATCATCTTGTTTGGTTAGGTGTGGGTAGATGCATCCTTCTCCCCACACTTAGTCAAAATATCCTCTTGTGAGAAAGTCTATCAAACAGATAACATCCAACATCTTGGGATCTATTTGTTCATTATCCAAAATCAAAGCAGTCCAAAACCAAATCAAAATGAAAATCCAAAAATCCAAGAATCCAAAATCAAATCAAAATCCAAAACAAATCCAAGAATCCAAAAAAGTCCCAAAAGTCTAGCATCCCCTCAAGATCTTTTAAGAGTTCATCCATATCATCCATCTTTCACACACTTCATCATTTCACCTTTGATCCTTAACCATCCTAGATCTTCTCTTTTGAACCTCATTTTTTATGGTTCAAACTAGATCTCAACACAAGAGGAACATGGAATCCAACAAAGAATCATCCACTTCAAGTGACCTAAGTCAAACCAATTCCGAAATGAATCCTGTTGGATCAAGCAATCCCCTAGCTAACTTTCCTTCATCATCACAAAATCCTCAAGAGGAAGGTCAAGTAGAGGATATCACCAATAATTCCTTCGGAATGACACAAGATGAGATCGTTGAAATGGCCCAAAAAATCCCAAGAATCATAGAATTATCAACATCATGATGAGACTCAATCCCTCACAATACATGCTTGAATTAGTAAAACAAGGGGCTAAACTCCCTTCCAATTTTGATGTGAGCACCATTGTGGAACCACCTTTTGGGGTCATGCCTCTAATTTCATCCATGCCCCCAATCTCATCTACACCTCCATTTCAAAGCATTACTCAACCCATCCCCCAAATTACATCATCCATTGCTCCAACTCAACCCATTGTTAACAAGGGAAGCACATTTCTCAATGAACTACAAACACACCCCCTCGTAAACAATAAATATTTGGATGCAAACACCATCTTGGGGCAATCCATACCCCAAAATACATCACATCCATATGTCCCCCTCACCTTTCATGATCCTAATGACCCATCATCATCATTTCTGGCAACACTTCAAACTTCTCTCCCCATAACCTCACAAGGATAAGGTGACTTATTTGGACCGGGGGCATCTGTGACCCTACATCTTCATCATTTCCTCAAGGGAGTATGCCACTCACTTTTCCACCACTCCCACTTGTTGATGGTGTTTTCTACACAACAACTTAGACATAATATGATATCCTATCTCTCTTGAAAGGTAAATCTCTATCAGAAAGCCTCAAGAGATAGCCCCAAGGTCTCTAATGTCAGGTCTTGACAACGCAGTGAAACAACTTAGAGATAATGTGAATATTGCTGGTAATCACAAAGGGACCTTACAAACAGATGTTGGATCTTCAAACTTATTAGATTACACAATGTATTGATACTTGAAATCCTAAATCTAACCCAGATTCAAAGAAATAGAAAAAGATAAGGGTTTAAGACAATTAAAATTACTCCTAAAATCAATAATGCATATGATAAAATATTTGAAATGGACCAATCCCTCAAAACTAATTCCTACTTAACCCAAATTTCATCTACAATCTTACAAAAACATCTTCTAAGGAACTAAAGATCCTGAGATAATGAGACATTCATTCATACCAACCCTATTTTGTAATTGAAATGAATAAATACTCAAATTGAACTAAGCACACAAATATAAGGTCCAGGCTAACTTTACACAACAACCCACAATCAACCTGTTGCTAAAAGTATGGACCAGGGATTGGTACCAACACTTCAAACATCAAACCATAAACACCATTAAATCATATCTAACTCTAAATATAACATATATCAAATGTTTTCAAAGAAATCTTGAAAGATAGAATAACAAGAACCATGCAAGATAAATCAATACAAAAAAGAGCACCAAAGCACAATGTCTTTACTTATATTGAATCACCCAAAAGTTGCAACAATTCTAGTATTCAATATTACAACACTTGCTTTCAGAATAAACTAAATCCTAGCTCTAGTTCTTGCTCTATCACCTAGCTTTCTCCAAAATCTAACTCTTACAAATGAGGCAAAATACCCTATTTATAGAAATTTCATGCTAGGTTGGCCCAATTAGGGTTACAAAAGTGGGCAGCCAGAAACAGGTTGGCCTAGAAACTTCTTTCAATAAAATAATATTTCAGGCATTTAATGATTGAGACTTCTTTCCAGGTTGGCCTAGGTTCTCCAATGTAGATCGCTCCAATGCATGTAGAGGATGGAAGAAGAAATGTGTAAAACCCTTAGATAGATGGGAAGCACAAATCTCGATTCAATCATGGATTAACTGGCCTCTTGTCTTTATCCTGATCCAATTTATCTTGCACCCTAAGAAAGATCTTCTCTAAGTTGGCTTGTGGTGGAGTGATCAATACTTTAAATATTCTTTCAATTGATTTAATCTCCTCCCTTGATTCTTTAACGACCTTGTCCCACTCTACCTTGTGATATTGAAACTTCTCCAAAACAACAATATAGGTAGCCACATCATCCAAATGGTGGGTAGTGATTGGGCCATCATCAATTGGAGAATAAACTTCATGCCACCATTTTCTTAATTGTTCTAGGCTCAGATGTTTTGATGAAAACTTCTTCCTTCCAATCATTACTTCAAAGAATGAGATGCATCTATTATAAATGTCATTCAATGTGTTCTCCACCTGTTGACCTTGTTTATGAATTTTCTTTAGAACTCTCTACTTGATCTGCAGGGCCTCATACCACTCCCAAGGTTTTGAAACCTTTGAGGAAGGAAAGATTCCATCACTTATTAATCTTTCCTCAATATAATCCATGATCGTCTTTGTTTTTTGTAGGAGAAGATCTACATCACCTTTATCTTATACCAATAAATTATGCAACCACTCAAATAATCTATGTGCATCTCCACAGGTTGACAAAATTTCCTTAATTATGCTATCTCCTCTAAGCCCTACTCCTAGTAACCATTCATGTGTATCCTGTGTAGAAGTTTTCATCTTTTCAAGCTCACTAACTGTTTCCTTAGGTAAGAAACCTCCTGTTGATGAAGAAGAACCAATTTGGCCAATGGACTGCAAGGGTTTCATGAGATTTTGTAGATTTTTCTTTAACTCTTCATTTTATTTCTTCAATCTTTCCTTAGCTTGCAATTATTTATCCAATATTTCCAAAATTATGGTAGTAGACCCCTTGAACTCTTCTACTTCTTGTCTTCTAGAGGTAGGCCTCAAATTTATTGTTTGAATGTTGTAATCTTGAGGAGTTACCTTATCCTTATTCTTATCTGCTGTAGGAGTGGAAATATGGATCACCCTATTGTTTTATTCATCCTTGTCAATTCTGATAATAGTTTTGGCCTTCTTCTTTGTTTTACCTTTTCCAATATTAGTTAGTAAATCATCCCAACTCGGAGGAATATCGTCTATAACTACTTGCCTGCTTTTAAATTCCTCATTGAGCCAACTAGGAGTAGAAATATCTGACAGGTGCTCACCTTGTCTATCCCTTTCTTGTTGACCAACGAAGGAGTCAAAATTTGAACCATGAATCGCAAAAAATTCTTCACCTTTATCTTCTTTTTCTTTATCTTTCTCCCTATCTCCCTTTGGATTCTCATTCTTTTCCTTTTCATTCATCTCTATCACTTCACCAATTGAAGAGGGAGTTCGGGAGTTCTTTCATGCATCTCTTCTTTCTTCGGGGATTTCTCTCCTTTATCCTTGATAGGTGAATCTTCATGTGATACCAAAGAAGATTGCAGAATCTTATCAATATCTGCCTCCATACTATGAAGATCTCCATCCTTAAATTCTTTTGTGTCTTCGCCTTGATGGATATCCTTAACAAATTCTTGTTACTATTTTCCTTTTAAGCATAGGGGTATCACCCTTCTCTTCCTCTTCCTCACATTCTTCTTCTTGAGCAGATTTATTCTCTTTGGAGGTAATCCTTCTCTTCTTTGCAATGGGATTTCTTTTCTTTTCTTCCCTGGTCTTTGTTTGACCACCTTTGATCTTAATTTTAAAAGGGGAACTCACTTTTTCCTTGCCTATTGGGTCCTACTCCTCCTCATAAGAAGATTGAGATTCCGAGCTCCCATCAAGTCATAAGTATACTATTTCCCTTCATTATCTAGCTCCCAAATCTTATGCTTGATCCACAACTTAGTGTATTTGATTACAGGGGCATTGATTTTCTCCAATTCTTTTATTTCCTCTTCCATCCAATCAATTTCACCTATAGGCTTATTTTTAACTGATACATAATCATGGATTTGTATAACTTCTCCATCATCATCAATTTGATCTGGGATGGACTTGATACTATATAGTCTAATCAAATTGGTAGGAAACTTGGAGAACTTCTTCAAAACTTCAAATTCATCTTTGCAATTGGTCCAATAATCTTCAAAATCATCTTTATTTCTGAATTCCCTGCTGGGCCTCTTTTGAGCCCCACCTGTTCTGTCAAATCTGGGCCTCTTAGTATGTAAGGACAGGTTGAAAGTTCCCATCTCTTCATCAGAAAATTGTGTTGTGGCCAAGGAAGGGAAAGCCTCATGAACTCCAATCCTTAATGGGAATTCATTACCAAAACTAGTTTTGTGCATGTCCTTTTTCAAAATTGCATCAAAGGCATAAATTTTCCTTGTAACCTCCAAAAGAATGATATGATCTGTAGGATATCTAGGAAATCTGTATGGAGCTCTCGGACAACCATCAATCCTAATTTAAGAAAAAGTGGGAAACTATATAAACCATGCTCCAAACTTCTGAATCAATTCCTTGGTAGCATTAGAAATTCTAGCATGCTTTGTAGCCTAGAGCAACCTTGTAATGTACATGGTGAATGCATCATTCACCCTTCTATAGCTAGGACTATCCAAATGTAGTTGAGGGTTGACTTCATAAATTACATCTTGGCCAAAGACACCTCGAGTGCTTAATCCCTTATATGGATGGAACCTTGCCAAGGCATAGACCAAATAAGATTTCATAGTGAAAGTCTTGGTTTGCAACACATTGGAAAATTGCTTGCATGAATTACCTTACTAATTATTCCTGCCCAATGGTAGTCTACACCTTATTCCATTCTCACTATGAAATAAAACATCCAATTTTCAAACATTCCTACATTCTTCAGACCCATCACTCTAATGAGAAGAGTGATTGCATCATAGTAATCTGATTTAAACCTAGTGCTGAACAACTATTTTGGCAATTTAGAAATATATGCCTTTGGTTTCTCTAGCTAGATATTAATAACCTCCAAAGCCTTATTTGTATCCTTCTCATAATATTTCTTGGCTATATCAATGCCAAATTTCACTACATGAGACCTATCTGGCATGTCAAATGTTTGGGAAACTGAGACAAGAGAGAAGTTTGCAAGCACTCTACACTGTGGACCAATTACTCTCTGTGTACCCTAATCATAGTGTCAAGCACATTCCAAGACAAGCTTATAACATTTCACTAAGGAAGAAAAACCGACCACATGAGCCAACCCAAAATCTCTCATTCTCCTTACCAAAACAGAAGGGTCGCCTACTGCCATTCTTGCCTTAAATTCTTCATAGTCCCACTTTCCCACATTGGTGTCAATCACCTCCGACCAAATAGAAATAAGTTTACTCTCAGGAATATTTCTCTTCATATCCAACTTAATCCTTTCAGCTTTTGAAATAGGAGATTCCTCAACACCAAGATCCATTTATTTGCTCTTACCCTTTCCAACAACAACCTTGCCTAATTTAGCCTGCACTTGGAAAAAATGTCACAATCAATATCCATTACAACACAAAATTTAAGGTTATCCAATCATAACTAACACATTCATCATCCAAATAAGCCCAAACAATGATCATAATCTCTTAAAATCTTGGGATCTCAGGATTTTCACCCCTTCGCAGAAATCAAGCAAAAAAGGAAATTTTGGGATTTCATGACTAGGCGGAAATCAACGAGGAAAACATAGCTATCACTCAAAAAATCATTTAATCAACAGTATAGCTCAATAAATGGATATATCCAACCTTTAATTAATCAAACCAATCATGAAATTATGCAATGTCAACTCATCCATTTCTACAATTTTCTCATTTTCAGAAAGTTTCGGGGATTTCCATTCAAGATGAAAATTAGCGAGGATATCATAACTTTCACATTTATATGCATTCTCAGGTAAATGATAGGACGATGGAAATTTTGAATATTTCCAAGTGTGAAGGAATTCCACAAGCTACCTAAAATCTTGAGAGTCCCGATTCTTCACAATTTTCCCTAAATTGATCGAATGATCACAAATTTGGGATTTGGCTCAAATTTTTATTCACTTCAAATTTTTCATCCATGATTTAGAGTTATAACTCATTCAAGCACAACTCAATTAATCCCTTAGCAAGAAATTCAAAATACATAACCCTAGGGTTTCACCATGAATAACTAGTCAAAGGTTTGATACACTCATTCATTCAATCAAATCATAATAATTTCTGCCAAAACCCTCAAAGACAAGTAACAATCATATAAAAAATGGGAAATAACAACTCAAACTTGCACTCAGATCATCAATCCATCAAACATACAGAATCCTAGATCCATCAAACCAAATCACCATCATGCACAACACCGAATTCAAAGAAAAAATCTAGCAAGGATTGGCATTATTAAAATATCAATTGAATGGAGAATTGCAACATTGAAACTTAGGGGAGGCATCAAAATGACAAGGGGACAACCCTAGTTTAATCACAAACCTCAAAATACGTAGAAACCAAAGCATAGAATACACATAATATCATAAAACCACACATACTCATCAATCAAAAGCAAAGGCATCATGCACATACGATTGATGAAGCAAAACTCAGGAGGAAAATTACTGGCAGCAAGCTTCAAATCCCATGTAGATGTGAATGAGGCCAAGGAAATGTCACCAAAACTAGCAATCCACAACTCCAACAATCTAGCACACACCCAACTCCCTAGGACCAAGCTCTTCAAATTCATTATGAGACAAATAACACCAATTTACCAACATAAAAGCTCTCATAATCCCATTAAATGCAAGCTAAAACATTCATATGATAGGTATAAATGAGGCGAAATGACCACTTAAAGCCTACTTCGGGGATCTGAGGGAATAGCGGAAGTTAGGGATTTGAAGACTCAAGGAAGTTTAGAGAATTCCACCAGATACCGAATTCTGCAAAATGCTAAAATCTCTGAAATGTAACAATATAATCAATAACCTTTGGGAATCCAAGATGCCAACAAAATCAGAGATGTCCACATAGGGAGGAAATACCCGAGATCTATGAAAACCCGAAACTCACCCTTAACTTAGGATTTTCAATGAACCACCTCAAGAGATCACCTACATAGGAAAGATAAGAATTCAAGCATGTTTCAAAGTGGCTAAACCTTCACAACCAGAGGATCAAAATCACCCAAAACCAAAGAATAGTCTAAGAGGCAAGACTGCATAAAACACCCAAAAGACCAAAAAAGAGGGTCCCTACTTTCAGCGGGGCGTGTGTGTGAAAACTACACAACACCACCCTTTCCAGCAATATCCACACCACCTCTCAATTTAGGGATTCCCCCTTTACCAAACATCAATAAACAAAATCAAATCAACCCCCTGATCATCAATCAAAATATCATACCGAATCCTCTCATCTTGTCATCAACATTGCAACAACAGATGGAAACCATCCCAATAACACAAGCAACCACCATCACATCATCAACTATCCCCCAAGTATCTCAAAACATGGTCTCTAAAGGACCAAGCATATCAATTGCACCATCCACCACCGAAGACCCAATCATCAATACGATGGTGCCTCTCATCACCACAACAAACGCCATTCCAAATCTGCCACCACCTCCACCACCACCGCCACCCAATTCAAACACATCAAACAAATACAACATTGTGTTGCAAGTTTCTCAACAAGCTACCTATTAGAAGGCACTTTAACAAATCCAAAACTGACAAGTTTCACAACTAGCTGCTCAACAAGCGCAAACACAATTAGCTTCCCAACAAGCCATGCAAGCCACTCAAGCTGCTCAAGCTGCGCAAGCCACTCAAGCCACTCAAGCCACTCAAGTTACTGAAGCCTCTGAAATTTCCCAAGCCACACAGATTGTAAAAGTTTCCCAACAAGCGCAAGCCCAAGCTCAGGCACAAGCATAAGCTCTAGCCCAATACCAAGCTCAACAAGCACAAACATACGAACAAGTGCAAGCATAGGCAAAAGCATAGTACCTCAAACAACAAAAAGTAGCCCAACAAAAAGCATATCAACAAGCACTGAAACAATACCAAGAGCATCAAGAAGAAGCCCAACAAAAAGCATTGTTGGCACAACACCAACAACAAGAAGCTCAACAATAGGCACTATTAGCGTAACAACAACAAGACCAACAACAAGCATTATTAGTACAATAGCAACTACAAGCGTACTTGGCACAACATGTACAAGCACTATCCACCAATACATCCAACATCCCACCTATCACTCAAACATCTACACTCCAAAACACATTTACTCCACCCCCTAATCCGTAAGATGACATAACAAGACAAACTAAGTTGCTCTTGCAACAAGTGCTTGATATCTAGTCAGGGAAAACACAAAAACACCCATCAACTTGTGTCCTTATTGGTTTGACATGAGTCTTGCAATGAAATCGTTCCCAAAGGGATTTGAGATCCCAAAATTTGATAAATACCATGGGCTAGGAAACCTTGAAGATCACATTAGGGAATTCCAAGTGCATTACATGGAAGTCACGTATGACAATACATATCTGATGTAGCTATTTCCTAGAAGTTTGGCTAGCCAAGCCATGGAGTGGTTCTCTCATTTTGCTCCTGCCATCAAGAAATTCCAAGAGATAGTAGCCACATTCATAAAAAATTATGCATTCAATATTGGTATGGATGTCAGTCTAGAGGAACTATCAACTCTTAAACAAGGAAAGAATGAATCATTTGCTTCCTTGATGCAATGATGGCGATCCAAGGCCAATCAAAGCAAATGGACCATGCCTAAAGAACAACAAGTTTTAACTATCATTTCAAATCTTGAAGGATCCTTAGCATTCCATCTCAGGGTGTAAGGAATCACCACATATGACCAATTGATCTCCAAGGTGCTTAACATTGAACGAGCCCTTATTGCTCAAGGAGGGTCACCCGCATATCCTGAACCGAAAAACAATCACCCAACCACCAGCTATAATGACAAACCTCGCACATGGAAAAAGAACATAAACATTACTAATGATGGTGTTGTTGACACTAAAGTTTTCATCAACACTCCTTGACAAAAAACACCCACACCCCAACAACAACTCCAAAACCACCATCAAAACAATCATCAAGCTAACATAGTGACACAACAACTAATCAATCAAACAATTAAAAATGTGAATGATCAAATGGGGCCACCCCAACAAAACAAAAAATCCCCCAATGAAAGTACATAGCCTTTGGGGAATCATCTAAATCCATCATGAAGAGGCTAGTGGAGGAAAAAATCATCACAATCCCCACGTATGAAAATTATCAAGAACCCTTGGTGAAACCACCATGGTACAATGAAAAGCACCTCTGCGATTTCCACAAGATCAAGGGACACACAACTGCCAATTGCATGAGGTTAAAAAATTGATTCAAGACCTTATTGATGATAAAATAATAAATGTGGAACAACAAGTAGGAAACCAAAACCTCAAGATCTACATGAATTCGATGCCCAATCATAACAACAAAGGGAACAATAACAATGATAAAGGAAAGGGTACCTTCATGAACGTGAATCATGTATACGACCATGTTGTATCCTTGGATGAATATTGCACTACTATCACCATCAAAGGAGCCCAAGCTGATTGTGGAGTCACCACAAGAGGCAGAAAAAACACCATTGCAGGGTCATATCAGCCTCCTAGAGCACCCACTTCTAACCCAAGATCCGTTCCCAATGGCTATAATGTCCTTGATAAGTTACAAAGAACCCCAACAAAAATCTCCATCATGGAATTGCTGAAAATTTCATCAGCCCACTGAAAAATCCTTGAGGAAGCATTAGCTTCATCCACCGTCTCCATGGATCTTGATGTGGAACAATTCCAAGCTATGGTTGGAAGCATCATTACCCCAAATCTTCTTACATTCTCCGATCAAGACTTTCCTGCTCAACCATCTCACAATCGTGCACTCCATTTGGAAGTCCTAGTGCATAAGAACAAAGTCAAGAGAGTCTTGGTGGATGGAGGTGCGGGTTTAAACATTTGTTCCCTCAAGCTCATAAAGAATCTAAAAATATCTGAGGATTCCATTTAAAAAGGAAAAGCATCACAATCAGGGCTTACGATGATCAAGAAAGAGTGTCTCAGGGTACAATCCAATTCCCTATTCAAGTAGGGCCAACAATTATGGAAACCACCTATCAAGTCCTTGATCTCAACTTTCCTTACAACAATCTCCTAGGGCATCTGTGGATCCATGCAATGCAAGCAGTAGCATCAACTTTCCACCAATGTGTCAAATTCACACACCAAGGCCAAGAGGTCACTATCCATGGGATCCCAAACCTTTTTCTTACTACAAGAACCTAGAGGCAAAATATTACAAAATCCCCCAAGTACCTAAAAATGATGAAGGCCCATCAACACCATACATTGATCCAACTACTCTTGCCTCCACTTCTACAACAGAGACACCCGCCATCTCCGCCATCCCTGCCATCTCCGATATCAAGGTCATTATCTAGGACAATGGGTGTGGACACTATACAATGCCAAAAAATTCTTTTGTGGTAGGAGTTACCACAATCTGCTAGGTCACGAGGACGACCATAATTAAATGATGCTTCCTCATTCCAAACCTTCACTACAGGATCTTCCAACTTCAGAAGTTGGGGAGATCTTGGGTGCGAAGTAATAGAAGAAGATCCATCCCATCTCTTGTACCAAGACAATAGACTGGTAGTTGATCTAGCTATGGATGATAGCAGTAAAGAATTACAAATGATGCTCACCATGGGCTATGATAGAAACAAAAATCTTGGACAAAGTGACAACGAGCTTCTAATACCCATCATTCCTAAGACGTGAATGAAAAATATTGGCCTCAGATGTACCCCTCTGAGTATAACCATATGTGGCTAAAATCCCCCGGTTAAGAAGGTCAAAACTCCTCAGCAAACAACAACTTCCCTTCAATTGCTTGTATCCACTGGTCTACCCTTAGACAATTTCACATTTGAAATAACCGATGTTTGTAGTAGTAGTGATGAGGAAGATGCCATAACTGACTTACCTATGATTTTCAAGAATTCCTCTATCCTTATGAATAGAACCGTGTCATTTGAGTCAACCAGTCAAACCCATGAAATCAACCTAGTATACCCCTAGCTCATCGATTACAACCAACAAGGACCACCGATTCTAGACACTTTCAAAAATGATGAAGCACTCTTGGAATTCATGAGACTGCAGAGCATGATACCATGTGGAGATCATAAAGTTGGGTTTGATATCATTCTGGACACACAAGCTTACTATGTGGAGACGATTGAATCCTTTAGTCACAAAATCAAAAAATTGAGAATAATCTCAAGGTCTTTGGGTGAAAACCACAATGTGTCACTCTTTGACCCTAAAATAGTAAAAAGAAAGGACATATCCAATGGTGAAAACCTCTCTAAGGAATTTGAGGATGAAGGATTCAATCTTCCCCTTAGTGCTCTACATTACGAAAAGTCAGTGTTTCTAGCCAAGAAGTGCAACCTAGTCAGCTTGGGAATAGAGGAAACTCTGTATATCACATTTTATGCTGAATCATTGATGTCAGAAGAATAGGAGCTCCTAACTGCTTTCTTAAGAGAGAGAAAAGTCAACTTTGCATGGAGCTATGCCGACATGCCCGAACTTGATCTGGAGATTGTAGTCCACCATCTAGTAGTTTACCCCGAAGCAAAGACCGTCAAATAGAAAATCAGGAAAATGCATCCCCAGATAGCCTTTTTAGTCAAGATGGAAGTGAAGAAGCTACTTGATGCAAGGTTCATATGACCAATTCACTATCCCAAGTGGGTATCAAATCTGGTTCCTATTTGAAAACCTGATGGGGGCATCCATATATGCATAGATTTCAGAGACCTAAACAAGCCATGTCCAAAAGATGACTTCCCACTTCCCAACATTGATATGATCGTAGACATGACCGCGAGACATGAGATGCTTTCACTGATGGACAAATTCTTTGGGTACAGCCAAATTATGATAGCCAAAGAATATCAACACAAAACAAATTTTACTTGTCCATGGGGGACATATTGCTAGAACATGATGCCATTTGGTCTAAAGAACACTGGAGCAACATATGAGAGAGCCATGACCTTAATCTTTCATGACATGATGCATAAGACTATGGAGGATTATGTCGATGACATATTGGTGAAATACAAAGAGAGAAGAGATCACATAGCAACATTAAGTGCCATCTTTGAAAAACTTGAGGAGTACAAGGTCTGCCTTAATCCAAAGAAGTATGTCTTTGACATACAATCAGGGAAGCTATTGGGATACATTGTGTCTATGAGAGGTATTGAAATAGATCTAGCTAAAGTGAAGGCAATCCTCATGATGGAGGCACCTAAAAATTTGAAGCAACTAAGAGGCCTACAAGGTAGACTCCAGTCAATCCGTTGATTCATAGCTCAATTAGCAAACAAATTAATATCATATTCTCACCTACTTGAGAAGGGGGTAGCGTACAAGTGGGATAACAAGTGCGATCAGGCCTTTAACAAAATCAAATAGTATTTTCTCACACCTCCAGTGCTTATGCCACGAATCCCAAGAAACCCTCTAACACTCTACATATTAGCAACAACAACAACTCTTGATGCTCTCCTAGCTTAGCACGATGAAAATAGAACAGAGAGAGAACTCTACTACATCAGTTAGACGATGGTAGGGCATGAGTTGAACTATTCCTTCATTGAAAAATCTTGTCTAGTAGTGGTGTTTTCCTCAAAGAAGTTTAGGCACTACATGTTAACACACAAAATCAAACTCATTGCCAAGATCGATCTGCTCAAGTATCTACTTTCCAAGGCGGTGCTCATAGGAATGATGGCCAAGTGGGTCATGATCCTATCAGAATATGACATCGAGTATGTGGAGTGGTAGGCCATCAAAGGGCAAGTCATTGTGAACCAACTGGCAGAAGCACCAACCTATTCAAATAATCTGCTATTTTTAGAGTTCTCAAATGAGTCCATTTTCAACTTGAGCATAGTCGACCATTGGAAATTATACTTTGATGGTTCCTACATGCAATACAGATCAAGAGATGAGGTATTTTTCATCACTCCACAGGGAGACTACATACCAAGATCTTACAAGCTGGCATTTCCCTACACAAACAACATTGCAGAATATGAGGCTCTAACCATAGGCCTTAGATATACGGGGATTCAGAACTGATAATCAATCAAGTGAATAATGAATACCAGACCAAGGATGAAAAGCTCACTCCATACAAGAAATTGGTGGAGAGTCTTAAGGAATCCTTTATTGACATCACATTTGAGCAGATACCAAGAGTGAGCAACAAAGCGGTAGACACCATGGAAGCAATTGGATCCCTACTGGATATCCCTCACAATGTCCCAAAACATGATTTCTTGGTAAAGAAGCTTCTCGTACCTACATGCAAGTTACTAGAGTTATAATTTTTGTGTGAAATCGTTAGTCTTGGTGATCCTTGGTACCATGAAATTTACGCTTATATGAGACCTGAGTCCTCCCAGCTGACATAACCTCAAACCTCAAGAAAAATTTTGTCAAAAAAGCATCTTGGTTTGTCATCCTAGGAGATACCTTGTACTGTAGGAGCATAGAGGGAACCTTATTACATTGCTTAAACGTTGAGGAGGCATTGACCGCCTTAACTAAGGTGCATAATGACATCTGTGGTTCACACTCGAGCAAAATGACCATGGCCAAGAAACTGCTGAGGATGGGGTATTAT
This sequence comes from Sequoia sempervirens, assembly GCA_007258455.2. Classification (NCBI taxonomy): domain Eukaryota; kingdom Viridiplantae; phylum Streptophyta; class Pinopsida; order Cupressales; family Cupressaceae; genus Sequoia; species Sequoia sempervirens. Next base: position 39,743,256 of record VDFB02274714.1, read on the forward strand.
TGGCCTACTATGGAAAGAGAAGCACATGACTATGTCAGAAGATGTCTACAATGTTAGCAACATAGGGACCTCATCCATGCACCGGCTCAAGAGATTCATCCTATCATAACACCATGGCCCTTTTCATAGTGGGGTCTCGATCTCATTGGAAAAATCACCCCCACCTCATCCAGTGGCCACAAGTTTATCATTACCGCCACTGAGTACTTCACCAAGTGGGTGGAATCCATCCCCATTACTTACATTACTGGAAAGCAGATATCAAAATTCATCCTAAACTACTTAATATGCCACTACGGTGTCCCACAAGCCATTATCTCAAATAATGGGATGCCATTTAAAAATCAAGATGTCCATGACCTATGTGAAAAATTCAAAATCAAACATTGCTTTTCCACTTTGTATTATCCCCAAGGCAATGACCTAGCACAAGCCACCAATAAAACCATTTTGAAAATCCTCAAGAAAACAGTCAATGACGCAGGTTGTGACTGGCATTTGTAGCTAAATCCCTCCCTCTAGGCCTATTGAACTAGCATCTCTACACCCACAAGTGCTACCCCCTTCTCCCTAGTCTATGGAGTAGAAGCCATATTACCCATCAAGAACGAGCTCCCATCATTGAGAATATCACTGCAAAACCTTATCATGGATGAGGAATGGTAGGTATCATGACTGAACTAGTTGGAATTGCTAGGTGAATAGTGTATGGAGGCATTAAACCCTTTGCAAGTCTATCAAAACTGACTCAAGAGGAGCTATAACAAGAAGATCAGGAGTTAGACATTCTAGGTTGAAGAACTTGTCATAAAGGAGAATCAAAAGAACTTCCCAAACCCAAATGGAAAAGGAAAATTTGAACCCAACTGGTTGGGACCATTCATCATCACAACAAGTTATAAGTCAAGGGCATATTAGTTATCAACATCTGAAGGGGAACCTCTATAGGAGCTCATGAACAAGTCCCATCTCAAAAAGTTTTATGCCTAAATATTTCAAGGTATAGAACCAAGAAATAAAAAAAAATCAAAAAATGTCCTGAAAAAATGGTTACCTTGATGAAAACCTGGCAAACAGGTGTCTTGATGACAATGAAAAAAAAAAAATCCAAAAAAAAAAAAAATCAATCAGAAAAAGGATCAAAATCAGTAAAGAGAAAAATCGTCCTCTAGTGAAAACCACTACAATGGTGCTTTGGGCAAGTACCTTGGTGAAAACCTGGAAAACAGGTACCTTGTGTAAATAAGCACTTTCCATCCACCAAGATCTTTGCGGCTTGTTTTGCATCATCCATCCATCAAGCTTCATTCATCCATCACATTCCATATCATCATCCATCACCCATCCACGTCCACATCATAACTTGGTCTTGTGTTCATGTCATGATCTCTCCTACTACTACTCGACCCATTCTCAAGGTCAGTTTGTTCTGCCTTTATCAGTATGGTCTATTGCTTCACGTTGGGGGCATGTTCTCATCGGATCAGATTCATGTATGTTCTTGAAGTCCCAAAAATTAGAAAATCCAAAAACATTCATAAAACCAAGAAAATCCAAAACATCAAAAAATCCAAAAAATCCAAAAACATCAAAAAATCATCACAAAAATCCCAAAATGTTCAAAGCATATCAAAATCCAAAAACAGATCAAATGTTAAAAAAGTAAAAAAAAATAGAGCCATCTTGTTGAACTATGGGTCTTTGAGCCTTGAACGTAGGAAAGGTTGATCTTTGATCATCCCCCAAGACACTTAGGTCAGTCCTTTAGGAGTCTGTCATAATAAACTGGCAATCCATTTGTTCATATCTCATCAATAATCGAGTCTATGTCAGTCGAACTACGTGGTCTCTGCGTGTATAATGTAGGCAAGGCTAATCACATTACCTTGAGGCCCCAGGGATAGGTCTTTAGGTTAGTCTCTTGGTCAAAATCTCAAAAACCCCAAAAACATTTGAAAATTTGAAAATCAAAACATTTGCAAAATCTTGGAAATACCAAAACAACCTCAAAACATTTCAAAAACTCCAAAAAAATCCAAATATTTGAAAAATCCATCCATCCCCATCTCGCTTTCACTCGCAATAAGCATCACTCATAATAAATCATCATCATCCTCAACCTTTGGTGAAACAGTCAAAAACAAGTCTAGCAGATCAAAAGTGAAAACTTAAACATCAAAGTCTTAAGTCTAGATTAGTATGTAAACAAGTTAGTCAACTTTTCGTGTCAATAGCCTATCATCCAATCAATCCCATATCAATCATCTGATATCATCATGTCCTAGGATGCATCCTTCCTACAATGGACATTAACATCAACATCAGGCATCACCATATTTTAGTCTCGACTAGTTGTATTGAAGAACATTAACTTGTTTGTTTTCTTTATCTTTATCTTGTTGAACTTATCTTATTGCGGTCATTCCAAGGACCTCTCGATGATATCCAAATGAAAGGATTTAGAGAGATAGGAATGGGGAAACAATCATTATCCTTTTATTTGCTGTGTTTTGTTAGATATTCTTGTAATATAACCTTGGTCATGCGTACTTTGTTTAGGTGTAGGGAGGGTGTTTAAGGTGTCTTGTTGACCACATAGGAAGGCTTTCTTTTCTATGTTTTGGTTCGAGATGTATGAAATATCCGAACTATATTCTATATAAGGTTTTGTTTACCAAGTGTGAATAGGAATACTCCTATTTGATTGTCGAGTCAAAGTCCATCACACTAGGTGCAACGCCATATTGGTTCTTAATACCTTGATGCATTGTGCCTATGTGTGTTATCAAACATAAGGTAATTGGCCCTTTTAAAATCCCAACTCCTCGGAAAATCCATCATCATGATAATCATCTCATGTCTTGTTGGAATCTCTTACTTTCTTCTATCTTCTTTCTGCGCTAACATGGTACCATGATGGTTAATCAAAGTTCATCCTTGCATCCACAAACCGTTAGCATATTGCACATCATTTCATATGGAAAATATTAAATCATACCACATGCATTGCATTTCCATCACTTGCACAATATAGATTGGTTATTCAAGCATCTCATCATTTACACATCTGCATTCATTTGCATCATCAAATTCCAAAATCATAATTCATATCATATCATATCATCGTCATAAAATCCACCAAACATACATAACCACCATATCATCATCATAAGCATCATATAAATACATCACCATATAATGCATGAGAAAAGATAAAGGAAAAAGAAAAATATTTCATTTTCATCCATTAGGGGCATAATATAGATCTGTTAGTTGCATAATCATTACATTTTGCATCATCATATCATAACAGAAAGGATATCAAGAAAAAGAAAGCATCTCATCACATAACATTATCATCACATAGAACACCATGCACATCATAACATCGCATAACATTATTGCATCACATCATATAAAAAAGAATCATAGCATCATTGCATCACATTGCATAGCATATAGAAAATAAAAGCCATCCATAATGCATAAATAGAATAAAACACATCATATCACATCAAATCAACATCATCTCATATCATATATATCATCAAAATGTACATTGTCATGGTACAAAATCAGATCAAAATGTACATGTGTGTATGTCAATGAGTACAATCGGCCCATCGAGCTATCAAAAATGAGCCCATCGGGCGCAAAAAGAATCTTGTCTCTGATCAAAATTGAAGCCTAACCCTGCTGGCTGCTGCCCTTGCCACCTGCTCTCTCCCTGTGGTCCTCTGCAGGGCTATGGCCTATCCTCTGTGAAAAATCTGGCACTCGGGCTGCTCTCGACACGGCCTGGTAATAATGCAACTTGTAATAGTTGGCCTCTTGGATGGCCTCCCTATATGATCGAAGCGATACTGTGCTCCGGGAGGAGGATGCAGACATACTCTCTATCTGCTGCCATCTGCCCATCTCTACCACTGCTTGCAACTCCACAACCTATCTCTGCTAGACCACCTAGTCCCGCTCTACCCATAGCTGATCTCTCTCAGCTGTAAGTGCCTATATTTGGGCCTATAGCTGCAAAATCTAGCCATCTCTAGGGTCTGGCTTGAGAGGTGGCTACATGGGTGGCTGATCTTGGCCCCCGTCTCTGGGTGGTGTTGGGACCCTAACCTGTTGTCCTTGTTGGGACCTCCAAAATTTGGCTAAATTTTGGAGGCCCATGTAAAATTTTGCCTAATGCACTCAAAAGTACCTTGCAAAATAAGCCTAAGTAGCTCACTTTGGGAGCTCATAACTTTGTACCCCTTGATTATTATGCAAAATTACTTTGGGGAATTATTGAGCACCTATTAGAGATGGTGTGTGACCATTTGCAGCCTCCTTGGATTAGTTTTGGTGAGTTTTTGAAGTCTTGGTTTCAAAGTCTAGAAGTTGGTTTGTTGTTTACACATGTTAAACCTTTCTGAGTAGGCCATCTTTGTGATGTATCTTTGTGCCTGCTGAGTATTGAGCCCAACTGATATTTTTCCATGATTATTTTCATCTTTATGTAGCCCCATGTTAGTTGGAATAGCCCCATGAGTCCATTTGCTAAGTTTTCCAGCCTAAATCCATTTGCAAAAAGTTCAGATTTGTAAACTAAACTGTGTAAATTTGTAGAAAGCGGTCTCACATTTGAATTTTTGTTTTACAACCTTTTAACTTGCATGTCAAAGTGAATGTTCCCCATGATTTCCTATCTAATTATCTACCACATTGATAGTTTTTACTACCCCAACACCTCATTTGATATTTTTTTAAAGCCCATTCCAGATGAACTTTTTCAAGGTTTCAGAATCAGTAGTTTCAGAAAAGTCTAAGAGGGAAACTTTGAGGATTAATATCTTTCACCTTAGGATCTCTTTTTCCAATCCATTTGTTGCACAACATTCTTGGGTCAGGTGTTTAAATTCCTACTCAGCTTCGCGTCCTGGATGAGCTTTGATGTGTTAACTAATCATTTTCTGATTGCAACATGGCCAAAATGGGTGTTCCAAAAAGTTTCAAATTTTGATAATATAAGGACAACCCATTTCTTGTTTTGGTCTAAAACCTCTACAACTCCATTTTCATAAAAAATGAAGGTGATATGATGTTTTATTTTAATGCATTTTGGGTATGGTAAACATGTCTCGGGGGGCAGTTTACAAAGGAGGTACCTGATTTTTTATTGCTGGGAAAAATTTGAAAAAATGGGTTTTCTCTAAATAATTGATTATGGCTGCATGCAAAAGATATCGGCTCCAGGGGTCACCTTTGTGTGCAGTAAAATTTCTCTGTTTGGGTCACAGGCGTAATTAAAATTTTCCTATTTTCTAATGTTTTCAAATGTTGATATTTAAAATATTTTGAGTATTTTAAATATTAAGCAAATGCAAATTGGAATTTAGGGCAAGAATAAAGTGCATTTCAAATGTTTGTAAGGAAAAGAAAGTTTAATTCTTGCTTTCTATTGGTTGAAATCACGGATCACAACTTTCACGATAAAACTCATTGCCCATCGCCAGTTCTGAATGAGATTGAAGGAGGCAATCAACGATGCCTTGGTTTGAGCGATGAGTCTTCATTTGGGTAGATTGAATTAAAGCTTTGATGTAGAGGATGGGATTTAATAATTTTTCAAATGGGCACGAGTTCTCCATTCACGACAGTTTATCACTCATCTCCATTGTGAATGGGGGAATCAAAATCAAAGTAGCGATGCTTTAGTTTGAGCAATAATCCTTCATTGGAAATTTTCAAATGTTCATTATGCAAAAGGTAGGTTTAATTCTTGGTTGCCATTGGCTGAAGTTCATAGGAGACCATATTCACGGCTGCACGGAAAACCCATCGCTCATCGCTAATGAAAGTCACCTCTTCCTGAATGCATTAGCGATTAGCAATGGTGTGCTTTACTCGGGCATCGCTAATATGTATTTTCATTTTCCAAATACATCTGCGAAGTGTGATGGTGACTGCTGTAGTGGGCCCGTGAATTAAGTTATATGGAAATATTTAATGAAAGATCAAAGGGCGGAGGCATGGGTAAATGATTTTTTCCTAATAAAGTGAAATAAAATAAAAACTTTGGTTGCTCTGTATTAAAATATGAAAATGTAAAGTGCAGCAAGCATAGTAAATGATTTAATTTTTTAAAATGCTGGACATTTGAAAATTTATAAATTCATGGGTAATAATTTTATTACTGGTAGAATAAAATATGCTCATTGCTAATTAGTTTTTATTTTTCACATCAAACTGGAGATGTACAATGATGTTCAGTAAGTGTGGGAGTAAACAACAGTGGGGCCAACCCATGTGTGGAAAATAATCAAATGGTAAATGCCTTAGTGAGATAAAGTTTAATCTTTCAAGATAAATCAAGAACTTTTATTGTTGGGTATTTTACATTGTGAACTCACAAGTGAATGGCTTGTATAGCCATTTTAATTTTTAAAATGCTGAAAAATTAAAATGAAGGTGCCAGGGTGAATGAGTTTTTATTTGCCTAGTAAAATGTGAAGGGTTTTCACAACAATGAAAGGGGCTTTGTATTGTTGGGAAGTGGAAGGTAAATGAACAGGTAAAATGGAGATATTGTAGTGAAAGTTTTTTCACAACAAACCAAATATTCTCTACAGCAAGGAATTTTCAACATGGGTAAAAGACTGAATGGAGGGGAATGATGAGTTTTTAGACTAAAGAATATTTTTCTGTTGAAGGGCAGTGGAGTGAGGAGCAAGAAAATAGAGAGTAGGTTGAATATTATTTTGCAAGCAAAGGTAGTTACAGATCAAGGGAGTTGAAGATGCTAGGTGTCTTTCACATATGGATTTTAGGGTCTTTTCTTCTTCTCTTTTGTACAAGTTCTGAAATTTTGAATTAGGTGAATAAGGTAGAATAGTGTTGAGTCTGAGTTGTAAATGGAGCATGTAAATTACAACAACTGGGTTTTATGAGCAAATGTTAGCCAATATATTACTGTTGTAAAGTTGTCTCCAGATTTGTATGCTTTTGATTATATGAATTCAATATATCAAGGATTGTTTGAGTTTGTCATCACAACTTTCCTGTGATTGTGTTATTTGGCCATGGTTCTTTTTCAAGTAAAGAGTTAAATTACTTTGATTAGATAACTATAATCTTGAGTGAACAAATGGGATTGGTAAGTGAAAATTTATGAAAAATATGAGTGGGTTTGTTAATATAAGGCATTAACATGTTTTAAATCCATTGGTTGAACTTAATTTGCTGATAGGATCTCTATTACAGTTTTATACTTGACTCCATGGCCCATGATTAGGCACCGATTTATCAAAAAATCCTAAGAAATAATTAGAAACAAATCTTGAATCATTTAAATCTCTATTACTTTGGTCCTTTTGCTTGTTTAAGTTATTTATGTTCCTTGTATCTTCATGGTGTTTGAAAGAGTATAGAGGCTGAATATGAGAGAAATTTATCTGTTAACCCTCTATGTGTTTGAAATGAAGATATCTAAATTTTTTTTTCTCAGTAATGTTCAATGCAAGTGGGATTATGCTTGAACCTGGTATATATAAATACCCATCATTCATATACCTGAGAACTATCCACTTTCATAGTTCTGTAGTTTGTTGTTTGGCATAAGTTTTTCATGCATTCAGGCCTACAATTGGGAGCACCCTCCTGAGTCTTGTAGAGTACAAAGTGTAGAAGGATTTCATAGCCTTGTTCGTTGGCTTTTCTTGTCTTCAACCTATTTATAGTGCAAATTCCTTGTCCTAAATTTATAATCCCATGGTTTAGGCATTGTGTTTTTCCTTAGGGTTGAAGGTTGCAAGAAAAATAACCAACAATCCCTACTCCTGATCCTGCTTGGGGACATCCTGTCTCTGCTCACCCACCTACAAATCTGGGAGTGGCTGATCCTGTCTCCTCAACCTCGACCTGCTCCCTTGCCTCTGGCTTTGCATCGAGCAGATGGTGTCCTTGACACTGTAAGTCTAAGCGGTAGCTTGAAGCAATCTTTGTATGCCTATGTGGTCCCCGAATTTTCCTGAACTTGGTCATATGGCCATATCCTGGCCACCAGCTATATGAAACTCCACACTTCCTCATGTGCAGGTATATAATAGCCCCAAGAGCTCTGGCTCGTTGTCCATGCAAAAATGGCCACATACAAATCATCTGGCCTATCCTATGGCTTGCCGAACTACCTCTGAACCCTACCTGGCAGGTACATCTCGAGCATCGTGTGCTCCCTGCCCTGCATCAATTTGTCCTGGTGGGCGAAGAAAAGTTGTTGCACATTGTTAAACCATGCAGGCCATCCAAGGTATGGCTGCCATGTGAATACTCGCATGTCATCCAGGACTCTCCTCCAGTGGGGAATCTAGTGCTGTCTTGTGTGGGTGAAAGAAACACCTCCTCTGTATCACAAGACAACTAGATCATCTGGCTCCATAGTAACTGGAACAACTTGTAGATGAAGCACATCAATGTGGTCCCAAGCCCACATTGACCCCCGCGCCGAGCACTCTTTTGTCAATGTAGGAAAAATCGTACAAATATTTGTACAATGAGGCTAGAAGAACTGGCCCCCATGCAAACAATGTTTGTCGCCGAATCATGTGCTCCTAGACGAGCCCTCATCCAGGACTAATGTACTGGCCCCACCGATTTGGTGCGACAAGACCTGATATGATGGCTGCAATAACTAATTGAAAGGGTGAAACGACAGGCTTGTGATGCTCCAACTCGATTTGGCCCTCACAAAATATAATATCATCAAGGCCCATGACATCATAGTAGACCTCCCTCCCAGCCTCCACGTAATAAATAATGCACTCTTCATAGATGGGCAATCTGTGGATCTGCCACACATCCTCTAATGTGACCATGGCCTCACCTGTCAGAAGGTGGAAAGAGGATGTCTCACTGTGCCATCTCTTAGTGAGTTTTGTCATCATACCGACCAAGTGTGTCCTCACGGGTGGTGTATAAGCAATGTACCAAAGTCTAATTTGCCCTAGGTGCTCTTGCTGTCGCTCGAACAAATCATCCAAAATGTTGAAAAGATCCCAGGACCTATGCTCATGTGAGTAGAGTATCATTGCCTCCTCCTGCGTCAGGATGGTTACTGTGTTAATATTCATCAAAAAAATCCTGATCTTGGTTTGTCTCGACATCCCAAACAACCTCAGCATTGCTATTTGTGGGTGCAGTGCAATTTGTAAACTCCAAACTGCACCGCTAGGAGCTTTAAACTACCAAACTCCAGCACAACGTCATAGTTTAAGAAGGTGGTTCAGTTGAATAGAAAACCCTAATTTCAAAGAGGACCACAACGATGCACTTTGCATTTGCAACTGGGTTTGTAATTTAAACCCTAATTCCAAACTGTGTTGCGGCATCACTGCTCATGACTGCGGCGTAGTTTGAGGTTGCGCGGCGCTGATTTGAAGTTTCCAACGATGTTGTATTCGACCGCTCCTAAAGACTTAGTTTCCTAGCCTAATAAATATGCACAAAAAATAAAAAATAAAGTCGGGTCAAGTTGACTCACTGATGGTCTAGTGCCAGGTAGCATCTGGTGTGTCCGTACTTTGTCTGAAATGTGCCAAGGAAGTTGTCATTGCACCATTTCTCCAAAGGGGTTAGAGCTCAAAATCGCAAAATCTCTAAAGGCTGAATGAACAAATGAATTGGAAATGGCTCCTTGAGGCCTATTTAGGTATGAAAATTAGGGTTTTTGACCTTGTTTAGCCATCCTGCTAGGGTTTTGGTCCCTCGATCCAGTTTTTGTCTATCCTAGGGCCGTTTTGCACCATTTTTTATGTTTTATCTCATTTTTTAGCATCCTAGAGCCTTTCTGGACCTTTCAGGCACCTTGTCCTCTTTTTTCATGAGATCACCCAAAAAGTTGAAATTTTCGTTCAATCTCTTGAGGGGGCAATATAGCAGCATTTTTCATCTGCTAGGGAAACATTGGGGCATTTTGAAAATAATTTTTTTTTTTAATTTTGATCGAGACAGTTTTCTTTGAAACAACACAACAATTGCATCACTTCAAAGAGGGGAAAAATGTAGACATGTAAAATGTACTAATTGACACTACACATCTGATCCTGATTTTACTAACACCGTTTCGTCCTAAATCATTCCTCTATCTAACCATTTAATCAAATGCCCTTATTTGATTAAATTTAACAATTTTCCTCTCTTAATTAAATAAATCATTTATCTAATTAAGTCCTTCACTCTCATTAATTAAATAAATCAATGTTATTTAATTAATCCTCTATATCTCTATTTAATTAAATAAATCATTTGATTAATCCCCTTGTCTCTATTTTAATTGAATAATTCACTTTATTTAATTAAATATTTAAAGTCATCTTATTAAATTTAATAAATTAAACCTTATTTGATTTAATTTAACATCATCCCTTTTAGTTAAATAAATCAAAATATTTATTTAACTAGGTCTAAATCATTTTCCTCTCAACTTTGATTTATTTAAATCCTAAAATCTAAGTCAAAATTGTCAAATCACCTAACCTTCTCTTAATTTCAAATCTTGATTAAATCTAATCTTAATCCATGTCCCATCCTCTAGCTTTTGCCACTTGCACATGAAAATACATTTAATTAATTTATTAAATCTCTATTTTCTCTCAACTTGGCATAAAAGAGGAATATTCTTCCAAATTTGAAAATCCCTCCAAGTGGACTTTGTCCTTCCAACAAGACATTCATTCCTTCTTACATGTCCTTGTGCATTGAGCCAAGTGGCATTTAAGTCATTCCTATTCCCTCTTACATGTCATTTCACTATTTTTAAATTCCACCTAATTGCATTTATTGGCACATTCATCAAAATGTTCACATCCTTTGCCCATTCACATCTTGACAAGTGGCATTTGGCCATTGGTTGAAAGTTAGTCCCACATTGCTTCATTTTGTGCATTTCTCCATCTTGTCTTTCTATAAATAATAGGTTTCTCTTCTCATTTGCTCATCCACAATTTGAGCAGGTTTACTATACTCAATTTTATCTTCAAGCATATCTATTTTCATCAATTTTATCAAAGTCTTAGCTAGGTTATGCAGGTTTTTTTTATCATGGAGCTCAATTGAATCTTCAAAAAAGTGGATCAACCTTCATCACTCACCAACATTGCATCATAGGAGTTGGGAAAGGGCCATTTTTCACATCAAATTGGCACCAATTCCCCCATGGGATCAAGAGTTTGCATGTTTAATTAGGATTTCATTGCTTTCTTATTGTGTTCTTCATTTTATTTCCTAGTTTGGGCATTGTTAATGGATTTCATGGGGAATCTTGATTTTTACTTTCATATGAATCTAATCTTGTGTTCGTTTGCTATATTTGTGCAGGTCTAGGATTGGAGTTCATCAGAAACGAATATCTTTCTTCAATAAAGAGTGAAAGGAAGGGTATGATCAACCAATTGAGATATAAATCTATGAATTGCCTAAATTTTCCCTTGTAAACTTTGTAATTCAGTAATATTTCTAGGTGGAGGCATGCTAACAATACCATCAATCTTATTTGTGTCGACTTCAATTCCATGATGAGAAACTATAAATCCCAAAAGCTTTCCGACATCTACATTGAAGACACACTTATGGGGATTGAGTCTCATCTTATAGAGTCGAAGCATTTAAAAGATAAGATGAAGATTCTTTACATGATCTTGATGGGTTATTGATTTCACAAAGATGTCGTCAACATAGTCTTCTAAGATCTTATGGACAAAATTGTGAAATATCAGGGTCATCGCCCGTTGGTAAGTCGCTCCTGCATTCTTTAACCTAAAGGGCATGACCACATAATAGAAGGTACCCCAAGGGGTAATGAAGGATATATTGTAATGATCTTCTGGGTTAATACGGATCTGATTGTAACCCAAGAAGCCATCCATAAATAATAACAATGCATGGCCTGTAGTCAAATCTACAATCATGTCTATATTAGGTAATGGAAAATCATCCTTAAGAGAAGCCTTATTAAGATCTCATAAGTCAACGTATATACAAATACAACCATCAAGTTTACTAACATCAGGCTGATTCCACAATAGTGGTTTATAATTTTTGGCCAAACTAGACATTGAAATAATTTTTTTAACTAAATCTTCACTTTTGGGCCATCCGCATCCCAACGCTTGCACAGAGCCATCAACATGGCATCATGGTATTTCATGGGTGGCATAAGATATGCCCTATAGATACCCATTGACTGTAAATGCTCTACCTTTTCCACTAATAGTGCTGGAACATGATCTCTCAAAAATTTCAACTGTCTTCCCCTTAGCCGTTGCCACGACTAGGTAGGGACCTATCAAAATTATCATAAAAATGCTCTAAATTTCATCTAATATCTTCAATTTTCATAATTTTCATTATGCAAGTGTGCTAAAGTTGATCTAGTGTGCTTCCCTAATGGCCCTAGACACTTTAGAACCCTTTTAGGACATTTCACAAAGAAACAAGGACACTTTGCAAAGAAACGAGACACTTTGTGAAGAAATGGGACACTTTGTGAAGAAATGGGACACTTTGCGAACAAAAGGGACACTCTTCAAACAAATGGGACACTTTGCAAAAAAAGGGGAAACTTTGCAAATTTTTTTTCCAAGAACCCTAAATTAACCTATCCATGCATAAAAATCATTCAATTATCATAAAATCACAAAGCAAAAGTTACAAAATCGAATCACCGCATGATATAGATCATTGCGTGCCACCTACTCTCGAAGATCATCCAACCGTGAAGGTGTGTAATCCTATTTGCTCGGCATGTTCTTCTCTCACTCATCGATTTCAAGCTACACAAAGATAAAATGAACAGTAAGTGACAAATTACTTTTTCCTACTTTAATCACTTTTCATCTCTTTTTACTTTTATGCATTACCATAGGGTTATTATCTCTTAAAGTGTTCATAACATATATAACGTTAAAATCATCATAACAGGCACTAGGGTAATATGTTTTCGATGTTGTTTGATGTGTTGGAATCATGATTCCACACTCGACATGATCATTTGTCTATCATTATATGGAATGGTACTTGGAAATGCCCTATGATATGATGTTTCTTGTTCGACATGGCTAGATTTCTACCTTGATTCCACCTCCGTAAAGCAAGCAAAATCAAGGGGAGCATACATCTACCCTCGAATTGGATTCCTAAGAGTTAGATAAAAGGATTTTTGAGCAATTAATGAATGTGTGTTGCAGGACACAGTTCCTAATGTTGTGGTTGTGCAAATAACTACACCAGGGGTTCATTCTCCTGTCCTTTGAATAAGTATCCTTTTATGTAATAAAGTGCATAGTTTAGAGTCCTTTAGCTTACATATGCACACAGAGTCATATGGGCGTTAAAGTGGGGGCTAAATGTGCCATAGAAAATTGGACCCTCTTGAGAAGAGAAACAATTTCATGCATAGTTGGACCCACTTTTGAGTCCCTTCACATCATTTCCCTTCAAAACAACATTTATAGGCCCCTTAGATCCATTAATTTTGTTGATCTAGAGGCCTATTTCACTTGATAAATCACATAAAACCTAACAAACAACATTTAGTTACATCATACCCTGACAACCCACCTTCAAATAGTAGTAGTGGGACCCATTTTCCACCTTGGGTGAATGAGTCCCCTCTAGTGGGACCCATTTTCCAAGGGTGGCGAATGAGTCCCCTTTGAGGAAAAATTCAAAGTGGGAATTTAATCAATTTAACTTTTATTTTTGGTAAATGCCAACCTCTTAGGTCTAATTAATGGGAAAATAAGGTGTTGTTGCTTATAAATACTCATTTTAAGTCATTTCACACATTTTTTATCATCTTTTTATCATCTCTCAAGAGCAATTTTAGAGGTAAATCTTCTACAACAAGTTTCATTAGCAAAATTTGAAGTGTTAGGGCAGAAAACTAGGGTTTTTGTAGGTCTTGTAGCTCACTTCTATTGTCAAGATCCAACATGGAAAAGGGTTGATGATGGATGCCTATGGTGATTCATGAAGAAATCTAGGGTGAAGATGTGCAACTAGCCATCAAATCATGACTAAGGACTTGGTTTCCTATTGATTCCATCTTCCATTTTCACTCCATCTTCATATTACGGTCCGCATCTTGTTTGTTTATCATTTGCATGTGTTGTAAGGTTTCTAGTGTTGAAATATTGCATCATATAGATCATTCTTGCATGTCATATTCTAGAGCAATAGAATAAGATTATTGTTATATTTCAGCTCTTCCTAGTCTTTAACACATCTAAGGCTAGGGTTTACTCAGATTTTTCTCTATTCAAGGTGTTGGAAAAATAAGGACAGGAAACTGAGAGGGGGGGATGAATTAGTTGTCACAAAATAATAAACTTTTCAAACTTTACTTAACTTAATCTCAGATCTGATGAATAAGCAATTAACCATAAACAATTAACACATTAGAGAGACAAAAAACAAGAAGATTTTTTTACGTGGAAACCCTGTTAGGGGAAAAACCACGGTGGATGTTAGTCCACAATATTATACCCTATTAAAATTATAATGAAAATAATAAAGGGGAATGCACATGCATTCAGACACACTTCCTAGAGCTCACTGCTCAATTAAAAAAGAGGACTCACTGTCCAAAGAAAAGTTTGGATTAAAACCATCCAAATTGTGAACTGAGAAAATAGCTTCTACACAAGCCTGGTTACAGTTCTAGTTAAGCTTATAAAAATATTCTTCACTCTTCGCTCAAACTTCTTCACACTTTGCTTAGTCTTCTTCACACTCTGCTCTGCAATCAAATGATATTCTCACATACACACATAGGAGCACACCGAGCACACTTTACATCGATGAAACAATCGCGCTTATATATCCGCATCATGGATTGCATCAACAACTTAGTCGACCAGAAAAATAAAACATATTTACAATGTTGGCCCAAATTTACAATTAAATTTTCAATGTGGATCTAAACACCATTAGACAATATAATGATGTGACCCAAAATAATACTCATGAGTGCACCAAACATTCAAATTTTAATTTTCAAGGATCCACAACATGATACCACCATCATATCAGCCAGGAACATGAAAACCCAGACATGCACAAGAAAGATCTTCAACCACAAGCACACCGATCAATGTGGATGTACAAGAATGATGGAGAATCATTTAGAAGCATCCAAGAACACTAGAACTGATAAAGAAGCATCCGCACCAACTAAGATTATCAGAATCACACAATCTTCACTCAAGAACGCTGACAGAGAACACAAAAATACTGTCAGAACATAACGTGATCAAATCTTCATGTGGACCTCTGAAACTTCCGGTAGATGATCTAGATGCTCTAAAAAATAAACCCTTTAGTCCACAACAGTTGATCTCCAACGTACAAAACATGACACCTTCATGACCTTCACAATTCCACTGGCAATAGGGAAATTTGTAACTCTTCCTTTCACAAATTTCTCAATATCCTCGACATATACAACCTTCGATACAATGATGCTAATATTGTTGACAGATCAATGACAACCACATATCAGCAACATACCCACAACATCCAACACATGGTTTAATTACCCAACTAGGGGTTTGACCAAGGAAAATGCCCCATTAGACAAACATTTTTAAGTTGTTTTACAGGAATTTTCTGAGATCCAAGATCAGGTATCTGTCAAAAATTGTTGTACAGGTGTTAAGGTGCAGAATTTTTTTTTGAAGTTGTAAAAATTCCAAGGTGGACTGATTCGCCATGTGGCGGATGAGTCCCTCCTAAGGTGAAAAATTGAGTCATATTTAGATCTAGGTTCCTGACTGTTAGAAAACAAATTATGTGTAGAAAAGTCCTGATCTGGGACTGATTCACCCAAGGTGGCAAATGAGTTCTAGTCAGCCTAAAGTCAAGTTTCATCAGTTTCTATATTTCTCTTTAGTCATCTACAATTTTCCAGGTGCACACATTTTGAGAAAAAGCTTTCTGTTTAGGTTAATTTGCATTTTTGTTCATTCTTTCATGCTTTTTGTATATCACAATGTGTTTTCGAACATAGTGTAAATCCTAGTTTTGCATTCATTTTCATTCATTCAAATCAATCAATTGCATTTAGTTTTCATTTAGGTCAAAAAACATCACATATAACATTATTTGAATGAACCATTAGCATTTTTTATCCTATCTCTCTCCTTTTAGGTGAAAAACCCTAGAAGAGCAAGAGTTGTCCATAGGAGCCAAAAATCAATGGTTCACTCCTTAATTTAGGCACCCCAAACTGAACATTTAACTGATTATTGGTCAAGAAAATATCTTGCAAGCATCACCTCAAAGTTGGCACCCAAGAATGGGCCCACTTAACCGAGCCTTGTAAATATCTTCTCATGCAAAAGGTGTTAACTCAAAGATGCCAACTTGGGCGCCCAAGGTGTGTCCAAGTCAATATTAGTTAATTGAAACATATATCTCCACCAATTCATGCAAACATTATGCATGAGTGATCATCTGCACTTAACTGAAAGTATCCACCTGTTATATGTTATGCAACTGAAGTCATTAGTTATGCAACTGAATTCAACTGAAGTCAACTAGCATTCAACTCAAACTAACTACATGCAATTGAAGATAACTAAACTTAACTAAACCAAACTGAATTGAACTAAACTGAACTCCACTCATGTAAATATCAATCCCTAACTTGTAGGATCTAAACATGCATTATTGAACTGTTATTTATCCTCCAAATAGTTAACTTAAGCAAGGAGGGTTCCAACTTCCATGTGGGTGCCCCATGTGCTCCTATCTTGTAGGATCTCTTCTTGGGCATCCCCACATGTTCCTATCATAAATTAAAAATTTAAATTTACATGTTCATTTCATTTGAATTTAATCTCTTTCTAATCTTGGCGTTGAGGAACACTTTCCAAGGACTTAGGAGATACATGAAATATGTTTAGGATTGCAATTAAATGGCATCCTATTCCCAACATTCTCTTACTTGACATTATACATTGAAATTATTCTAAACAAGGACTCATTATTATAAATAAAGTAGAGGACTCAAGGCCAATGGCCTTCCTGCACCAAGATAACTTATCTGTAGGAACTAGTTTCGTAAGATAATATGCAACATTGATCAAAGTGTCAACTTTCTCAATCAATACCTTTCCACTCTCAACCATTTCTCACACAAAGTGATACTAAACATCAACATGCTTATTATTATCATGATACATAGGATTTTTGGCTAAACAAATAGCACTTTGAATATCACATTCAAGTCTAATTTTCTTGCAATTAAAACCAATACCTTTCCCAAGTCTCTGTAACCAAACTGCCTCTTTAGAGGGCATGTGTACCAGCCATGTACTCTGATTCTATGGTAGAAAAAGCAACTGTGGGATGCCTCTTACTCATCCAACTAACTGTAGCTCCAAACAAAGTAAACATAGCCACTTGTTGACCTCCGACTGTCTAGGTCTCCTGCCCAATTTGAATCAACAAAACCCTGTATGTCCAATGATTTGTGCATAATATCAATATCATTAGCACCATGATAAACCAAACAATAATTAGAAGTACCTCGTAAATATCTAAACCCCCTCTTAACATAAGTCTAATGTTCTTTACTAGGGTTAGACATAAAGCTACTTAGAACTCCCACTGCTTGGGCTATATCTGGTCTAGCATGGACCATTGCATATATCAACCTACCAACTGCACTTACAATGGAGTCACCAAGCCATTGTATAAAATTCCATACATGAAAAACCATGGACCAAGAGAACTAGCACAAAACCATGTGCCAAAGACCACTAAAGGTTAATCCACTAACTCCAACCCAAGAACTAGTTTAACCCAACAACCCCCCCTTACCACCTGGGAGAACTCCTTTGTTATCGGGCCTTTCCTTTAAGGGATTGAGCAGGCCATACCAGGTCTTACAACCATCATCCCAAATACATGTATTAAATTTTACATACAACTCCATTTTTAGTTTCCACATCTCATCACTAGATGGTTTCAATCTTTCAATATCTAGACAAGAAGTAGAACTCATTGTAATACACTTCTTTTACAAATCTGCAATAATACAATAGTAAAAGCTCCCACTATAACCAAAAAAACCATCAAAATTTTAAGAGAAAGCCGTCCCAAAATCTACCAAATGTTGAAAACAAAGGTAATATTGTAGCTTTAAACTTGTAAAACTATGAACTATAGACTTAATTAAGTGTTCTTTGTCACAATTCTTTGTGTATGATTAATATGTTTAGATCAATTTTACCAATTGCAGAAAGAGACAAAATATATTAGAAGAATGAGACAAGAAGATAGAAGTGACACAACATATACATGGAGAAACCCTTTCGGGAAAAAAGTCCACCAGAATCAATAGTGTTTGTATTATTTAACCTTAGAACAAGATTACAATAATACTGTATCAATCCTTGATTGATATGCTTCCTTGCCTTCAACAATCCTTCTTCATAACCTGCACAAAAATCTCATTGAATTTTCATAAAACTGCTACAATTACAAGCTATCCATGCATTCCATGTGACCAAGCATGAACCCACATATCCCATGCCATGCTTCAAACCCTCACACATGCACAAGCTCAACCTGCTAACCTACTAACCTGCTACAAAATATGATGAAATTTATGCAATAAATAGACAATTAATGAGAATGTAAACTCATAAGAGTTATCAAATACAAGAGCATAAATCTCCTCTCAAAAAATCACTCCTAGATTGTGCAAGTAGAGTTCCACACTGTAACATAAAGTCAAAACCAAAGTCTCCTCAATTTAGACGCCCCAATCTAAACACTTAATTGATCATTGGTTAAGAAAATATCTTGCAATCATCACCTCAAAGTTGGCACCCAAGAATGGGCCCACTTAATTGAGCCTTGTAAGCAAAAGGTGTTAACTCAAAGATGCCAACTTGGGCGCCCAAGGTGGATCCAAGTCAATCTTAGTTAACTAAAACATATCTCTCCACCAATTCATGCAAACATTATGCCTAATTGATCATCCCCACTTAATTGAAAATATCCACTTGTTATCTGTCATGCAACTGAAGTCAACTAGCATTCAACTCAAACTAACTACATGCAATATAAGATAACTGAACCATAACTGGACTAAATTGAACTGAACTCATCTAAATATCAATCCCTAACTTGTAGGATCTAAACATGCATTACTGACATGTTATTTATCCTCCAAATAGTTAACTTAAGCAAGGTGGGTTCCAACTTCCATGTGAGCACCCCATGTACTCCTATCTTGTAGGAGCTCTTCTTGGGCATCCACACATGTTCCTATCATTTAGGAATAATTAAAAATGTCAATTTACATATTCATTTCATTCAAATTTAATCTCTTTCTAATCCTAGTGTTGGGGAACACTTTCTAAGGACTTAGGAGATACATGAAATATGCTTAGGATTGTAATTAAATGACATCCTATTCCCAACAATAGAGGGTATTGGGGTTGAGGGTTTAGGGTTTGAGGGTTGAGGATTGAGGGATTAAGGGTTGAGGGTTGAGAATTGAGGGTTGAGCATTTAATGTAGAGGATAGAGGGTAGAGGGTAGAGGGTTTAAGGGTTTAGAGTTTAAGGGTTAAGGGTTGAGGGTTGAGGGTTGAGAGTTTAAGGTTGAGGGTAGAGGATTGAGGGTATAAGGTTGGGGAATTAGGGTTGAGGGTGCAATGTATAAGGTAGAGGGTTGAAGGGTTGAGGGTTGAGGGTTGAGGGATTAGTGTAGAGAGTTTAATAAGTTCGTTTAAGGGTTTAAAGGCCGAGGGATTAGGGTTGAGGGTAGATGGTATTGGGTTGAGGGTAGAGGATAGAGGGTTTAAGGGTTGATGGTTGAGGGTTTAGGATTTAGAGTTGAGTGTTTAAGGTTTTAAGGGTTGAGGGTTTAGGGTTGAAGGATTAGGGTAAAGAGGGAGGGATGGTTGAACAAAGAGATAGAGGAAGAAGTGATATAAAGAGAAGGAGAGAAGAGGAGGGAGAGATAGAGATATATGAGGGTTGAGGATCCAATGTATAGGGTAGAGGGTGAGAATTGAGGATATAGGGTTGACGACCTATAGGGCTAAGGGATTAGGGTATTGGGTTGAGGGAATAAAGTTGAGGGATTAGGGTTGAGGGTACATATGGTTGAAGGATTAGGGTTGATGGTCCAATGTATAGGGTAGATGGTATCAGGGTTGAGGGTTTAGGGTTTGAGGGTTGATGGTTTAATGTATAGGGTAGAGGTCAGAGGGTAGAGGGTTTAAGGTTTGAGGGTTGAGGATTTAAGGTTGAGGGTAGAGGATTGAGGGTATAGGGTTGGGGGATTAGGGTTGAGGGTCTGATGCATAGGGTAGAGGGTATAAGGTTTGAAGGATTAGGGTTTAAGGGTTGAGGGTTGAGGGTTGAGGGTAGAGGGTAGAGAGTAGAAGGTTTAAGGGTTGAGGGTTGACGGTTTAGTGTTTAAGGGTTTAAGGGTCAAGGGTTTAGGGTTGAGGGATTAGGGTAGAGAGGGAGGGATGGATAGATAGAGAGACAGAGGGAGAAGTAAGATAGAGAGGAGAGAAGAGGAGGGAGAGATAGAGATATATGAGGATTGAGGATCCAATGTATAGGCTAGAGGGTTGAAATTTGAGGGTATAGGGTTGAGAATTGAGAGTATAGGTTCCAATTTTTAGGGTTGAGGGTTTGAGGGTATTTGTTTTAGGGTTTAGGGTTAAGGGTAAAGGGTTGAGGGTTTAAGGTTGAGGGTAGAGGATTGAGGGTATAGGGTTGGGGGATTAGGGTTGAGGTTCTAATGTATAGGGTAGAGGGTATAGGGGTTGAGGGATTAGGGTTTAAGGGTTGAGGGTTGAGGGATTAGCAGTTGAGGGTTAAGGGTTGAGAGAGGGAGAGGGGTTAGGAGGGAGATAATTAAGAGAGAGGGAGGGAGTGGGAGAGATATAGAGGGTAGAGGGTTGAGAATTGAGGATATAAGGTTAAGGACTTATAGGGTCAAGATGGGTTTAGGGTCTTGGTTTGAGAGTATAGGGTTGAGGGATGAGGGTTTATGGTGGAGGGTCGAAGGTTTAAGGGTAGAGAGTTTAGGGTTTGAGGGTATAGGTTTTAGGGTTTAGGGTTGAGGGTAGAGGGTTGAGGATTTAAGGGTAGAGGGATTAAGGGTTGTGGGTAGAGGGTAGAGGGTAGAGGGTTTAAGAGTTTAGGGTTTAAGGGTTTAGTGTTGATGGTTTAGGGTTGAGGGTAGAGGGTTTAGTGTTTAGGGTAGAGGGTAGAGGGTTTAAGGGTGTCAGGGTAGAGGGTAGAGGATTTAAGTGTTAAGGGCAGAGGGTAGAGGGTTAATGGTAGAGGGGAGAGATGGGAGTTAGCGAGTGAGAGAGAGAATTGAGGGTATAGGGTTGAGGACCTATAGGGTTGATGGTTTAGGGTATTGGGTTGAGAGTAGAGGGTGAGGTTTAAGGGTTGCGAGTTGAGGGTTTAAGGGTTGAGGGTTGAGGGTATAGGGTTAAGGGTGAAATTGGCAACCTAACTTGGCCTATTTGAAAAAATGGGTCCAAGAAGTGGGGTTTCCTGGTGATGTAAATCACTGGGAGACCCCACTTCTTGGACCCATTTTTTCAAACAAGCCTCTACATTGTCAATTTCATCGATAAATATCACCAAGAGACCCCATTTCTTGGACCCGTTTTTTCAAATAGGCCAAGTTAGGATGTTAATTTCACCCACTAGCTTGCCAGTTTGATGAAATTGACAATGTGGTGGCCTATTTAAAAAAATGGGTCCAATAAGTGGGGTCTCTTGGTGATTTACATCACTAGGAGACCCCTCTTCTTGGACCCAATTTTTCAAACAAGCCAAGTTAGGTTGTCAATTTCACCCACTAGCTTGCCAATTCAGTGAAATTGGCTATGTAGTGGCCTGTTTGAAAAAATGGGTCCAAGAAATGGGGTCTCCCGGTGATGTAAATCATTGAGAGACCCCACTTCTTGGACCCATTTTTTCAAATAGGCCAAGTTAGGATTCCAATTTCACCCACTAGCTTGCCAATTCGGTGAAATTAGAAATGTACTGGCTTGTTTGAAAAAAATGGGTCTAAGAAATGGGGTCTCCCATAATCACTAGGAGACCCCATTTCTTGGACCCATTTTTCTAAACATGCCACCACATTGCCAATTTCACTGAATTGGCAAGCTAGTGG
Source organism: Sequoia sempervirens (assembly GCA_007258455.2). Lineage (NCBI taxonomy): Eukaryota > Viridiplantae > Streptophyta > Pinopsida > Cupressales > Cupressaceae > Sequoia > Sequoia sempervirens. The sequence continues at coordinate 39,765,465 of VDFB02274714.1, forward strand.
GTGAAATTGGCAACCTAAATTTTATCACCAGGAGACCCCATTTCTTGGACCCATTTTTTCAAACAGGCCACTACATTACCAATTTCACCGAATTGGCAAGCTAGTGGGTGAAATTGACAACCTAACTTGAGAGGGTGAAATTGGAAACCTAACTTGGCCTGTTTGAAAAAATGGTCCAAGAATCACCGGGAGACCCCATTTCTTAGACCCATATTTTCAAATAGACCACTACATTGCCAATTTCACCAAAATGGCAAGCTAGTGGGTGAAATTAGCAAGCTAGTGTGCCCACTAGCTTGCCAATTCTATGAAATTAGCAAGCTAGTGTGCCCACTAGCTTGCCAATTCTATGAAATTGGAAACCTAACTTGAGAGAGATAGGAGTGAATGAGTGAGAGAGAGACTTGAGAGAGGGAGAGGGTGTAGGAGGGAGATACTTGAGAGAGAGAGTGGGGGAGGGAGTGGGAGAGAGATAGAGGGTAGAGGATAGAGGGTATAAAGGTTAAGGGTAGAGGGGAGAGGGTTAAGGGTAGAGGGGAGAGAGATAGGAGAGAGAGAGGGAGAGGGGTAAGGAGGGAGAGACTTGAGAGAGAGCAATAAGTGAGATAGAGAGGAGAGAAGAGGAGGAAGGATAAAAGATATATGAGGGTTGAGGATCCAATGTATAGGGTAGAGGTTTGAGAATTGAGGGTATAGGGTTGAGGTCCTATAGGGTTGATGGTTTAGGGTTTAGAGTTTAGAACCGACATATGGTAGAAGGATTAGGGTTGAGGGTCCAATGTATAGGGTAGAGGTTATTAGGGTTGATGGTTTAGGGTTTGAGGGTTAAGGATAGAGGGTAGAAGGTTTAAGGGTTTAGGGTTGACGGTTGAGGGTTTAGGGTTTGAGGGTATAGGTTTTTGGGTTTAGGGTTGAGGGTAGAGGGTAGAGGGTTTAAGGGTAGAGGGATTAAGGGTTGTGGGTTGAGGGTAGAGGGTAGAGAAAAATAGAGAAAATAAACCTATAAGAAAATCAACTTTCTCATAACGTGAGTGCATTTTGTAGTAGAGATATGGTCGTTCTTTTATCAAGACATAACACGCTCACATTATAACACAAGCGAATTGTAACATGAGTGTGTTTTGGCTTGCTCTAAAAATGGTTAAAAACTCAATATACCTGTGATCTCAAGGCTCGCATTTTGCAAATTCCCCTGATTCTGCATGTGCTCCGACAATTTTTTTTTTTGATCATGTTGTGAAGTGTGCATGCATGTTTTTCACATTCCACCACCATTTTCATGATCTTTCCACCACCTTTGCATGAAATAGTATATTTTTCATGTTGAAAGGCATATAATATCAATTCAAGTCTAAATTCCGTTCAAAAGTGATATACAATTGAAGTTTGGAGGGGAACAAGCTTTTGAAAAAGTGAAATTGTTGAGGAGTTTGAAGAAAGAAGAAGCAAAGGCTACACAATTGGGTAGAACTCCTCCATTTCAAACTCTGGTTTTTTAGGTATGTGAAGTCTTTACACATTTTTTTTCATTCTATTATGGATTTCTTTCATTTTTGTTATTTTTCATATTCCATGTTGATCATTGTTTGTTTGTCATCATAACCTTAGCTTGTCAATGCACTTTCTAAATTACACAATTCTTTACACTTTCCAATTACATGTTTAAACCACATCTCTTTGAGGCATTTTGTTATTTAACAATTAACTTACCTTGTGTATGCTTCCAAATTTTTTATACACATATATATGACATAATTTATTGTAGAGTAGGGGGATTCGTTGCTCACGAGTTCTCTTCATTTAGAGAGCCTCACAGGGAAAACTGCCCTAAACTACCCCAGGAACAACGATGAGAGTTATAGAATCCGAAAGAGCAGGTCACGAAGATTTTCTGGACAAATTGACAAGCTCTTGGCCAAAGGAAGATAGCAAAAAATACAGATAATACGTGGCGAGCTGGCATCTTAGGGGCATGCTAGCATCTCGTATGGAAAAGAGAATGAGAATGTCTCAGAAAACAACAAAATGACTACTTCTACTCTGATTGATGAGAACTTACAAAATATAGGGAAATAATAGAATGTAATAGAATGGAAATAAAGTAAAATAGATGATAAAGATAAGGAGAAGAAAGGAAGAAGATTCTCACAACAATCTAAGTAATGAAGCCTCCAACTAGTAGATATCTTTAATACCTACGTCTGTAAGATCTAGAGAAAGTGTTGTGGCTATATAGGGGTTTGCCTTAGTCAAACCCCCATTTTGGTGTTCCCACCTCTATGGATAGCCAGATAGAAAGAGCGAGGGAGATGAACCAAAATGGAAAAATCATGTGGTGAAAGAAAAAATGCTTAGGAGTAGAACCCACACCACCAAGTGTGAGTGATAAAAGCAAACCCCACTCGAGGAGGAGAACCCGTATCACAAAAGAGGTGATAAAAGAAATCCTTGCTCAAGGAGGAGAACCCGTATCACAAAGTAAGAATGCAAGAGAGAGGGGATATGTGAAATCCTAAGATTCTCACAAGCATGAGATGAGGGAGATGAAGCTGGAAGAGTGAAGCTAAGAGAGATTGAAAGTGCTTGAAGCTACTATGGAAAGCTATGTGTGAGAAAGATTTGGATAGTAGAAGAATGAAGCCAAAGCAAGAGAGAAGATACAAGTAGAATAATGGAGCTAGAATAAGTTAGAGAAATTTAGAAGATGCAAATGGAGTGGAAAGACTTCTTTTAAGGAGCGAAAAGAAGCTTCTTGAACGGTTACAAGGCATCCCGGGCCATTACCACTGACAAAAGGTGAAGACAAGTGGAAAACATGCTTAAAGATAGCTATTTGAACATTGAAATGTTGCAAGATGCTAGCACAGTGCGTAGAAATTTGTGTGACGTGCTAGTGTCTGGACATGTCACGCTACAAAATGACATGAATGGGAAAAGAACAAGGTTTAACGCAAAGCTGGCACATGAGGGTAGCTGCTGAAAAGGGGTGTTGGAGCATTCTGAGAAGGGGAAAGGGCTGATGTAGGGGCTAAAATGAGCCTACACAAGATGCTAAGGGAGTGGACACTAAATTGGACGCAACAATGTATTTGAAATTGCGAGGGGTTTAATTTTACGACTATACATTTTCCCCCCACTTTAGCAAGCATATGAATCTACATTAATATGCATGCTAAAGGAAATACACTAAACATAAATAATATCATATGCCAAAAGGATACTGTAGAGGAAGAAAAAAACTCTTTGAACCATGGAAGCAAGCCCCTAGGCTGAAGACCTATAAAACCAATGCATTAGAAAAAAAATGCACCAAACAACAATGTTAGAACATAAAATTCCACTAAAGGATTTGAGTCAACAATGTAAAGAGACCTTGATGTAAAAGGTTTCCTTAGTACTATGCATCATCCCCAAATAATAACATAGAAAAAATCTAGAATGAAGAAAGGAAGGGCATATACTCAGGATGAAGAAGATGCAAATATTCGATTCAGTATACACAAAAGAGAAGATAAGAGAATTTAAGAATATTTGCACCTCACAGGCCCACAAACCTATAAGGAAGGTGTCCAAGATCTCTCACATGAAGTAAACTGAGAAAAGTATCTTACAAACTAGCATACCTACAGGGAAGCATCCCCCAAGATATCTCACATGGAGGAAGCTGAGAAATCACCTTACAGACCCACATAACTGCAAGGAAGGTGCCCTTCAAGATCTCTCACATGAAGGAATCCTAGAAAAGTGCCTTACAGACCCGCAAACTTGCAAGGAGCAGCCCCCAAGATCTCTCACATGGAGGAAGCTCAGAAAGTTCCCTACAGAGTTGAATACCTATAGGGAAGGTGTCCTTCAAATCTCTCATATGAAGGAAACCTAAGAAAGCACCCTACAGACCTACAGGGGAGCCACCCCCAAGATCTCTTGCATGGAGGAAGCTCAAAGGAAGCACCCTACAGACCTGCAACCCTATGGGGAGGTATCCCCCAAGAACATGGAGGAAACCAAGGGAAGGTGGACTTCGCAGAGTCAAAAAGTGACTTCACAGGGGAACCTACAAAGCGAAAGTGGCCATGCAGGCAAGTAAGTGGACAGTCATGCAAATAGTCAAAGAATTGAAAAATATTGTAAAGGGTCCCTCAGGAACCCTTCAAAAGAAGAGTCCTCTCAAGGGACACATTATTTGAAAAGTGAGGTCTAGTTAGGATGCCCCCAAGCTAGACACCATAGAATTCATTTGAGAGAAAATATTACATAGGGGATCCCTTGGGAACCCTTAAAAAGAAGAGGGGTCCACTCAAGGGATGCTTCAATTGAAGGATATAGTGAAGAGAGGGGTCCTTAAGAAGGAAACACATCTTCAAAATGAGTTATCACTACCCCCAACATATAGGGGAGGAGAACCATGTGAGATACTTAGAACATACAGGATAGAGGTAGACCTCGATATCACTTGTCATGCAAGTAAAGATAGGTGTGCCAATCAAACGAGAGTTTGATGACACCTGAATCAAGAAGTTGTATTTTATCCTTCAAGGCTTTACATTCACTAGTGGAATGGTCAGGCACTCAATGGTATGCACATAAATAATTTTTTTCTTTATCATCTTTGTGAAATCTCTTGCAAGTAGAAGGGAGAGTGATTAAGCAGGCTTTTAGAAGCCGCAAAATAATACACTCTTGCTCAAATAAAGAATGAGGAGTAGGAAGCAACCCTTTCTCTTGTGGAGAAAATTTGACTGATTAGAAGAGGAAGGTTTGAGGATAGCAGATAAGGGTGGATCAAAATTAAGAATATTACAATTTGCATCCACATTACCCCATGATACAAAAGAATTACCATCTTTGATAACACGTTCAGATGATGTTATCAGAAGGTCTGAGTGGATCGGGTTGAATTTATATTCTTGAATGAAGGAATCTGTAAATTCTAAGGAACCCCAATCATCACCAAGACATGCATTCTTTTGAGAAGAGGTAGACTTAATATTTCTTGCTTTAGAAGGATCTTCCTTAGGGACATCCATCTCAAGAGTATCCTTTGTAGTAGATACTACAGGAGTAAACATCGACACATTGGAAGACATTGAAGGCATAAGAGTAGGAACAATTGAGACTTGACTGATAATTGCCATTTCACATAAGCATATAACATCAGGGTCAGCCTTGACTGTTACTAATCGATTATTACAAATGAACTTAATAGATTTATGCAAGGTAGATGGGACTGCTCCCATAGCATGAATCTATAATCTACTAAGAAGAAGGTTATAAGATAAATTTTCTGATATAACATATACAAGGGTGGGTACATTAACGGGTCCCAACCTCAAAGGAAATACTACCGTGCCTAGGGCTTGTCGACCAACATTATCGAACCCACGAAAAACAACATAAGAAGCATTAAGAGAAGATGAATCAATATTAATCTTAGGCAATAGATCAATACTACATAAAATAAGCGTTGAACCAACATCAATGAGAGTACATCTAATTCCAATTTTATTAATGTTTAACTATAATCATTAAAGGGTCCGCTTCCTTCTATACTTTCAAAGGTGGGAGTTCTTGTGGATAGAACATAATATTCAACGAATCCACATGAATATACGCCATCAACATCAGCATTTTCCAACCTAGTAGAAGAAGGAAATAGGATCTTTTGCAAGGATTCCTGAAGCATACCTTGATAAACCAAAGTAAACTAAAGCAAGTCCTCTAGTGAGATGTTAGTTGGAGTAACCCGAGGTTGCTCAACAAGATCATAATCACTGGGTGCTTTAGTTGTAGATTCAGGTGCTTGAGGAAGGCTTGGTTGTTTATTCATTCTATTCTTATAAGTATGGGCTACCACTCTACAAGAGGGAGCCTTAGAAAGATCAAGAGAATCACCATCAGATGGAACACCATCAATATAAAAAATCCTTTTAGGATAAGGACTAGCTGGAGTCACATAAATGACCAGTCTCTTAGACCTTTGAGGGGTAGCAGGGACACATTACATTTACCGAATCATCACAACTAGTAGAATAATAATTTGAAGACATATTCTCCACATCAATCCAAACAAGATCAAATGTGGAATAATTATTTGAAAAAGCATTCTCAACATTGATCCAGGGAGGATTAGATGTGGAAGGAGGTTCGTCATTCTCTAATGTATCATCTCTAGAAGAGAGTGAATTAGAACAAAGATGAAATTCACCATTCACCAATGCATCATCTCTAGAAGAGAGTGTATTGGAATGGAGAGGAGTTTTTTCATTCACAAATGTGTCATCTCTAGGAGAGAGTGCATTGGAATGAAGAGAGGGTAGAGTAACATTAATAAAGGTATCAATGATTTCATCTTCTTACAACAAGATATCCTCCAAAGTAAGAGGAATCATATTAGAAGGATCAAAGAAATGAAGTGACATGGGAAAAGCAAAGTCACCATCACATGCATGAAATGGAACATCATTAACATTTTAAACAAAATTAAATACTAAACTAATAAAAAAGGATATTAAATTGATTTTGATTTTTTTGGTATTTTCTATGTTCTAGTAATTTGCATTTTCAGATTTCCTCAAAGTGGAATTTGAGGTCGGAACTTGCATCGGTCCTTAAAATTCAACTGCACTAGTTCTCTAGGAGACCTTTCCAACAGTGCAAATGGATCTGAATTCTGAGCATTGAGTCAAACGTTATGACCTTGCCAAGTAGGGGTAAACAAATTCCTAGTTTTTTTTGAAAAATACCTTCTTCACATTAGGTTCAGCAAAATATAGAGTAGGGGGATTCATTGCTCACAAGTTCTCTTCATTTAGAGAGCCTCACGGGGAGAAATGCCCTAAACTACCTCAGGAACAACGATGAGAGTTCTAGAATCTGAAAGAGTAGGTCACCCAGATTTTTTGGACAAATTGACAAGCTCTCGACCAAAGGATGACAGTGCAAAATATAGACGACAGTGCGGTGCGCTGGAATCTTAGAGGTGTTGGTATCTCATACGGACTAGAGAACGAGAATGTCTCAGAAAAAAACAAAATGACTACTTCTACTCCGATTGCTAAGAAATTATAAAATATAGGGAAATGACATAATGTAATAGAATAGAAATAAAGTAAAATAGATGATAAAGATAAGGAGAAGAAAGGAAGAAGATGCTCACAACAATCCAAGTAATGAAGCCTCTAGCTAGCAGATATCTTCAATACCTACATCTGTAAGATCTCTAGAGAAAGTGTTGGTGTTGTATTGGGGTTTTCCTTAGTCAAACCCCCATTTTGGTGTTCCCACCTCCACAGACAACCAAATAGAGAGAGAGAGAGATGAACCAAAATGTAAAAAGTGTGTGGTAAAATCAAAACCTACTCAGAAGTAGAACCTGCACCACCAAGTGTGAGTGATAAAGGAAAACCCCGCTTGAGGAGGAGAACCCGTATCACAAAAGAGGTGATAAAAGTTATCCCCACTCAAGGAGGAGAAACTGTATCATGAAGTAAAAATGCATGAGAGAGGGGGTATGTGAAATTCCAAGATGCTCACAAACATGAGATAAGGGAGATGAAGCTGCAAGAGTGAAACTAAGAGAGCTTGAAAGTGTTTGAAGCTGCTATGGAAAGCTATGTGCGAGCAAGATTTGGATAGTAGAAGGTTGAAGCCAAAGCAAGAGAGAAGCTAGAAGAAGTTAGAGAAAGTTAGAAGATGAAAATGGAGTGAAAAGACTACTTTTAAGGAGAGAAAAAAAGCTTCTTCAGTCATTACAAGGCGTCCTGGGCTGTTACCACCAAAAAAAGGTGAGGACAAGTGTTAAGCATGCTCGGAGACAGCTGTTTGAGAATTGAAACATCGCAGGATGCTAGCGTAATGCACATACATCTACGTGGCATGCTAGTGTCCAGACATGTCATGCTACAAAATGACATGAACGAGAAAAACACAAGGTTTAATGCAAAGTTGGCGTGCAAGGATAGCCGCTAAAAAACTATGTTGGAGCATCTTGAGAAGGGAAAAGGGCTGATGTAGGGGTTAAAATGAGCCTGCACAAGATGCTAAGGGAGTGGACACTAAAGTGGATGCAAGAATGTATGTGAAATTGTGAGGGGTGAAATTTTACGACTATACAGTTATAAGGAAGTAAAATAAAACATCATTTCTCAATCCTTTATTATGGATGTGCATACCACTCTCCAAAGCTTTCACTTTGGTATAGGCATGGGGGATGTTGGAAAATGTAGTTGAATTTGGTTTTACACCTACAATTTTCATATGGTTGAAATTTTCTAAAGCCTTTTCAATAAATCTATTTTTTTCTATCCTGCAATCATTATAGTCCATGAGGACATATCTTATTGAGGTATTTTTTCAAACAGTTATACCAAGCAGTTGATTGCCTTGTCTGTGCTACCAAATTTTCCATACATGTCTCTAAAAATTGGAATATACTCCTCCCACATTGATAGATCTTTGAATCTATTTTTGTTTTCATCTCTATTTCTAAATTTACCTCATCACTTATGTTGTGATATATTTTAAACATTTCCTTGATTAGTCTACCTACAAGGGATTCTAACCCTTCTCTCCACTATTTCAAGACTCTTTATTCAAGGCTAAGTTAGCAACATGGGGAAAGGTGTAGCCTATCTTGCAATCATGGCTCAAAATGGAAGCATGGACAAGGCATTTGAATTTTTTGACAATAATGTTTTCGTATAAATGCATGAAAAATTTGGTAGCATTGAAAAATTAGTGAGCTTGGAAAGATAGTGAGCTCACTGGCTATCCTGTCAATGTGGTAGGGTTGACAAGGTAGGGGTAGTGTATGCCTCATCATCGTGAGACCTAATTTATATGAGGCATACACTTCCCCTACCTTGTCAACCCTATTGCATTGGAAAGCTAGTGAGTGAGCTAGCTTTCCAATGCTCCACTAGCTTGCCAATACAATAGGGTTGAGAAGGTAGGGGTAGCATATGCCTCATAGAAATAGGGTATCACAATGATGTATATCATCGTGAGACCCCATTTCTATGAGGCATACGCTGCCCTACATTGTGAGACCCCATTTCTATGAGGCATACACTGCCCCTACCCTGTCAACCCTACCGCATTGGAAAGCTATTGAATACATCATCGTGAGATCCCATTTCTATGAGGCATACACTGCCCCTACCTTGTCAACCCTACTGCATTGGTAGGCTAGTGAGCTCACTAGCTTGCCAATGCACCACTAGTTTTCCAAGGCATTTGAATTGTTTGACAAGGCATTTGAATTGTTTGAAAAGGAATTTGAACTCACATTCCTTTTCCATGCTTCCATTTTAAGCCTATCTTGCAATCATGGCATGCCACATTACCACATTTCTTCAAGGCATTCCATTGGAAAAATTCATGTGACCTTTGTCTATGCTAGAAATACTCTTCTATAGGATGATTGTAAGTATTTTGTATGAAGCCTTAAATGACATATATTTCATTTATTTGTATGGATTCATTTTTTAGGAACTAATATTCATCTCATTACCATGCTACAGATAAAATTATCTGCCATGCCGAGGAAACAAACAAGGAATAAACTAACAGACGAAGAGTATGAAACCAAAAAAGCAAAGGAGAGAGAATTGTTGAGGGCATATTATGAAAAGAAGAAATTGGATACAATTGATGAAAACAAGCATATTGAAGAGGAACCTCAACCATCAAAAAAGAAAAAGAATTGGCAGCACATAGGGCACGAATGTGAAAGCATCATGGTAAGACAGATTTGGATACCGTAGTTGGAGACAAACCCTCTATTGCAAGTGAATACAAAGGGACACCATCTACTACAAGTGAATATGGAGGGACGCCATCTACTGCAAGTGAATATGGTTGGACACCATCCACCGTATCTCAAGTTGAGAGTACATCATCACTCAAATTTGACAAAGAACATATGCCATCATCCCCATGTGAACCTCAAGGTATGTCTTCTACTCCACCCTCGATGGAAGGTTTGCAATCTAGCCCACCTCAATTAAATATTGATGAAATTCCTAATGTTGAGATGTATGTACCTAGGAGAACACCACCTAAATTTTTTTGTAGAAAGCCAAATTATTTGATTAATATTGATGAGGATATTTTGCAGCACATGTAAAGTAAGATTCCAACATGCACTTGTAGAAGATATGCTAATAAGATTTGGAAATTCTTCTTTGAAAGGCTAAATGAGACTACAAGATGTCAATTGTTTGTTGAAATGATGCGAGGTATAAAGTATAGAAACATCATGAAGAATCTTGGATTGAGAACACCAAATGCTTCAAGTGAAAATACTATTGTGAAGAATCTAATGGATGCTTATGAGAGTGTGGGTAAGACCTCATGCTCAAAGGATAGTAATGTCACCCGACGCGTCATTACATCAACTTTGGTAAGTAGTCAAACAAAGAGAGCTCATCTCATTAGAAAGATAAGTGAACAATTGAGAATTAATAGAAAAAAATTATCAAGATTCATTCAAAGGTGGTAAAGAATTGAGGGAACCAATTCAAATAAATTATGGGAATTCTTGGGGAGACTGCCACAAAAAGATAAAAAAAGTTGTTGAAGCATTGAGAACACTAATTGAAGAGTATTGGAAGAATAACACAAGGCCATCTCTGAATCAAAGGGATGTGGTAAGAAGAAGAATTGATAGTCAGAACAGTGAGCCACATCCAAAACATTTTTTGGATACGACTCAAACCCAATTTTTTCATAAATTTCAACAGGATTATCCTCAAATAGTATTTATCAAAGATATTTTGAAATGATTAATTTTTCTATGTCAAGATAATCACACACATGCTACTTTTTGTTGTAGACTACATATTGAATTCTCTAACCCTTATGATGTTTATCGTTCTATATGTTTTGATTTGCATACTAATGACATTTTGCAAGATTGTGGCATAGAAGCCCCGTCGACATCTTCAAGAGAGTTTTTATCACAAAATTTATGTGAAATAGAGGATGGCTAAATATTCTACAGGACAACATGCTTGGATGGTTCATGTGACCATTACAGTGGCTTGAAATGTATTCCAGTATGTCAACATATGGAAAACACATGTCAGGTGGGACAGAAACTAGTAGATTTCGGGAAGAATAAAATAGTGGCATATGTTACAAAAGATGGTAATGAAGCAAAAAGGTGTGATTTGGTTATTCAAAAGATTTTAGTGTATCAATTTATGTCCATGTTTTATGATAAAATAGTGTATGAGTATGCAAGACATACCCATAGAGCTTGATGGATGGACATGCAATTCAAGCTATGCAAGGACACCTTTTCAGTTGGAAATATAGTATCAATGGTTGAATTTGCAGAGAACTACACTCTAAAACCACAATGTGAGGTGTAGTCACAATATTACAATTCCACATAGGTTTCGATATTTGTGCACATGGAATTCGTTCATACAGCTGATAATATAGAGGACCAAAGGAATGCATTAAGGGAGTATCACTTTTATATTAGTGATGATCACACACATTCTCTAGAGTTCATGCAAAGTTGCTTCCAAATGTTCTACAGTGATTTGGCATAGAGGGTCATAACATACGATCGACATATAATATGGTTGGATAACTATGCAACATAGTTCAAGAACTCGTGCATGTTCTACTGGTTGAGCAGGATGCATGTCATTACAGGTGTTTAGCATATGTTGAACTTTTGTGAGGCCGGGCATGGAAAGGGGGAGCATGATGGTGTAGGGGAATGTGTGAAAAGAGCATTAGCACAAGAAGAGTTAAAGTATAAAGACAATGCAAAGTTGACGGATGTAAAATCAATCATCGAGTGGTGTAATGTTTCGATGCGTCTAGGTAATGAAGGTACGTCTTTAGTTCATGGAGTTTTTTGGTTGATGGATGATACTAACATTGCACCATATGGGAATTATTATACACTAATAAGATTAAGTGAGCTATACTCTTTCCTTAGCTCAGATGTAGGTACATGGAGTATTAATACATGAAATATGACATGATTTTTTTTTCATGTACAATTGAAGCCTAGAATGATTGAGAGTCAAAGGAGTGGGTTGAGAAATGGTTGACAAGTTATCTTAGCGCAATTCACATGTATTGCTGTCTGAAATAATAGGAAGTAACACAGATGGATTCATTAGTCGACTTGACCACATATCAGATCTAGTTCAACCAAGTAATATATCTACTTTCTTAGTTTTTGAAATTCTTATTGTTATCTTACTTTGTAGTGTATTTGTAATGTTGACTAATTTCAAGAGATTTGTTGCACATATCAATGTAGGGCATGTTTATGTAGTTATTGTAGATGAATACAACAAAGAGGGAACAAACTATTAATTGTGTCATTATGTTAAGGCCAAAAATAAATTGGAGGCCCCAGTTATAGATGGAGAAAACATCGAATACTCTATAGGATCAGTTGTTGTTATTGGAATGTGGCTTAGAAGGTACCCACATAATAGTGTTAAATATTGGTTGTTTCAGGACTTTGGAATGCATCATAAGATTCTTCATTAATCGAACCTTGTCATGGCATCCAATGTTCGTTTGACCAAATATGGGGGTAGACCTTTGAACAAGACCTTGTGGAAAGTCTGTGCGTTTGACCATGAGGTAATACTTGACACCATAAAGAGTAGAGCAGACCCAGATGGTTTGTTGGATTAATTTGTAAGTATGCACATTGGTTCTTATTAATTTATATTTTTATGCATATTAATTTATATGATGTCAATGCTATCATCTTCTTTTACTTTCCTATTTGTAAGTAACCTACTAAAAATTGATTGGTGTCCCCTTGTAGAAAATGTTGATTTATGAGCCATCCAAGAGAATCTTAGCCAAAAAAGTAATGCAACATCCTTATTTTGATGATCTTGATAAATCTCAATTATGATTTTAAGCCATTATAAAAGTGTGTGAAGCTTGGTGAGGTAATTTCAAGTTATTTATTTGAAGTTAACCTTATCATGAGCACCTATAATGTAGACATTATAAGAGCATCTTGAATTTCAAGTTATTAACTTCATGAGAAGTGTTGTGTGCAATAGGTATCTTGGAACTCCCAGTGAAGATGTATGACCAGGAGTGACTAATTTGAGAGACTAGAATGCCTATCATCAATGGAAGAATCAATATTTATGCCTTGTTGTTCCCGAGTTGGAACCAAATGGTGTGGATTTGTTGTTTGTAAGTGCCTTCCATCTATTTTCATTACATTTCCATTTTGGATGCTCTTTCTTTTTCTTCTTTTACTTTGCGTATTTGTAATTAAACTACTAAAAATTGATTGGTATCTCCTTGTAGAAAATGTTGATTTATGAGCCATCGAAGAGAATCCCAGCCAAAAAAGTAATGCAACATCCTTATTTTGATGATCTTGATAGATCTCAATTTTGATTTGAAGACATTATAAAAGAGTGTGTGAAGCTTAGCGAGGGAATCTCAAGTTATTCATTTGAAGTTAACCTCATCATGAGCACCTATGATGTAGAAATTATAAGAAAATCTCAAATGTATGAGTGACATTGTGAAAGATCCATGAGAACAGAGTGCTTAAGGCATTGTGCCTACAAGTACAAGCACTTGGGTTTCAGAATGGTGTATGAAGCATATTAGATAATTGTAGCACAAACAAAAGAATTAAGACAACCAAATAAATCTCATTTTATTGTGAACATCATATTATTAATATAGTGAGTGTAATAACTATTGATGGTTACTAATAATTCTTTTTCTTCTTTTATTCTCTCCCTATTATAACTAGCACCAATTGACTTATTATAAAAACCCCATTTATTAAAACAAATCAACCCAATGATTATATATCAATTTCAATATAGCATACAGTCTATTGAAATAAACACTTTTAATGAGATTTACTCAAATATTGAAATTTATTGCTACCCTCAAATATTTGTAATTCAAGCAACATAATCCCTTAACAGTCCAAATTGTAAAAGGGCAACAATATTTGACATCGTGTTACCTAGATACCATGTTAGTTATGGAGATTCTGTCTGAGGCATCGAAATCATGTAGGGAACCTCTACAATAACCTCTCTCAGTTTTTGTTATCTTAGAGTCATTTTTCCATGGTGTCCATTTTTGACTCAATGAAAAAAGTGTCAATTGTAAGCAATGTAAAGTTGCAAATGGACTATTCCAACACATCTGAATGGGTACATTTATGCTAGGCATGGTCCTCTTTCACACCCAAACATGCGAAATCGCTTCAACCTATGTTCAACTGGATCAATCCCTTAAGAGTCCAAAGTGTAAACAAACAACAATCTTTGACGGGTTATTAATTAGAAACCGTGAGGCTTACGAACTCTTTGTATGAGCCTATAGGATCATGTTGGGCCCCTCTACAATAAACACTCTCAATTTTTTTTTATCTTGAAGTCATTTTCCCATGGTGTTCTGTTTTCACTTGATGGAAAAAGTGTCAAATGCATGCAGTGTAAAGTTGCAAAGTGGTGCAACTTTCGTTCTCCAACTCGTGTGACCAAAAAAACTATTCCAATGCATTCAGATGGGTAAATTTACACTAGGCATGGTCCTCTTTTGCATCCAAACACGCGGAATCACTTTGAGCTACATTCAACTGGCTCGATCCCTTAAGGGTCTAAAGTGCAAAAGGGAAAAATATTTGACAGGCTATTACTCAGAAACCATGGTGCCTACAAAATCTCCATATGAGCCTAAAAGATTGCTTTAGACCCCTATACAATAATCTCTCACAGTTTTTGTTATCTTAGAGTGGTTTTCCCATGTTGTCTAGTTTTTATTTGATGGAAAAAGTGTCAAATGTAAGCAGTGCAAAGTTGCAAAGTGGTGCAACTTTCATTTTGCAACTCGTGTGACCAAAAAAACTATTCCAACACATCTAGATGGGTGGGTTTATGCTAGGCATGGTCCTCTTTTGGACCCAAATGTGCGGAATTACTTCGAGCTACATTCAACCGACATAATCCCTTAAGAGTCCAAAGTGCAAATTGGCTACAATCTTCGATGGGATGTTACTTAGACACTGTGATGTTTAAAAATTTCTCATTTGAGCCTATGAGATCATGTTGGGACCATATACAATAACCTCTCTTGTTTTTCACTATCTTGAAGGCGTTTTCCCATGGTGGTGAATTTTCACTTGGAGAAAAAGTTGTCAAATGCAAGTAGTTGAAAGTTGCAAAGGGGTGAAAATTTTGTTTTGTAACTCATGTGACCAAATTAATTATTCTAACACATCCAAGTGGGTACGTTTACACTATGAATGGTCCTCTTTCACACCCAAACATGCTAAATCGCTTCGTGCTACATTCAACTAGTAGAATCCCTTAAGAGTCTAAAGTGCAAAATGGCTGCAAACTTTAGTATGCTATTACTCGGATACCGTGATGTTTAGAAACTTCTCGTCTAATCCTATGGGATCATGTTGGCCCCCTCTACAATAACCTCTCTTATTTTTCACTATTTTGGAGGCATTTTCCCATGGTGGTGAATTTTTGCTTGGGGAAAATGTTGTCAAATGCAAATAGTTGAAAGTTGCAAAGTGGTGCAACTTTCATTTTGCAACTCATATGATCAAATGATTTATTTCAATGCATCTAGGTGGGTATGTTTATGCTAGGCATGGTCCTCTTTAACACCCAAACACACTGAATTGCTTCGAGCTACATTCAACCAACATAATCCTTTAAGAGCCCAAAGTGCAAAATGGTTGCAAACTTCAATATGTTGTTACTCGGATACCGTGATGCTTAGAAATTTTTTGTCTAATCCTATGGGATCATGTTGGGACCATATACAATAACCTCTCTTAGTTTTCACTATGTTAGAGGAATTTTCCCATAGTGGAAAATTTTCACTTGAGGAAAAAGTTGTCAATTACAAGTAGTTGAAAGTTGCAAAGTGGTGAAACTTTCATTTTGTAACTCATGTGACCAAAAAAAATATTCCAACACATTTGGGTGGGTATTTTTACACTAGGCATGGTCCTCTTTCACACCCAAACACGTTGAATCACTCCGAGCTACATTCAACTGACATAAACCCTTAAGTCCAAAGTGCAAAATGACTGTAATCTTCAACAGACTGTTACTCAGACACTGTGATGCCTAAAAAATTATCTTCTCAGTCTATGGGATTGTGTTGGGCCCTTCTACATTAACCTCTCTTGGTTTTCGCTATCTTGGAGGTGTTTTCCAGTGGTGGCAAATTTTCACTTGGGAAAAAATTGTTAAATGCAAGTAGTTGAAATTTGCAAAGTGATGCAACTTTCATTCTACAACTCATGTGACCAAACAGACTGTTTCAATGCATCTGGATGGTTATATTTACATTAAGCATGGTCCTCTTTCACATCCAAAGATGCAAAATCACTTTGAGCTACGTTCAACCGACTCGATCCCTTAAGGGTTCAAAGTGCAAAGGGCAGCAATCTTTGACTAGCTATTACTCAGAAACCATGATGCTTAAAAAATATTCATCTGAGCCTACAAGATTGCGTTGGGCCCCTCTACAATAACCTCTCTTAGTTTTTGTTATTTTAGATTCATTTTCCCGTGGTGTCCATTTTTCACTTGATGGAAAAAGTGTCAAATGTAAGCAGTGTAAAGTTGCGAAGTGGCGCAACTTTCGTTTTGTAACTCGTGTGACCAAACAAACTACTCTAACACATCCCGATAGGTACATATATGCTAGGAATGGTCCTCTTTCACACCCAAACACATGGAATCGTTCCAAGCTACGTTCAGTCGGCTTGATCCCTTATGATGGCATACAAAACAATCAAAAAGAGAAACATACACATGACAGTTGAGAAGTCCATTTTTTTCACACAAAAAGCATATGATCATCCTCAAGTCTAGCAAGCGTAAGACATTTTTTATTATCCTCCTTGCCCTTACAACAATATACAACCAATTGTAAATGCCTACAATGGTGGAACTTCGAAACATTTTAATTTTCCTCAATTAACAACTTTGGTTGTGAAGCATTTTGTCATTTTCATTTGAAATGATTTACTATGCTTGAAAATTAGAGTCTAAAAGAAATAAGTGATGCTCTCACGTACATTTATTATTTAGCGTGATAAATAAAGTTTCCACTGTTGAGTTCATTTCTTATTTGTATTATAAATTATAACTTGCTTTCTCCCAAGTCCATTTCCTATACAAGAAATAATATTGCAAAAAGTTGACATATACATATTTCGATGTGTTTATATGGTGATGGATCAAGAACATAACAATTCATTCTGTACTATGAGGATTATGCAGTGAAAATGTTTAAATACTATTCAAGATAAATGTTTGTATGCTAATGTGTCAAGAAGTTAATTACTCATCATCTACTATGAATATTATGTTTTGTAAATGTTGTGAAGATTATGTATCCTTTGCTTAATTGAGTTGTTCCAATCAAAAGATTAAATATATTGGAATCATTTTATGAAACATTTCATGAAATACCAATTGAAAATGTGTTTTTTTCTTTTAGATAAAGCATTTCATGGAACTCTTTGGATTAAACTGAATTGAGATATGTAAGAACAAGGGAGCATTAGGAAATACATTGCTCAAGGATCTTAAATAAGCCTTATCTCCCATTGCAATTTTGGGTGGATTATTACTTTCAAAGTATTAGGAATGCTTTGCCTATTTTCTAGTTGGTAGTTGCCATTCTAGATGGCTCATCTCTTGATATATTTTATACTCATTCTTAATCAATTATCAAGTTAATAATTAGTGCATTTATTTACAACTAATATTTTCTTTTCAATTTGTGCAATTTTGGAATTTGTAACTCTACTAGTATTCCTAGAAATATTTAAGTTGTTTAGCATTGACTAATAAAGTTTTTTAGCATCAATCAATTAATATTCAAGACAAACCATGAAGGAAAACAATGATCAATGCTAGAGCTAACTAATTAATAAGTATACACGTGAATAAATCAAGCATGTACATGTGAATAAGGGAAGCACAAGTACTCAAAAACACATAAGCCTTGAAGTATACACACAAATACATAGCATATGAAAATTAATACAAAGTATATGCATGAATAAAAGGTATACACATGAAAACACGTAAGTCGCAAAGTATACATTGGAATACACATAAGTAACAAAAGTATACACGTAAGTTATAAAGTATACACTTGAATACACGTAACCCATATCTATTGAACCATGGATTTATAATGAAAATATGGACACCATCGATAAAAAAATATTTGTATTAACCAAATAGCCATGTAGGAATACATCAATACATGTCGATATAAGTATAAAATATATGTAAAAAATAGCCATATAGGCTTACGAGAATGCCATATAGGCATACAATGTCAAATATATCCAATACAAAATATGTAAAAAAATGCTATATAGGCATACAACAAAGAGATCTAGAACCAAAATTCATTGCTCTCCATGCTCTCGAAATAAACTCTCCCCCTTTGCTTGTTGATCGGAAGGTGATATGTTTGTCACTCATTTATTCTACGGTCGAGGAGCACTCCTAGTGCTCCTCCTAGGGTTTAGTTCTTGGTCAAGCCTTATCTGTTACAATAAGAAGTAAAGACATTAATATATAGAAATTACATTATAAAAAATGATATATTTAACAAAATAATCACTTACTGCCATCTGATGATCATTCTCCAAGAGGGGAATATTCAAATGCCCATGCTGAGGTGTATTGAAGCCTTGTATGAACCATCCAAATAGAAATTAAACAACAAATCAAAAATGGTTTGATTTTTCACTAACATCTATAACAACAAATGTAAATTGAAATTTAGTGATTTGCCTCATAACTCCCCTGTTAGAGCCATCGAGGAGTCTATAGTAGATGAAACACCAATCTCCATTGCCCTATGAACATTCAGAGGTGTATCCGCTTGCAACACCTAAAAATAAAACAACAAATTATTCAATCATGTAAACTACAATATAGATCCACGTCATAGCTTATAATGTATGAGATAATGAACAAAATTTTGAGTACTTATTAAACTATATATTTCTAACTATCATGCTTACTATTTTTCCTATCCATATCTTGTTCAAAAGAACATGTTTTTAGGCTCTTACCCATAGCACCAAGGTTGTGAACTGTTTGATAAAATACTTTAGTAGACATGTACGATAACTATGGTGGCATAGAGAAGGTAATGAACTGTTTGAAAAAATTCCTCAAAGAAATGGGGTCGCATAGTGATGGAATGCCATTACAAACAAATGTGTCATGTCATTCCATCACCATAAGACCACATTTCTTTGAGGAATTTTTTCAAATAGTTCATTGCCTTCTCTATGGTATTATGCTGGGATGGGGTGGATGGTATAGTGTGGTCTTGGTTATGAGATGGAGGGAAATCATGACATGAAGAGGGAGGGGTGGGGACATGAACAAGTGGAATAAAAGGTGGAAGGTTCTATAGATTGGTAAATTGAGGATGAGGACCTTGAAAAGAATTTGGAGGGGAATTTTGGCTAATGGGTTGGTTTCTATTCTTCAAGCAGTGAGTTTTTTGAAAAAATACCTCAGATAAATGTGGTCTCATGGTGATGGAATGGCATTCCATCACCATGAGACCAATTTTCTTCAAGGAATTTTTTCATATTGCTCACTGCCTTGACTATGATATAGCTTACTATCATGCTTTGATATATTTTTTCCAAGCATCCATAGTTTGTTGGAAAGCACTTATTTTAGGATTTTAGCCATAGCAACAAGGAAGTGAGTAGTTTGATAAAATGCTTTGGTACACATGTATGGAAAATTTGGTAGCATAGAAAAGGTGGTGAGTTGTTTGAAGAAATGTGGTCTCATGGTGATGGAATGGCATTCCATCACCATGAGACCGCATTTCTTCGAGGCATGTTTTCAAACTACTCATTGCCTTTTCTATGTTATTGCTTACTATTATGCTTTGATAGATTTTTTCCAAGCATCCATAGTTTGTTGGAAAGCGCCTTTTTTAAGTTTTTAGCCATAACAGTGAGGAAATGAGCAGTTTGATAAAATGCTTTGGTAGACATGTATGTAAAATGTGGTAGCATAGAAAAGGTGGTGAGCTGTTTGAAAAAGTGCCTCAAAGAAATTGGGTCTCATGGTGATGGACATCATCATAAGACCACATTTCTTTGAGGCATTTTCTCAAGCAACTCATTGCCTTGTCTATGCTATTGCTTACTATTATTATTTCATATATTTCTTCCAAGCATCCATAGCATAGACAAGACAGTGAACTATTTGAAAAGATGCCCCAGTAAGAAGTGGTCTCATGGAATTCCATGACAAGAAAATGCAATTGGAAGCTGATCCTACTTATTATTTATGCTATGTGAAGTAATTGCATCACTGCTTATGTTGAATTTCTAAACAACTATATTGTAGTTGAAATTTTATCATCTATCAACATCTAGTTATTAGTTATGGAATTTGAAGTAATTCTTTGAGTTTTAAAGATGTGCAATGCAACATAATCAATGATATGAATGTAAACTACACAAATCTATTAAGTAAAATTCATTAGTTAAACTCTTTATTCTATTACCTATGTGTAGGTTTGTCTAAATCCACTAACACTAAGAGGTGTTCCCTTGAAACCTCCAATATTAGCCTATTCAACATCCAAAATCACATATTAGAATACCATTCATAAAACAATGCTATTAACATGTAATAAGTTTATAATTGTTTACTAATTACATACCTCAATGGTAGATGCAGTGGATAAATAAGTAGGTGTAGGGACGGTGTATCTAGTATCAACACTATGACCCTGAAATTTTATTAAAATCATAGAACTAAATTAGTTAATCTTGCACTTCAAAATTGAAATTTAATAAATTAAATTCAATGAACATGCTAACATTTACCTGAATATCGATGTCATAGGCCTCATTCAAAATGTCAGCTTCCCTCGCCATCTCCATAGCTACAGACATATCCTGTGTAGCAACCTCTTGAGTTTTGGTGGGGTCATATGAACAAGTCACCCCGAAAGCCTGACACAAATGGGATTGAAGCCCACCACTCAAAGGCTCCCCTGGATGGTGCTATAGTATAGGGTTGGCATGTTGGATGACACTATGGATCAAAGAGTTGATGGCTTGAAAAGTCTTGACCTCGACACTCTCCTTCGTGATGAAAGGGATAACAATGTGCTCATGAGGGAGCTTAGCGAGAGGTCATCTCGCTTGACGCCTAGAATCCTGATGTGCATCGGGTCTATCTTGATCCAACCCGCCACCTCTCTCTTGGAAGTCCCTCATATCAAAATAATTCAGGATTTTTTTCAAGATGAACTCATAGTATAGTTTCCTTAGGAAATATTGTGGGACTTCACAATTGTTGCATGGTGGGTAATAAAAAAACCGTGTACCACCTATCCCAAGAAAAAGGTCCTAATTTGTTAGCGGTGGCACCAATGGATAGGAAACCTCTTCACATTGAGGGTAAGATTTGCATTTGTGTGTGGGTCAGTGAATAATGAGCATAAATCTAATTTTGTAATTTTTAGATCTTTTAGATCTTTATATGATAATTTATCTCAGTAATAATCCCTAGCCACCTACCTCCTATCTTGCCAACTAGTTAATTGTTTGCTAATTGAATCTACATGTTTTAACATTTCTTTGAGTGAAGTTGGAAGGGTCTTTCTTTCCATGGTTGAATTGTTTGGATCATTCAACCTCATGATTAACTCCTCAATTTTCTTTTTATTGTTTTCAATATCACTCATTAAGTTTTGTTGAGTGCCAGGAGGATGTTGAGGGATTGGTGGAGGAGATTGTTGTTGTGGTTGTTCAACTTCACGATTTTGTTGATGTTGTTGTTGTTGTGCTTGTTGAGGACTTTGTTTCTCTTATTTTTGTTGTGCTTGTTGAGGATTTCAAGGAGGGTTTGTAGGTTCATTAACATCTCCTACAAATTCAAAAAATAAATATAAAAAAAACCTAAAACTAACAAATTCACAACAAAAAAACAAACAATCCTTACCTCTCAGACCTCCTCGTTGATGTAGCGACATCCTGGTGACGAAACAACAAAAATTTGATGAAAAAACTTGCTAGATGGCTCATCCTAGAACACAAGCACGAACATGAAGGGTTTTGGCCATAGGCTATACTGTGCTCACGTTATAGGCTCGTTGTAGCCAAGCCTTAGGCTTGGCACACCAAGACATAATGTGAGCACATTATAATGTGATTGTGTTATGAGCTTTCAAAACTTTTTTTAAATTTGGCCACAAATTGGCCCCCCATCCTTTTGCACCTGCCCTGTGTCTCTTGTTTGGTTTAGGAAGAGTGGATTTTTTTAACAATGGTTTTCTAAATTTTCTTTTTAAAGTAATGATGAAAGTCTACAGCTACCATTTTTATATAAATAAATAATTATTTAATATTTTATTAGTATTATAATCATTTAAGTTTTGAAAAGAGATTTTTTATATAAGAAAGAAATGGTTAAAGAACTATTCAATATTGAAGTAAATGATAAAATTTGTTGTGGTATTAGGAAAGTAAGATAACGATAAATGTTATAATTGAAAAAAATTAATAATCATTATATAGTTAGTTCATTCAAATAATTGTAGTCATATACAAATTTAGATATTGGTAAGAAAAATATTAGCATTTAGAAATGATTATTGAAGTAATATTAGATTCTATTTCTTGAAAAATTGAAGTGAAACATTTTGTTGTTTTGTAAATTAATGTATTTTTTGAATCTCAAATTGAGCAGAGTGATTATATTAAGAAATGTGATCTTCAATGAAGGGGTGGTGTGAAAATAGGGTATGCAACAAGAAAAGCTAACAATTTTAGAAATGAAGTTAAATAAATATAAAATATGAGAATATGAGAATATGCATATTTCTACCAATTTTAGTAGTAACCCACATTCTCTTGCAAGTGTAATTTCACAACTAGCCAACCTCTTTCCAAGTTTGATCGCAAGTTCAAATTAAAGATCAACTCTAAGTCTTCTAAAAAAAATATAAAAAATACAAGAGAAATGATCAAAAGAACATGAATATAGGAGATCTCAATCAAGTTGCTAATTTTTCTTTATTTTTTCAATTTAATAAGATAAACCAATTTTTCATGATTATACAAGGAGACATAATTTTTTGTGATAAAATAGTATAAGAAGAAATAAAGCACAACAAAATGAATGAGATTTTGGAGTTCATTGGACTTTTGAAAGGTAAAATATGATACAAATATAAGTGTGATGATATGATTGAAAGGAATAACACAATATTAATTTCCAAAAGATATACATAAGCATATATAATAAAATACAAAGAAACAATACAATATAGTAGTGACTTTGACATTTGATATTTAGTTTGGTTAAATTGTTTTTGGACGATTGACGATAAGAGTTGAGTTCCTCACTATTATACTTTATGATAATGGAAGTATAGTAGTATAAGTCAAAGAGAATATAATATTGTATTTCATGCAAGAATAAACAATATAGAAATTTTTCATCTTACCTCTAAGTATTGTAGCTACCATTTTATAGAGCTTAATTTATAAATATATTTAGAATAGAATTTTAAAAACAACATTTATTTCACTATGAAAATGAAATAATTAGGAATTATAAAATCAAGCATTAAGGGGAAGAATGTTTTTAAAATAAATTTTAATATGCTTAATAATTTAAAAATAAAAAATATATTTAGGGAATATAATAAAATAAAAATAAAAGATATATCACATAGAAAAAGTAGGATATATTAATTTTTTCTTATTGTCTAGTTGTATTATATATAGGAGTTAATTTTGAATATAAGTTCTAAAATATTTTGGAGGAGCAATTTATAGATATAGACAAAGAAATACAAAGAGTAATTATTGTGTTCTTTTTTATTGTCGATGTTATCATTGAGTCTAATACAAAAGTGTGTTACAATAGTTTTACAAAAATTTCTTGTCATCAATGTGTAAATTTTTTAAACTAAATTAAACAATCAAGTAATATATTTTATCTACACTGCAAAAAATCCTCAATTTTGTAATGCACCATAAATAATCATAATACTTTATCTACTCAAATAACATTTAATTCATGAAGTCCATTAATTATTATGAAATAAAATTCAACTTGAATAAAAATTACTCATAATCTATTTTGTACTCTACTAAATTATGTAAACTTGTATTGCCATACATCAAAGACTTCTTTTATTAAATATACTTTGAGGCACTCCTAAGAGGTACCCTTAGACCTCTCATGAATAAATATCTTATTAATATCATCTTAAACATAAGAGACGCCAAATTGCTACTTGGAATTGTATCAACTTGCTCAACACTTTTATCATATCTTACAAAAAGCCATTGATATTTGCATTAAACTTATGGTTTGGTCCATTATTTAGCTAGAAAATGGCTTCATTTGAGGAAGATTCATTAACCTTATTTTGGTGTGGAAAAATGTTTAATAGTCCTAATAAACTTCTCGAGATGAAATCCTCATTGAACTTGATTTTGAAAAGGCCTATAACCATGTTCACTAATCTATTATCCTCAAGATGCTTCACTAGCCTAGAATTAGAAATAACTTTCTCTCTCATATCTAAGTGCACTTTGTTGATGTCATTATTTTCCTTGTTATGAATGACCCCTTCACAACCTTCCTTCCCTCTTCAATGATCCATCTATCAAGGTTATCCCTTGCTCCCTTCCTATTTATTCTTGTAATAACTTTGATTACCATCTCCTCTAAACCAAATATTTGGAGGTAGTCTAGTAATCTCCCTTCCCACTAAATCCTTTATGCTCAATTTGAACTTTGTTGATTACAACATCCTATTCATGCATAGTAGTGTAGATGATTAAGTGATAGAGCTATGCTATATTATCTTAGGATCTATATATTTCTATGCATAACAAAAAATACTTTATGATAAGATCATCTCTTCCCTTAATGGATTTCTACTAAGTGGAGATGCATTAAGAATTAAGCAGTCAATCAATATCTAGGAATTCCATTTGTCTTAGAGTTCATTAATTGGTTCAAATATGCACTATGCTAGCAATTTTATCTCTTTTTCTAGAAGGGTTTGGTGGCCAGTTAAATCTTTCTAACCTCTCATGTATATTTATCTTCCACTAAGATGTGGCCATCAAACATATGCTATGATGAACTCAATAAATTGATTGGACAATTTATTTGATCTAGAAATGACGACGTTAATGCTATAGAGCTACTTTGTGGATTCATTATGTCTAATGCAAGATGAAATCTAGATTAGGAATCATTAATCCTAAAAAATGGGTAATTATGTCATCTCTAAATGGATCACTAGAGCTATTCAAGGGGATGCGCCTAGGAAAATAGTGGTTGACCAAAAATTGGCTTTAGTTTCTATAAAAAAAAAGGGAAAAGGCACATGGTTAATTGGTAGGATAAGCTTTGTCTTGCATCCTTCTTCAGCATGAAGGCTTCTCCAAAAATTTCTAGTGTATGGAAGGCTTGAAAATCAATCTACAAGTTTTTGAACCTGAAAGACTTTTCCTAGGCACAAGCTCAACTTCTCCATTTCCTCCATTTGGTCAAACAAATTGATTTAGAATGACAATCAACCCATAGCCTCTCCTAACCTTATGCACATTGAATAATTCATAGAGGTGTTTGTATTTTCAATTATGCATGTGATTAATTGGCCCTGATGTGGAGCTCACAAAATCACCTTCATGGGTAATTGGACTTCTTCTCTCATGACAAATAGATGATTGATTTCATCATGCCTAATGTCCCACCAAGCTAAGTATTAAACTCTCTATCTCAACCCCTTACAACATACTCGAAGAGTGGCATTAGATTTCTTCTCACCACTTCATTCTCATCATACTAATCTACTTACAACATCTTCTTAATTTTTCTTCTCATTCCTCGTTTTAGTTTCAAATAGACTTGTCACTTTTGTAGTGTCATTTAATCCAAAACTAAACTGAGGGCAATGACATTTGTAAACCAATACAATAATTTTTTTAAACATCATTCTAACCTCATCCATTACAAACATTATACCTTTACACTGAAATCCATGAACACTTTGGCCAAACTAATACTTGAGCTTCAACATCTTCCGAATTTGAAGAAAGAGATGCATGACAAAATGGAGGTGTTTATACATCTAGGTAATTGTGTTTGGGGCGATCTTATGTTGTAGACAGAAGAAAATAAACTTCTAGAAAGGTAAATATTCAGATCCTATGTTAAAATAGTTTCAAAGTAATTTTGCCCCCGTGCTCTTAAGAAAGTGAAAAGCTTACTAAAATAATTATTATAGTGAAGTTTTAGTGATAGCCATTTAGAAACATCTGTACAATATCATAATTTCATTTAACGCTTTCACTGAAGAAGTTTCCTTTTCTTCTGTACAAAACATAAGATTTCCCCATCCAAAATTAGTTGTATAGACTCCTTCATTTTGTCATTCAACTCTTTCATGGATTTCAAATGTTCTAAACACTCATTCTTATTCTACTTTATTTTGTCGAATCTTTCAACAACAGCAGCCACCAGTAAAAATCCCACTCCAACCCAATGAGCATTTCCAATGGCATTTAACACTGATATTGCTGTACCATGTTTATCACCAGAGCAGTCCCTCTCCCCTAGCCTCATTATTATTTGGTAGGGTAGGCGTAGGAATTGAAATGATTGTGATCAAACAGAAGCTTAAATGGAGGAGCTATAGTCTTCTTAAAATGATTGTGATGAATTGCAACGATGTCTTCTTTGAAAGGTTTGGTTTTCTTTTTTTATTAGAGAGAGGAGTCTAGAGTTTAGTTGAGTGACCCCAACTTATTATAAGGTAATTTTTCTTATAATTTTTTAAATGATATGTGATGGACCTTCATTTATAGTGTGAGCAAATTAGGAATTGAACCAATGATTTGAATTACTTAAAGTGGCAATCGAAATTGAGTGAGCTAACCCCAAATATCTAAAAATGGAAGCCTAGGTAATACCAACTTCCTTTATTTTATTTTGCTTTTCTTATGTTGTCAAGAGAATTTTATTTTTGATATTTGCAATTATAATGTAATGTGTAATAAATATATTGAAGAGGTCTTAAAAGTGAATTATTAGGTCTTTAAGTCAACGCCTCTTGTTATTTATTATTTACGTTGCAGACGTATCCAATATGAACATGGTGAACCTAAAATATAAAATCAACAGTCCATCATTCTCAACAGACCATGGGAGATGATCAAAATGATCATGTATGTTCATTTTCCTGCCTCTCTTTTTCTCAAAAATAGTTTGTCAAAATGCAAGTTGTTTGCATATTTATGGTTGACTAAGTTATAAAGATGAGGTGACAAGACATCCGTTGTTCTCAAATTAATGCTATCTACTTTATTTTTATTATTTGAACATATTGGTTTAATGCATAACGTTTGAGTAAACCAACCTAATGGAATTTACCTTCACTTCACTGTAGAGGATGTTTTGGAGGCCACAAAGAACAACAATGTAATTGGGATGGCCTCCTCTGGCCTTAAGCACAGATGGTTGGCGGCGATGTTACAACTGTGAAGAAGTTACAAATTTTCAACACAAAATTGAAAGAAATAGTAACACAGGAAATTAATAGTTTGAGCAATCTGCATACTGAGTCCATTGGTTTCTGTTACAACAATGAAAATACTAGCCTATTACTTTTGTATGAATTTATGCCTAAATATGTCACTAACACCATTAATTGGTGGGAAGGTTTGAACTACATAAGTCTCAGTCTTGTACAGGCCAAGAATTATAGGTGGAGAAGGCTGAATCACATGGTTTATGACTACTGTACAAAAAAATCTAGGTACCTAGTTCCCCCACTGAAGTATTTGGCTGGCATATGAATTGTTTTAACACACCATGCCTTGGAAGAACAAGTTCAGGATGATTGGTTATTATTACCTGTATGGAGCATATGAATGATAAAAATAGATAGTGAAATCTCTACATGCTATGTAATATGGAGAAAATCACAAAATTGTTGTTAGAACTTGGCTAGGTGTATGGGATTGTAGACATAAATTGCTTTTTCTTTTGTAGATG
The DNA here is from genome assembly GCA_007258455.2 of Sequoia sempervirens. Classification (NCBI taxonomy): domain Eukaryota; kingdom Viridiplantae; phylum Streptophyta; class Pinopsida; order Cupressales; family Cupressaceae; genus Sequoia; species Sequoia sempervirens. The sequence goes on from VDFB02274714.1 coordinate 39,793,577, forward strand.
AGAGAGATTGCTAGAGCTGATATACCTTCCTATGGAGGAGATTTTGATACCCACATGCCCATGGGAAAATTCTCCAATGGCCGCCTCACTGTAGATTATTTGGGTATGTAAATTGAACATTGGTTCTTGTTTAATATTCATTTCCTTTTGATTATGATATTCATGGCTACTAAATTTGGGTTCAACATATTATGTGGAGGTGAAGTATGACTTGCTATGTGTGTGTATTTTATAGCTTTGTTCATGGGGCTGCCATGGCTTTGGCATTTTCAAGAAAGCATTTCATCATGTAGAGCACTGTTTGCAAGACTGCAACGAAAAATATGAGGCAACCCTTGCCTCCACTAGTAGATCATTCCTTGTTTATGGGACTCCCATGCCTCTCTAATTCAATTTCATTTATATGTCTTCGCTCAAAATTGAAAAAATAAAGAAGATAATTTGTGAATGTATCTAAATAAGGCTAAGAAGAATGCAGGCTTAGGAGTTGTGCTTCAATGGGGGTTTCTAATTAGTTTTCTCAACATGTAAGTGATACACCTTCATGGGTCTGATTTCTTTAGCATTACGCAATATATGTGAGATTTGGTATTACTACATTTTATTCAGTTAGTTTAGGGCTTTTATAACTGCAGATCTACCTGTTGAATTTTAAAACAATAGAATACAAGCAGAAGAAATTGCAGCAAAAGAAATGAAGAATATAGAATAAAACAAACACAAGAAGAAAACAGATTTTAACGTGGTTCACCAAAATGGCTATGTCCACATTCAGCAGGGGATGGTCTCTGTATTCATTAAAAGTTGTAGTTTTACAACAACCTTCACCAGTATTTATCAAATACAACTTCAACCAACATAAAGCCTCAATAAATCTTCGTACAAAAGATTCTCCAAATGCAAAGACATGCACAAGAGTGGGAGCATCAACGAATCTGCAACTTGCTAAACATAGACTGCAATTACAAGGCCTGGCCATTTCAAGCTGACTTGGCTTCACACGTAACATTAGTCAACATTCTCCCACTTGAAGACAAGTCATACCGGTAAAAGAATGCTCATGAGAGATATCCCCCACAACAGGCTAAGGTCACATCTTTAAAATCCTAAGAGAAGCTCTACAAAATTCAAACTTCTCTCCAGTTACAACCTTTGTCAAAGCATCTGCCAGATTCAATTTGGTGTCAATTTTGTGTAGCTGCAACTTGCCTTCATCAAGAACATGGCGAATGAAGTGATATCTCAGCTCTATATAATTGGTGCGACTAGGAAAAGAAATTTTTTTGGCCAAATGAATGGCACTATATTACTATCACAAAAAAAAGGAAAACCAGATTGATTACACCATAGTTCGCCCAACAGTCATTGTAACCAGATGATTTCCCTTGCTCCTTCAGTTAGAGCTATGTATTTAGCCTCTGTTGAAGAGAGAGCAACCACCTGTTGCAAGTGAGATACCCAACTGATTGATACCTCGGCAAAAGTAAAAAGATAACCAGTAGTAAACCTCCTCTTATCCAAATATCCAGCCATGTCCGAATCAGTATAACCACGAAGTTGTGTATGTTTCCTCCAAAACATAAAACATAATCAGCAGTCCCTTTCAAATAACGAAGAATCCACTGAACGGCATGCCAATGTGTCTTACCTGGATTACTCATAAATCTGCTCACAACTCCCACTGCATGAGCAATATCCGGTCTTGTAGAAATCATAACGTATATGAGGTTTTCAACTATGGAAGAATATGGAATGGTTTTCATGGATTCTTGCTCCTCTAGAGTTTTTGAACACATGGTTGATTATAGACGAAAGTGATCAGCCAAGGGTGTGCTGATAGGCTTAGCATTTAACATATTAAACTTGTCCAAAAGTTTATAAATGTATTTCTCTTGAGATAATCTAAGTTCTCTTTTATTTCTATCTTTGATTATATTCATGCCAAGAATCTTCTTTGCTGCCCCTAAATATTTCATGGAAAAAAAAATAGCTAAATGTTGCTTTAGTTCACTAACAATCTGTACACTAGTGCCAACAACTAACATATCATCAACATAGAGTAAAAGAATAACAAACTCACCATTAGGAAGCCTCTTGTAATAAACACACGGATCTGATTCACAATGGACAAACTGTTGCTTAGTCATGAAGCTATCAAATTTCAAGTACCACTACCTTGGGGCTTGCTTAATCCCATACAAACTTTGCTTCAATCTGCAACACAAATGCTCTTGAACTTTTTGCACAAAGCCTTCAGGTTGCTCCATGTATAGTTCCTCCTCAATATTACCATGAAGAAACGCTGCTTTGACATCAAGTTTCTCAAGCTCGAGATCCCAAACATCTGCCATGTCTAAAACAACACGAATTGTTTGCATTTTTACAACTGGTGAAAAAATTTCATTAAAATCAATACCTTGTTGCTAAGCAAAACCTTTCACCACTAATCTGGCCCTGTATTTTTTACTTCCTCCATCTTCCTCTTTTATGCGGTAAACCCATTTTTTTTTCAAAGGCTTTCAATTTGGCAGAAGAGGAACCAAATCTCAAATATTATTTACTCTCAAAGACTCTATCTCTTCTGGCATTTCTTCCATCCACTTCACAAAATCTGTAGATTTACAAGCCTTTTTAAATGTTGTAGGCTCTACCTCACCACAAAGCAATAAATCATAATTATCAAAGAATAATAACTAATAATCATCATATTTTTCTGGTTTCTTTCTCTCTCGGGTAGATCTCCTGAGTTGTGGACCCATTTCTGGCTGCAAATTACCTTGTTGCTCTACATTTTCTTCATTATTCTTGTAATTACTGCCAATGCCCTATTTTTCTACAATCCCCTATTTCATTTTTCCAATGAACCATGTTCAAAAGGCTGCGTTTGAGGTTTTTCAAGCAATGTGGAACTTAAAGGAAATTCCATAGAAAGATGTGCAATCTGTGCTTGATCATTAACTGACAGCTCTTGAGTTGTAAGAGGTTGTGAAAACAATGTAAGAGGCATTGAACAAGCAACACAAGGCTGTGTACGACTAGATGAAGGCTATATAGAAATTGTTAAAGGCTAGGAAAAAGAAAACAAAGGTTTTCCTAGCTTGTCTAGGTTTTCTATTTTCAAACAAATCAACATTAATATATTCATGTGGAGATGAACTCTGTTTTTGCAAACCTGGGAAATTATGCTCATTAAATACAACATCACGATTGTGAATAATTTTCTTTGCAAGGGGATCCCACAGCCGAAAACCAAATTGATCTTCACCATAACCAAGGAAAATACATCTCTTGGACTTGAAATCTAACTTTGTCCTTTGCTCCTTTGGAATATGCACAAATGATTCACAACCAAAGACACACAAATGAGTGTATGAAATCCTTTTTCCAGTCCACCTCTCCTTTGGACTATCAAAGTCCAATTGAGATGAGGGAGCTTGATTGATCAAATAAACTGCAGTGTTACAGGCCTCTACCCAAAAATCTTTTCCTAAACCAACATTCGAGAGCATGCAATGAGCTCTCTCTAAAATAGTCTGATTCAGCCTCTTGGCTGCACCATTCTCCTAATGTGTGAATGGTACCAATTTGATTCTTCGAATGCCATTGTCTGCACAAAATGTGTCAAACTCCGAAGAGCAAAACTCGCCCCCATTGTCAGTTTTGAAAAATTTAATTTTAGTTCCAATTTGATTTTTAACAAGAGCTTTGAAAGCTTTAAATTTTAAAAAAACTCCTAATTTTTTATTCAACATATAAATCCAAATTTTGTGTGTGTAGTCATCAAGAAAAGTCAAAAAATAATTTGCACCTCCAAACGATGTTACCTCTATAGGACCAAAGAGGTCAGAATGCACAAGTTCCAATGGAGTGTTTTTAGTATCATGGACCGTCTTCAAAAACTGCTCTGGCTCTGTTTTCCATAAAGGAAATGTTCACACAAATCCAAGGGTGATCCCACAATAGTGGTTTACAATTTTTGGCCAAACTGGACACTGAAATTATTATTTTTAACTAAATCTACACATTCGGGCACCTATAGTGGATAAACCGTGAGGAATTTGAAGATGATGCAAACTAGAGTCTCTCCACATTTTGTCTGTAGATTCTAAAAATATTTTTTTCAAAATTTTTGGAATCAGATTGCACTTCTTTTTCCATCTCCCATGAAAACAATTTTTTTTCTTCAGAAAACAACATTTTTAAAAAGTGACACACACCGTATAACGTATAACTTTTTTTCCTTGAAGGATAAAATTCTAATTCTTTCGAATTTAGATTTGTAACTCCGATATCTACTTCCACTTTGTTAGATAGTTTTTTATTGAATATTTTTTCTTTAATCAAGTTTCAAAGTCAAACCAATTAAAATTCAGACATAGCACGACCGTATAACGCATAACTTTTATTGTATGTATCAAAATTCTCTCATTTTTTTTGTTGGATGGACTCCAATATCTGGTACACACATATTTTTAAATTTTTTTTTGATAATTTTCTATTTTTCCACATGTGCAGAATAGAGAGCTTCATTTTCGATGAAAAACCTATATTTAATAAAACTTAAAAAACAAATAGATAATTAAACCAAAACATGTTAAAATTATATTCGTTGGATAGGTCGTTTTGAGGGCTACCTGATACCAGTTGGGTTTTTTAAGTCTCCTCCATTTTCATTCTCAAATCGAGCTTCGAAGTACAAAATTTTGGACAATTTTGGTGCTTGGGAAGGTGAAGGTGAAAAAAGGGTGGTTCAGTCGAACCAAAAAAATATGTTTGGTCGAACATAGGTTCGACTAAACATAGGTTCGACTGAACATATGTTCGAATGAACCCATTTAAAATACAATAAAAAATGCAATTCATGGGGGTTTGGTTGAACCTGGTGAGTTGGTTCGGTCGAACCCCATGACATGAATCCATTTTTAACTGTTTGTTTGTTTTTGTTTTCCGTTTGTTTTTTGTTTTTTTCTCCTTTTTTTGTTTCCATTTTTTTTTTGTTTTCCCATTTTTTAATAGTTGTATTTTATAATATAAAATATTAATATAGATCTAAATTATATTCTTTTATATTATAATATATAATATACTTATTATTACAATATATTATAATAATAATAATATATAATTATTATTAATTATATATTATTATTATAATATTAAAAGTATATAAATGGTTGAAAAGCATTTTGGGATGAATTTTGGATTGGGTAGTTTAGTTGAGGGTAGGAACGATTCAAACAAAAGGCTTTTCTTTGAGATCTCATCTAACAATATTGGAATGGCACAACCTTGTTTCATTGCCCCTCAACAAAGGTCTAATATGAACATGAACATCTACAACTCCACACCCAAGCTCTCCTTGACGCTGGTAGGTTTTCTCTTCAACCAAAAATCATAAAAACATGGGTATTGATGTGGAAATGCGTATTAATTTGATTTGCTTAGGGGAATTTTGTTTGTTTATAGATATAAGTATATATTTATGATGGGCATTGTTAGGAAGACAAGTAGCTTGGAAGGAAAAGGAGACATGTTTGGCAGCAGTGGTGGAGAGTCTCAGCTTGGGATCTATAGAGATATGGAGAGTATGAGAGCAGGTCTAGCAGTGACAACATGGAAGGGAATGGATTTGGTGATGAGCAGGAAGATAACCACCCCAAAAAGAAGCACTATCACATGCATACTCAGCAAATTCAAAAATCCCATATGCACCAACTGCGGAGGACTTGATGTTATTGCAGAAGTTAGTGTTCAAGAGCAACAACTGCATATTGAGAATATTCGGTTGAAAGATGAGGTATGTTTGCACAACCTAACTAATTTAATGATGCATATTCCATATTTTTGTATTCTCAAATGCAAACTATGGTTATAATGATTATGAGTCACTCCTTTTTTAGTTGTACCTATTCTAATTCTAATGTATTTACAACCCTACAAACCTCCTAGATTTTATTCTCTCTAGAAATCTTTTTAGTGCAATGATTTTCCCACCATGATGAAATTGCTTCATATCATATAGTATATAAGATTTAGAGACCCAAAAGGTTACTTTGTTCTCATGCTTTAAACCACCTAAGCAGTGAAGTTGAAGATTCGTTAGCTTTGTGCTTATGGGTTTTCTTTAACTATTCTTATGTTTTTTTTAATGCTCGCATGGATTTTTTAAGCTAGAGAGAATGGAAGCTATGCTTGGAAGATTTTATGGAAGGCCCATATCATTGACTTGAGAGAGAGATATGGACTTGGAGTGGGAGAGAGAGGGAGCGCGGGGGTAGGAGGGAGAGACTTGAGAGAGAAATATGGAGGGAGTGGGAGAGAGATAGAGGTTAGAGGTTTAAGGCTAGACAAGAGATCGAGATAGGAGTGAGTGAGTGAGAGAGACAGAGTTTAAGGTTTTAAGGCTAGAGGGAAGCTTGAGATAGGAGTGAGTGAGAGAGAGAGGGTTTAAGGGTTTAACCTGCTTACTTGGGTAGAGGGTAGATGGGATCTAGAGATAGGAGTGAGTGAGAGATAGAGACTTGAGAGAGGCATAGTGGGTATGAGGGAGAGACTTGAGAGAGAGTGAGCATGGGAACTTGGGAGACAGATAGAGGGTAGAGGGTACAAGGGTTTAGGGTTTAAGGGTTAAGCGTAGAGTGGAGAGAGGGAGAGGGGGCAGGAGGGAGAGACTTGAGAGAGAGAGGGGGGAGGGAGAGAGATAAAGGGTAGGAGGCACAAGGGTTTAGGGCTTAAAGGTTAAGGGTAGAGGGAGAGGGATAGGAGATAGGAGGGAGAGACTTGAGAGAGAGGGGGGAGGAGAGAGATAAAGGGTAGAGGGTAGAAGGGCAGAGGGAGCCCGAGATAGAATTAGTGAGGAGTGAGAGAGAGAGAGGGGGTTTAAGAGCTTAAGGATTAAAGGCAGAGGGTAGAGGGATCACAGACAGGAGAGAGAGAGAGAGAGGGGAGTGAGAGAGATAGCGGTAGGGGTACAAGGGTTTAGGGTTTAAGGTTAAGGGTATAGGGGAGAGGAGAGGGGTGGAAGGGAGAGACTGAGAGAGAGAGGGGGGAGTGGGAGAGAGATAAAGGGTAGATGGTTGAAGGGTTTAGGGTTTAAGGGTCAAGGGTTAAGGGTAGAGGGGAGATCGAGATAGAATTAGTGAGTGAGTGAGAGAGAGAGAGGGTTTAAGGGTTTAAGGCTTAAAGGTAGAGGGTAGAGGGTATCTAGAGAGAGAGAGAGAGAGAGAGAGAGAGAGAGGAGTCTAGGAGGGAGATACTAGAGAGAGAGGGGGGAGTGGGAGAGAGATAAAGGGTAGAGGGTACAAGGGTTTAGGGTTTAAGGGTTAAGGGTAGAGGGGAGAGAGGGAGAGTGGGTAGGAGGGAGAGACTTGAGAGAGAGAGGGAGGGAGTGGGAGAGAGATTGAGGGTACAAGGTTTAGGGTTTAACCTGGTTAAGACTAGAGGGGAGAGAGGGAGAGGGGGTAGGAGGGTTTAAGGCTATAGGAGATCTCAAGACAAAAGAAGTGAGTGAGTGAAAGAGAGAGGGTTTAAGGGTTTAAGGCTCGAGGGTAAACGGTAGAGGGTAGAGGGGAACATTCTATTTCCATTTGTGGTATTTTTTGTGAATTAAATTAATGGCAACTTTATTTTTTTATTTGCATTGATTTATGTTTTAAATATTTGTGAAATAATTTTAAAATTAGATAATACTTAATTTTAAAATTTAAATAATTTCCCATGGAACAATTTGATGGAACAAATATAAGTTGTATATAATTGTATATAAGATTCTTGAACTAAGTATTCTATGAAACAGATATAAGTTGTATATAATTTCAATTTAGGCAAAATTATTTTAAAAAACTTCACTGGGTTTCAAATAAGTATTGAAAGCATATATATATATGGGTTTACATGCAAGCAAAAAAAGTGAGAGATGATGCTATCAAAGATTCTTGATCTTAAGAATTCCATGGAACAAATATGTACATATAATTGTAATTTACACAAAATGATTTACAACTATGTACTTGAGTTACTATAAGTTCTCACTTGAACATGTATAGGGTTACGTGTGAACTTGAAAATCATGGATACAATCTAAGTCAAAGATTTTGGTTCAGCCCGCTCTTCAATAACATGTAGAAATATTTTATGATCTTCACTATCTAGTCTCCATTTTCTTCGGCCAAGTGCATGTGGAACTGCGTGAAGATGTAGGGGAGTAGCAATTATCAAGTGACTATATTGATATACCTTGTTATCAGGTTGATAGTCAACAAAATGAATCCTGTGCTGAACAAATTTGACTTGTTTTAGATATGTCGCTTGCACTACAACAGAACCTGCATGGTAAACATGAACCTACTTGGTAAGACATATGAACGTGTACAAAATTTTAATGCTCAAGGTTTGTACAATATATATTTAATGTTTATAATGTAATGCACACACATGTTAACACAATGTATATATAATTTTAAATTCAAACTCACTTGTGGGAAATGACATTCCATCACTTTTTTAGGTTGTGTTAGCTTATTCCTCTCTTCTGTGCAACAAAATAAATAATAACTAACACCTTCGATGTTTCCAGGCTCTGCTATGATTGCAAAAACATCTCCTGTACACCAAATTTACACACAAATTTTTTAAAGATATTAGAAATGTTTCTAGACTTTAAAAAACATTAACTAGATATATATAATATATAAATTATTGAAAACTTACATGTATGTACCTTTTCTAACCAATCCTGACATATGGTCATAATCAATTGAAATCAAAGGAATTTCTTCAAATATTTCTTCCTCATTTTCATCATATGTTTCTGAAACAACTAGTGGCATTGTATCCCATTTACCAACATATCCAAGTTCTTGGTTGTTGCATGCATGATTAGAGTTTCCTGTAGTGCACTCAGTGCAAAAACAAGAGTAATCCCTTGTGTATAATGTCCATCCATGGTGACTATTTGAACTCCCAACACAATGCAAAGATCTTGTTTTTTCTACCCTCTTGCATCCATGCATTGATATTTTGTCTACACCTAGATACATGTACAACAACAAACTTATCTGAACAAACATGTATATATATATATATATAATTTTTAAATTTAAATAAATTCAAATTTTTGAAAATGTGATTATACATACCAGATATCTACCAAAACAATCTATGTGGAATGTGTCGGTTTGTTCTCGAAGATGTGCCGACAACATTTGATGCAAAGTGTTTCTTGCACCATTCAACAACATTATATGCATTGTCTATATGATCTTCTGGATAACTCATTTGATGTTTTCTTAAAGCTCGTTTGATGCAAGCTCCTACTCCATCATGCTCACCCTTTCCATGCCCACTCTCAAAAAAAATCCAAACATGTGGTATTTTGTAGATTTTATGATATCTACAAAGTGCATAGAATGGCCGCGAAGATTTGAATTGTGCCACACATCCATTTGACCATACAAAATTCTTTTCAAATTTTACACCCCTGCTTCTCAAATTCTTAAAAATAATTGTAAAGCAATGTTGGACAAAATGCGTGTCATGCTCTTTATCATCACTAATATAAAAGTGATATTCTTTCTTTATGGCTCGTTCTTCATCTATAATCTCAACACCATCCAATTGTGATTGTGCATGTCGATAACACACATGAACCATAATACACTTGATCTGATTTGAAAAGTAATACTATGATTGAATCTCCTTTTGATGTATGAAGGAGTAATTTTTTGCAAAGTCGACTATTGATAGAACTGCTCCAAGTGGGAAAGTATCTCTCAATGTTTGGAATTGTTGTGCTTGCCACTTAGCAAAAAAGGAATGATGTATGTGTGGTTGTATCAATTTTCAAAAATCTTCCATAAATTTTCCAATAGGAATCTTCTCTTCTACATAGTTCAACCTTGTGGATTCTTTCCCAAAATTTGTTTGCAACTTTACATACTTGTACTTGTGAGAGTAAAATATGTGAATAAGTAATAAACCACACAATGAATGAAACATTACATTAGAGAATTCAAATAAAAATCCAATCAAATTGAAACAAATAAAATCTCTAAAAATAGTACTTACCTCTTGCAACTTACTATCTTTGTTAGGTCATTATCCTCATTTTTTGAAGGAAATTTACCCAAATTTCCACATGTCTCACAAATTCCTTTTATGCAGTTTATTTGAGGTCCATTTTCATGATCACATAAAATAGCCTTTATGAACAAACTTGCCTATTTAGGAGGTGCATTTTGAAACCCACAACTTTCTTCTCTCATCTTTCAAAACACCTAATAGTAGAGATCAAATTCAATATGATAACGACAAGAAGTTTCAAAAAACTTGTTTATCTTCACATAATATGGCTTTAACCTTTCAAATATTGTTTTCCCAATCTTTATATGAGGATATGTATTACAAAAGTTCATATACATCTCAAATTGTGTTATGTTTAGCCAATGTTTGATATGATTTTCATAAATACCAAGCCCAATCTTGTGTCTCATAACATCTCTAGTATTTGATGATGGACGAGTCTGATCATGCCAAAAACTTGAGATCAAGTTCCTAACAACATCTTCAATCTTGTCAAAATGGGGAGCTCTACACATAATTTCCCAATTTCCTTTTGAACTCTCATCCAAAAAAATTCTTTTTTTGTCATATTTTATTAATGTGGTTCTACTATAACCAATTTCAGCCGAAAGTGCAAACATTTTTTGTAATGTCCCCATTTTGGCCATATGCTCTTCATTTGGTTTTAGCCTATTTCCGAAAATCCATAGGCTACTCAGATGTGCGAATTTAGGGTTTCCACTTTCATTAAGTCTTGCTTCCAGCTCAGTTATGCTTTCTATTGGTTTTGAGGTAAACTTACTATTTTTGGCAATGGCATCATCTATAGTTCAACTCAAGTCTTGTTATCCATCAGTTTCAGTTTGGCTTTGGGTTTGGTTTTCTTCATGAGTTGAGTTAATACTTAGTCAAATTTCATGTTTCTCAGTTGTGCCCCATGCCTAGGAGTAATAACTTCATGTTGTTTTAAAAGAGGGGCCATTAAGGGGGGTCAATTGTGCATTTAATGATTTATTAAATGCTTTATTGTTGCAAAGTGAAGTTGGACACCTAAAGGAGGTTGAGTAATATTTTATTATTTTAAAAAGTAAAATGAAAAAAAGGTGGCGCCTCTTTTGGAAGTGTAAGTGATTCAACTTCTTGGAATTTGAAGAGTTCTTGTTGCTTCATTTTCCAACTGAAGCTTATATATTGTTGTTGTTTGAAGAGTTGATTATGTTATGTTTTGGAAAGCAAAGTTATGCTGCTGGTTTGAAATCCAGAATCCAGCTAAGGGAAAGCTTAGAAAATTTACTCCATTTTTCGGGCCTGAAACTATGGTTCCCTAGATGGTCTATTGGGGATGTGCTTCATGCATAAGTGCATATTGAGCATCAAAGTGAAGAAATTTGGTGATGTTTTTAGTATTTTGTGTTGTTGATTTTCATACAACTGAAGATGATTTTTGTATATGTAGCTCCTTGAGTAAATTTTATTTCATTATGGGTATTTGAGCTAACCATCTCTATGCTAAGGGTGATGCTATTTGCAGAAAATCAGAATTTATGATGAAGTGTGGATTTTTCTAGGAAGGTAGTACCTTTTCTAAGGTCGTACCATTAATGATCAACTTGTATTGGGTTTTGAACTTGTTGTTTGGTGATTGTGTGGCACCTACAAACTCATTGTTGTTGGTCGTCTATCCTTCTTGAATGTTGCTCTGAGTTTTGGTGAGCTTTGAAGTTGATTTGAGGTAGATTTGAGCATTTTGATGTTTCATGGGTTGTTGGTTCAATACTTTCAGTTTGTTGTTTGTCATATCAAATTTATATCAGTTCAGATTTTGGCTTGTAATTTGGTGATTGAGAAGATTTAGAGTTGTAGAAATCATCCTTCAAACATTTGTATTGATTTTATCATTGTAACACTTGTAAATTGCAGATTTATTTCATTGTAAGGTTGTGAATTAGTAGTATTAATCCAGTCATTTTAATTGCTGCATTTACTTGTGAATTTTAATACAAACACTTTAACCCCTGGATGGTTTACCACCAGTGTGGATAAAGAACATTCTAGAAGCTTATCTCTCTTATTTGCAACTATTTCTATTCATTGTAAAGCTAGTTAGTAGTACTAACGACTATTTCATTTTATTGCTGCAATTTATACTTGATTACACTCCCACAATTGAGTGGTTGAGTTTTAGAATAAACATCTTTCTTGTTTGTAAATTCACCCCACAAAATAAGTGGTTGTGTGGACTATTTTCCCCCCACGAAATAATTTTATACCTAATGATCCTTTGACCATATGCTATCACCTCGCCCACATTGGGATCTTGGTGAACATTCTTGGTTAGAGTTACTTTCCATGCTGATTTGCATTTAGAGCTAACGCTAATTAGTGGTTTGATGCTGGTTTGTGTGTCTAATTTTGGGGAAAAAAATTAAGGGGAATATTTCAATGGTATCAGAGCAGAAGTTCCTTCCATCCTATTGGAAGAACACAAATATTAATGTTTCCACAATGGACTTCATTAGATATGCAGAACAATTTAAGAGGGAATGTGAACATGATGCTTCTGTATTCCGTGCAGAATATCAGAGCATGATAGATGAGTTTAAGAACAATGTGTCTTTTGACACATATTTGAATTGTGTGGTAGCGGTGAAAATTGAAAAATTGGGGGTGGCCAACTACATCAAGAAAAAATTAAAAGAGAAGCAAAACTTTCCATGGTTGAAGAATCAAGAAAAGAAGCAAAATTATCTTTTTGTGGCTTGCCGCCTAAATGTAAGCAAATTGAAAAGGAAAATCAGTCAATTAGTGTTGAAGAAGACACAAGCAAGGTGCACATTTTTCCTCTGATAGGGTGCTTGACGAAGATACCTTGGCAAATGAGGAGATTAAGTTAGAGTCCCAAAATACACCCATAGACTTGCATGAGATGGGAAATATTGAAGATTGTTTTGGTAAAAAGAGCATAAAAATAGTCTAAAGTCCTAATGAGCATTCATCCGATGAAGAGCTTGAGACAAATGACTTCACAGAAGATTCTAGTTGTACTAGTGTGCGGGTTGAGTTCGCTAAAGAAGAACATATTGAAAGAAATGCTAGTGGTTTCATTGAATCAGCCTATGACCACCTTCATGTTGATAATGTTTATGATGATTCGGTTGAGTTCAGATCAAATCATGTTGAAGATTTGGTAATGGATAATTCTCCACTTGTTGCTGACCCAAATTTCCAAAGGATTCCATATGAAGAAATTATGACAAGTGGCCAAGAAGAATTCTTTGGTATGTATGTGGATGCTAACGATAAAATCAACAACACATCTACTCATGATAGTTCCATTGAAGAAAAGAATGATAAAATATTCAAAGCAGCCAGCTTTGATGATTCTTTATTTCATTATAATTATAGTGACTTGGGTGGTAGTGGGTTTGAATATCAAACTATGCCTATGGAGGAAGCTATAGATGAAGATTTCAGTTTAAGTGGAGTGAGAAGTGATTCATTCAAAGAGTCAACAATCCAAGAGGAGCATGATTTCTTTCTTTCCAGTTGATCATTACAATCAAACTTTTCACACTTGGGATTTTGGATTGATGTCACCAAAGTATGATAAAGAACTAGAGTGGGATAAATTCCCCTTTGATCTTGATGAAGTTCAAAAATCAGTTTGTATTGCAAGTAATGGAGTGATTTTTGAAGGAGAAGTTGCAACAAAGGCGAATGAGAACATGAATTCTTATGTTGAAAAAAAGAATGTTTTAAGGTCAAAAAATGGTTTGGGTGCCTTTCAGATTGACACACAAGAAGAGTATGAGAACTTGAAAGGTGAAGATGGAAATACTAATTTTCTTGAAGAAGTTGCTGACAGGCCTTCTATTCAAGAGTTATGCAGTGAAGAGGTTAGTAAAAATGCTGATTTTGAAAATCTTGCCAATGAAAGCAAATCAGAAAAGTTGATGTTTGATGAGCAAAGCCTCTTTGCTGATTATGATCAAGGGCCTAAAGAGCTACAAAATTTGAAGGATAATTTATTGGTTTTAGAAGAGAATATTGTTAAAGTGTTATCAAGATTTGATAGCACATATCACTTCATTGAAGAACTCTGTTGGAAGTTTTAATTTGAAGAGAAACTAAATGGAGTTAAAGATGGAGACTCTCTTTCCAAGATGCAATCTATTAAAGAGGCATTGGAATCCATAAAGTTAGATTATTTGCACTTGCTCTCAGATAGGGATCATGCTATTAGGTTTGCAGAGGAGACTTATGATGCCTACCAAGAGAAGGGGGAAGAGATGGATAGGCTTTTCCTTGATCTTACCTTAGCTCATCATTCATTGTGCAAAGCAGAAAATCAATCACCGATTGCAACCACACTTAAGGAACAAGAAGCTAATACAAGGATTATGGAGATCAAGTAAATAGTTGAAGGAATAAATGAACTCCATAATGATGAAACATTGCAAAATACCAAGGTGATCCCATATGTTGATGGTGATTGGAAAGTGCATCAAGAGTGTGAACTCATGAGTTGAGGAGAGACTTTTCCATAAGAAGGGATAGTTTGCAGCTATGAGATAGATGATTTGATGGATAATGAACGTGGTATTCAACATGCTACACTTTTTGGGTTGGCAACTAATGATGGGATTCCACAAGTTGAAAAAGTTGAGCTTGAATTCTATGAAGACACCAATGAAAGGGATGAAGAAAGTATTGTTGAGAACAACAATCAATTATCTTCACATGATTTGGTTAATCATAAGGTGATAGATAATTTCTATGAGGGTGTGCCATGTTTTGTGAGTAGTAATCATCTAGGGCCTTTTGATAATGAAAGCATAAGTGGATTCAAGGATGAAGTCTTCACAAGGGAAGTGTGGACTCAAGGATATTTCTTCATCGTTGGCTTCAAGGTGTCAATAAAAAAAGTCTTGGTAGTTGCCAGTCACTCCATTGTAGTAGCAAAGAGTGAAGTTTCTAGACTTATTACTCATGAAGTTTGGGAGAAAGATGGACCAAAACAGATTATTTACTTTCTTGACAATCCGTCTCTTGAGTTGAGTGATGTTTTGGCTCATCCTAGTCCTTTAAGGGAATGGGAATTGAGGACAAAATTTATTTTGTGCTTCATTGATGTTGATGTTTTCATGGATCGGCTACATGGGTTTATCAAAGAAGACACTAACTTCTTGAATTTGCATTTTTCTTTGATTAGCACTTGGAGAAGTGTTGTGTACTCTTTCTCGTGCATTGGAGAACATTTTTAGTTGGGTATCCATGTTTGGAATCCTCAATATGGTTTGATGGAGATTGTTATAAGTAGAGAGAGGAATCTTTGGAAAGACAAGGATTCTATTTTTTAGTTTCTTTGATGTTATTCCCATCCTTACCAGCCATTCGATGGTTCCTTTTTCTCATCAATTGATGGATTGGAGAGATGCTTCGAACAAAAGATGGTTTAATAATGGGTTGAAGTTCCTTGAGGGAATGTTTCCAGCCTTGGGCATGAACAGTTATCATATTATGAATGTTGATTTCCAAAGTTGCAACAGCTGTTCAACTCCTTGTATGCTGATTTTCCTAAAATCGAACTTTAATTGGTTTATTTCAGACTTCATGGGCAGCTGGTACATTAATTTTTTCTCTTCACAATCTCTTTTCAGTGAGGGTTTATGGCCTCTAAATTGGGAAATGATGTTTAATTGTGATTCAGACCAATTTTGGATGATGTTTAAGTTCCTTTCCAGTGAATTACTCTATACAATTTATTGCACTAGTGTTTGGGGCAGCGAACTCTTGCTTGTTTGGGTTCAACTTTTTGAGACTTTTGGGGAGAGATTGATGGAAGTTTTCAAAAAGCTTCTTGATTATGTTAGAGTTACTCAAAGGAGGCATTATTCTTCCTTGAGGAGTTTTGATGATGCAGTTGTTATGACCATGCAAAGAGTTGTTTATTCCTTTGCAAATAGCTATGATGGAGTCACATTTGTTGTTGTGATTCAGTTTGATGCTTTGAGGAGTTATGTTGATGAGAATATTTTTAAGTTGCTTAGATTATTCTTCATTGTTCTTAGAATGGTGATTGACATTGACATTGCAAATGTTAATTCCTCAGAGTTTATTGAGCATGGGACAGTGTTTGATTATGATTTCCCAACTTATCAGTTTGAGTTTCATGAACGGTAACTTCTTGGAGTTACAGGGGAGGTTAGAGCAAAATTGGCACAAGAGTTTTAACTAGATGATCAAAGTGGAGTAGCTTCAGCATGGTGGGACTTTTCAAAGATGGACATGGGACCCTGGGATCCTATTTGTTTTAATGGGATCAGTTTGGAGTGTAGTGGCATTGCTCGAGGACAAGCAATTTTGGGAAGGGTAGACTGTAATGTCCCCATTTTGGCCATACGCTCTTCGTTTGGTTTTAGCCTATTTCAGGAAATCCATAAGCTACTCATATGTGCAAATTTAGGGTTTCCACTTTCATTAAGTCTTGCTTCCAGCTCAGTCATGCTTTCTGTTGGTTTTGAGGTAAACTTACTATTTTTGGCAGTGACTATTTTTAGTAAGTCTAATTTTGGCGGGGGCATCATCAATAGTTCAACTCAAGTCATCTTGTTATCCATCAATTTCAGTTTGGCTTTGGGTTTGGTTTTCTTCATGAGTTGAGTTTATACTTAGTCAAATTTCATGTTTCTCAGTTGTACCCCACGCCTATGAGTAATAACTTCATGTTGTTTTAAAAGAGGGGCCATTAAGGGGGGCAATTGTGCATTTAATGATTTATTAAATGCTTTATTGTTGCAAAGTGAAGTTGGACACCTAAAGGAGGTTAAGTAATATTTTATTATTTTAAAAAGTAAAATGCAAAAAAGGTGGCGCCCCTTTTGGAAGTTGAAGTGATTCAACTTCTTGGAATTTGAAGAGTTCTTGTTGCTTCATTTTCCAACTGAAGCTTATATATTGTTGATGTTTGAAGAGTTGATTATGTTATGTTTTGGAAAGAAAAGTTATGCTACTGGTTTGAAATCCAGAATCCGACTAAGGGAAAGCTTAGCAAATTTACTCCATTCTTCGGGCCTGAAACTATGGTTCCCTAGATGGGCTATTGGGGATGTGCTTCATGCAGAAGTGCATATTGAGCATCAAAGTGAAGAAATTTAGTGATGTTTTCAGTATTTTGTGTTGCTGATTTTCATATAGCTGAAGATGATTTTTGTATACAGCTCCTTGAGTAACTTTTATTTCATTATGGGTATTTGAGCTAACCATTTCTATGCTAAGGGCGATGCTATTTGCAGAAAATCAGAATTTATGATGAAGTGTGGATTTTTCTAGGAAGGTCATACCTTTTTTAGGGTCGTACCATTAATGATCAGCTTGTATTGGGTTTCAAACTTGCTATTTGGTGATTGTGTGGCACCTACAAACTCATGGTTGTTGGTCATCTATCCTTCTTGAATGTTGCTCTGAGTTTTGGTGAGCTTTGAAGTTGATTGGAGGTAGATTTGAGCATTTTTATGTTTCATGGGTTACTAGTTCAATACTTTCAGTTTGTTGTTTATCATAGATCAGATTTATATCAGTTCAAATTTTGGCTTGTAATTTGGTGATTGAGAAGATTTAGAGTTGTAGAAATCATCCTTCAAAAATTTGCATTAATTTTATCATTGTAACACTTGTAAATTGTAGATTTATTTCATTGTAAGGTTGTGAGTTAGTAGTACTAATCCAGTCATTTTAATTGCTACATTTACTTGTGAATTTTAATACAAACACTTTAACCCCTAGATGGTTTACCGCCAGTGTGGATAAAGAACATTCTAGAAGCTTATCTCTCTTATTTACAGCTATTTCTATTCATTGTAAAGCTAGTTAGTAGTACTAATGGCTATTTCATTTTATTGCTGCAATTTATACTTGATTACACTCCCACAATTGAGTGGTTGAGTTTTAGAATAAACATCTTTCTTGTTTGTAAATCCCCCCCACAAAATAAGTGGTTGTGTGGACTATTTTCCCCCCACGAAATAAGTGGAAGAGATGATTTAATGGTTGGATTTCTGCCTTAATAATGTAATAATCTCTCCCACTAAATAAGTGGAGTATTCCCGCTGCTTGTGGATTCCTGTATCAGCAGATGAATTGTACTTTCAATTCAGTTTATACCTAATGATCCTTTGACCATATGCTATCACCTCGCCCACATTGGGATCTTGGTGAACATTCTTGGTTAGAGTTACTTTCCATGCTGATTTGCATTTGGAGCTAACGCTAATCAATGGTTTGATGCTGGTTTGTGTGTCTAATTTTGGGGAAAAAAGTTAAGGGGAATATTTCATTTTTCTTTTTTCTTGCTATATCTTGATGTACAATAGATGTCAACATCACCCTTCTTGTAGTGGCCTTATCCACAGATCGAAATCCTTTCCCAATGGAATCTAAACCCTTTTTAACATTTTGAGCAATATCCTTTTGTAATCCTATGTGTTTCTTCTTATTTGATGTCGAATATACACCCAACAATTGTAATGACTGTTTCAACTCATTATGAAGAAGTAAACATGATAACAATTGGGTTTTTTCAAGTGTATCAAGATGATATATTATTCCATTTACAAATTTAGTCATTGACCTCTTTCTCTTATTATAAGGCTGGTTGGCATAACATTTCAACTTCTCCATATCCATTTCAAGTAAATGATTTAAATTTCTATAAGAAATTTGTTTCATCATCTTTTCAGCTAGTTTTATATGCTCATGCATAGCAGTACAAGGAAGTGATACTAACCCCTCTCCAACATGCATTGTTTGAACTTGGGCCTCCTCCCTATCTTCAAGGTCCATGTGTTCTTCAATAGATTCATTTGATCCAATATCTAGATTTGGCTCAAATTCGGCATGAGAACTTCCTGCTTGTTGAGCGCTTTCTATATGTTACAAAATATTTTGCAAAGAAAAGTGAGAGATGATTCTATATAAGTGAATTTTATGTATACAAACAAACAAAGTGATAAGACATGATTCTATAAGTGACAAAATTTTTAAACAACTAGTTTTATATGCTCATCCATACCAGTAGAAGGAAGTGTTCTCGACCCCTCTCCAACAAGCATTGTTTGAACTTGGGTCTCCTCCCTAACTTCAAGGTCCATGTGTTCTTTAACAGATTTGTTTGATCCAATATCTAGATTTGGCTTGACTTCCGCTTGAGAATTTCCTGCTTGTTTGAATTTACATGCAAGCAAAGAAAGTGAGAGACTATGAGTTATTTAAGTGGAGTTGAAACAAATAAAATCAAATATTCTTAAACTTAAGAATTCCATGAAACAAAAGAAATTGGAAATAGATGATAAGCAATTTAGGTAATGTCTATGAAAGATGACTATTTTTTAGTATTAAAGTTTGCAAGTTAAATCTAACATGGTTTTCATAAAAGGCATGCATATTTATAAGCAAAACAAATTGAGGATGTCCAAGTCGACATTTCAAGTTGAAATGGTGGCCCCGTTGCAAGTTTTCATTGTTCCCTATCAATCATGTTCGTTGTTTGTCGTGCACGAGCTCTAGGTCTGATAGTTCACCATTTTTTTGTTTGACAGTGATAGGGTTCGATTTATAAATTCCCTAATTCAAAGGGGTTCGACCAAACCCCTTTAAAATATTAATTTCCTGTTGACCATAAAGTGGTTCGGCCGAACCACTTTATGGGTTTGGTTGAACATGTATGTTCGACTGAACCAGTCTTCCTATTGAAATTTTTAAAAGGTTGATTTTCCTTCCTCTTCTTAATTGTAAACCACTATTGTCGTTTCACCACCAAAGCAATGGATTTTAGGCCTGGAAGTTGTCCTCGATGCAACATAACTTTGAGTCCTTTCTTGCTCATGTGCCTGAGCCTTTTGTGCCATATATCAGAACTATTGTCCACAACTGTCAAAGTTGCTCCCACTTCATCATTGCATTCTAAAACATACAAACTTCCCAATTTCTTTCCCTTAGCAAGCACCAACACACCTTTTGTTACTCTCCAAAAATCTAAACCAAAATTAACATTGAACCCTTGAGCATACAATTGACCTACATAAATCAAATTTCTTTGGAGTGTAGGAACATGCCTCACGTCCTTCAATAACCATTTATTACCATTTCTCAAGGACAATAACACATCGCCCTCAATATCACATTCCTTGTTATCACCTAGAAAAACTTTGCCAAACATACCTTCCTCATAATTGATAAAAGCACTCCGACACAGAGTAACATGAAATGAGGCACCAGAGTCAAGTACCCATGAAGCTGGAGTTGTATCACCTGCTAAGAGAATCAAAACACCATCATCAACAACATTAACTTCATTGCTACTTACCTTGTCTTGACATTTTTTATAGTTCCAACAATTTTTCTTTGTATATCCGGGTTTTCCACAGAACCAACAAGCACTAGGCCGTCCTCTAGACTTTGATTGTTTTGTTGATTTTGACCTTCTACGATCCTTGTTTCTTCCTCATTCTTGGCTTCTCTCTCTATTGTTGGTGCTTACAACGGTTAGGGCATCACCAGAAGAAGGCTCTTGATGTTTCCTTCTCATATCTTCACTGAGAAGAGTGACCGCAACATCATCAAACTTTAACTTGCTTTTGGCAACCACCGAAGTGCTCACTGCCATCGCCACACCTTCCCAACTATTCAGTAAGGAACATAATAATAAAATAGCCTTAATCTCATCATCCAAGTTAATACCCACATAAATTAATTGAGTGACTAATGTATTGAATTCGTTTGAATGATTTGACATAATACCCCCTTCTCGCATTTTCAAGTTATACAATTTCTTCATGATAAATACCTTATTCGAAGTTGATGCAATCTCATACAGTGAAGATAATTTGTCCCACAGCTCCTTTGTAGTCTTCTCAGTTGAGACATTAAAGAGCACATTGTTGGATAGTGATAAGAAAATAGTTGCACGAGCTTTTTGATCCATCTTCTCCAAATCTTCATCCAACATAGAGCCCTTTCCTTTTGTTTTTCCAAGAAAAACAAGTGCGAGGTCTTGCTTGATCAATATTAACTCTATCTAAACTTTCCATAGTCCAAAATTCTAACCTCCAAATTTCTCTATCTTCCATTTTTCTAGATTATCCATGGCTCTAGAAATTCTCTACCAATTTCCCAATGAACCAAGTCTGCAAAGAGCTTCTTCACCAAGCTCTGATACCAATTGTTGAATTTTAAAACAACATAATACAAGCAGAAGAAATTGCAGCAAAAGAAATGAAGAATACAGAATAAAACAAACACAAGAAGAAAACCAAATTTTAACGTGGTTCACCAAAATGGCTACATCCACATTGAGTAGGGGATGCTCTCTGTATTCATTAATAGTCGTAGTTTTACAATAATCTTCACCAGTATTTATCAAATACAACTTCAACCAGCATAAAGCCTCAATAAATCTTCGTACAGAAGATTCTCCAAATGGAAAGACATGCATAGGAGTGGGAGCATCAACAAATCTGCAGCTTGCTAAACATAGGTTGCAATTGCAAGGCCCAGCCATTTCAGGCTGACTTGGCTTCACACGTAACATTAGTCAACACTACCATGGTCGAGTTTTATGGAACCGTTCACTTTATTATTTTGATTTAGGTTTAGATTTTATAGTTTGTTTTTGTAGCACGCTATTAACCATTTGTGTTGTATAATGACATTTGTTCTTTAATTTTTTTGTAAATTTGATTAAGCCTCATATGGTTTGTATGCTGACAATGGGCATTTGACCGTTCAGCAAATTGCATTAGAACTGTTGTGTTCATGGCGAAGTGGAAATGGGTTATTCTTTTACATTTACAAGGTTTAGTTAAAAGCAAGGATCCAACTGAAACATCTTTGTAGTAATGTTGTTGATAAATTTGCAACCAGAGCTAATGGATCTATATCGTGATTAGTGGGCCTTATTCATCTTATTTGGGTTTGTAGGCCTTGTTCATCTTGTTGACATTGCCATTGTACTTAAAAAAATATAGTAGACATGTTTCGCATTTTCCCATCCGGAATTTGGTTTTATATAAAGTGGACAAAATTCATTGAATCAAGTTTTTTAAATGGAAACTTATTATTTGGGATCAAATTTTTTTACTCTGTAGAAGTTTGCAATTTGTAAGGGAGCGATTCTTTAATTTATATTAAAAAAGCACCTATTTCCATCTCAACCACTAAAGTTTTCCTTTGTCAATTTACTACATATAATCCTATACATTGCGGCATGTCCTCTGTAAATGCATACCCAAAACTTGCTTCTTGCCTTGCTCTACAATCAGGTGTGACTAGGTGTGAAATTCTATGATGAAGCCCATATGTATGTGAATTATGAAGAGTCTAGAGATTCTTATTGATGAGGGCATATGGGTATGAAGTACCTGGCCAACAAATAACACGGTAAAATGAACTACTCAATAGACTGAGACTTCCCAATACCATAGAAAGCCTCTACTCATGGGTATAACTCCAAACCCTCAATTTGGATATAGAGTCCAAAATATACATTAAAAATTAGTTCAATTGTCATGATAGAAAGCATGTTTTGAACCCTGAAATCAGGGTATCAATTGAAGTAGTTGTCCATACATAGCATAGTATAAAAAAATTTGAGTCCATATGGTTCTCCACTAGGTAAAGCTCCTATTCTTTTAGACTTTATGTAGATTAAAATAGCTGCCAATCTCCAACAGTGTAAAGCTCAACGCACAATGTAAGAAATTCAATATAGTAGCTAGACAAATTTTCTTTATAAGGTACCCAAGTTGAATTGCTTCACAAAGGTAAGGCACCTAGGCCGCTTTGCTTCATATGGTAAAGTAACATGTAAAATATGATGAAATGTTAAGAATGTTAGTCAGTTTGACAGTGTGAGCAATTCAATAGAGTGTGAGCTAGATGAATGAAAAATTATCATGTTAAGACAAAAGGGCATTTTCAATGAATGTTGATATTGTGTAATTTGATGGTATAGCTCCATAGCTATCATCTATGACAACATCCAGGCCCTGAATCAATACCATATAGCTAGCTTCAAATTCTAAAAGGGAAGTTAATCATTAGTACAAATAATACATAAATAAAGATACACTTGAAAAGTTAGATGATAGCATAGGCATCTTAATATTAGGACCAAATACACATACAGACAGAATGGAGTGGAAGCTTTCTACTTCAGATGGCAATAACATGGTAAATGTATTTCAGTAGATTGATTCCTCCAGATTTGAGCCACCAACATCTAAAACATACTATCATTCATAAGTCATCAGTAGTCGGTGTTGGCTTGTATTTTATTTCATTAAACTCGGGACTTAATGAACAGGTTAAGTGGTTTCAGACTCTAATCTCACTATATACAAATTGATAGTGGTGGATCTCACATCCACAAGACATTCAAACTCATATACAAAATATGAAGCACTGAAAAAGACACACAGAAATTTAATTCATAACTGTGCTGCTGCACCTCATTCCATTGCTTCCTCAATTGCTTGTACAGAAATGGTTTACATCTACCTCTTATATAGAGAACATAGAAATATAGGAATGACTCTAGAAACTACTTAATAGAAACATCTAGAAAATTATTATAGTCGGCCGACCTTACAACACAAATAAAATATTCATCATAAGAAGATTCTAGAATATAGTAGAAATTACCTATTTCCAACACTCCCCCCTAATTTCTACTATCAACTAATTACATCAATAATTACAATACTACATCACATAGATTATTCTTGAAAAATATAGTATCGAGGTTTTCCTTCCTTAATTTCGACCACGAATGCTGCGGCATTCCCCAATCTCTTTTTCCATTGACAGTTGTCTTCTTTCTCTTCTTTGCCTTATGGTTGCAACCAAGTCTTTAGACTTTCTCGAATCCTTTTCTTTTCCATCTTGATGATCTTTATGCCTTGACTATGCCTTTGTCCTTGTCCAACTGCTGCGGCAGTCCTTGAACTATTTAACTCTTCAAATCTTGAATCTGGAACTTCCTAGAATCTTGCCTTCTATAGATGTCTTGCCTTGCCATGATTACTACCATCTTCAAACTTATTATCTATTATGCCTTTCTAAAAACCTTGCTTGATTGCCATCAACTTTCACTTGCGAACTTTTATATTTAAACAAATTCTTGATCATACCTGTTATTTTCTACCAACTGGATCCATAAACCCATCCACAATCCATTTTCATACAATCTTCCATAGAATCCTTCTTGCACTGCCTGTTCCAACATGTCTTTTCAGAATGAATCTTCAAACCACAAATACTGCAGGGATGTAAGTCCCAACATCTATCCTTCGTATGTCCTTTCCTATTACAATGACAACATTGCACACATTCCTTTTCTTTAACAAATTTAGTTACACCTGTATTATCTCCTTTACCTGTCACATATACAAGACCTTCATGCTTTGGCCTCACTATTGGCTTAATTGGCTCTCTCATCCCTTGATCATGCCTTCCTAAGCCTTTACCTTTGTATCTCATTCTTTCCATGATCTTTAAACCAACATTCATTTCATTGCCATTACAGCTAACGACATTATCATTTTGGCATTTTTTATCACAAACTTCTTCAGCAAAAACACATTTATCAATTGAAAAACTCAAATCTTCTGTACTACATGAAACATCACATGTGGATTTCTTTGTCTTCAAACATTCATTCTCTTCATTCAATCTTGATGTTTCATTTTTGTATAAACTATTCTCTTCTTCTAATTTCTTCACATTTTCTTCTAAATCATCAACCAACTTTATTCTTTGTTCTAATTCCTCATTCTTTTCCTTGATCTCTTCAAACAATTTTAGCTTTTCTTCAAGCTCATTATTCTTCTCTTTAATTTTGGATGATTTATTCACCTGCAAATTATGTATTTGTTCCAAAAACTTTAACTTATCCTCTAGCTCTTCAATTGCCTCTGTATAATCACTAATTTCATTTAAAAGATTACATTTTTCTGCCCCTATCTCTTTCCTTAATTTTTCCATTTCCTTTTCTAAAAAATCTTTTTCACATTTTAAACTTGTATTTTCTTTCTTCACCTTTATTAATTCTTCTTCTAAATCTTTTGTTTTCTCTTTCTTTACTCTATCAGCTTTTCCCATTGAATCAAACAAATAAACTTACCTCAATTTTGCAATCTTCGCATGCCTTCACTCTTCCACGATTTCCTTCAACTCGTTGTAACCTTTTGAAACCCTTGTTGCAATCTTTCTTCAAACTTCACAAATCATCACTTCCAACAAATTTTTGATACATGTTATCTCACAATTCTTTTTCTTTAAACATAACTTATGTTATCTAAAAATTTCAACAAAAAATGTACCAAACCCTAACTAGGGCAACACAGATTTACTATGACAATCCTTTCTGTAAAAAAAATCTTTCATAAATTCTCAAGCCAATGCTCATACCAATCTTTAGCAGTACTGTATTCTCACTTGATGGCTTTCTTTACAACAGCAAGCATACCTCTTTCAAATAATCTCCTGAAAGAAAAAACATCAATCCTCTACAATTCTTTAAATCCCATAATCTGATACAGCTGCAAATTAGTTTATAGACTATGCCTGTCTTCTACTTGCTTCAGATCCTCAATATCGAACAACAATTAATGTTAAAACTTCAAGCATTCTGTGACTACTTTATAAAACAAAGCTATGATCTGCAGATTTTATCTTCTTTAACTTTTCAACAAACAACGACTAATTCACAAAATACATTGCAAACAGATTTGGGGCTGCTTCCTTCATAAATATTCTGTACTTGACTGCAAATTTAAAACTTTGACAATTCTTTCTTCCAACAATGCCGACTTCAACAAGTCATCAACTTTACAAACCTTTTACCCACACATTAAATGATTTATCTGACAGCACAGTTACCTCTTATTGAAAACAACGATCTGACATCTCAAACCCAACCGATCTCCTTCTGGCTGGTGATTTCCTTCCTTTCAGCGACTCCACCTCTCCACGGTGGCTTTGAAACAGCTGTCGATCTTCGTTGAGTTGAAGGAAGCTCCTTTGTGCAAACTGCGAATTCATGTGGCAGTGACTGGCTTTTTCTTCTCTTGGAACTGATCTGCCTTTGTATGGTGGGTGCTCCCTTTAACAGTTGTAGCTTTCCTTTACCATCGGTTGCTAAAACCTTGTATGCTCTACAATTAATAAATCAATAGCTTCTTCACAAAGATCCACCATCGATTCACAGCTTACATAGCTAACACATGACACCCACATCCCAAGATTTGAAGTGCTCTGATACCACTCTAATAGTGGTGGATCTCACATCCACAAGACATTCAAACTCATATACAAAATATGAAGCACTGAAAAAGACACACAGAAATTTAATTCATAACTGTGCTGCTGCACCTCATTCCATTGCTTCCTCATTTGCTTACAGTACAGAAATGGTTTACATCTACCTCTTATATAGAGAACATAGAAATATAGGAATGACTCTAGAAACTACTTAATAGAAACATCTAGAAAATTATTATAGTCGGCCGACCTTACAACACAAATAAAATATTCATCATAAGAAGATTCTAGAATATAGTAGAAATTACCTATTTCCAACACAAATCATGCTTATCGTTTTTTAACTGTTTGGTAAAAAGTTTCAAATTTAATCATCTCCAATACTCACAGCCAGAGTTGAAGAGTCTCCACAAAATGACACAACCACTAAATATTTGATCAATATGTAAATAAGACAAAAGGTAGGATGTACATTAATAATGAATAGTGAATATAGAGCAAACCCCAGAAGTCGAGCGATAAACAAAATGGCTTATCAAGACATACCATAGATACATTGTGTCAAGAATTCATTATTAATTGTACAGTCATTGACATTAGATAATGATAGTAGCTAGAAACTAAAATCATCCCATGGACCTTGGTGTAGCCAAGTAAAGCATGACGATATTTCCGTAACAAGAGTTCATGTCAAGTGACTTTAAGCTGATGATTCAGCCTCTATCTTTTTGTTTTATTTTGAAATTTTGGGCACACAATTTCTCTACCAGAGATGATCTATCTTAAGAATAGTAAGACTCAACAGTGAAATCTCATAGGAAATCAATTCTGGAGTAGATAAGTCTGTCAATGTCTCTAAGAACATTATAAACAAGCATCCACAAATTGTCCAAGCTATGTGTTAATTCACATCCACAAAAAGCTCTCTAACCCCTACAAGAAGACTTCGAGGAGTCTTATTTGCTTCTATACTTCTACAAATGATTCTGCCAAGTAAGAAATCAAAAAGTTCTCCTAAACTACACATACTATAATCATGATTGAGGCAGGTTTCTTTGCCAAAATAGATGTCAAACCTGGTATGGTGATTGTTGGGGATTGTAATATGGGCTAACCGTGCACTGTAGTAAATAGGGGGAATAAAGTCACGAATAATGGGAGCTGTAGAGTTCCATCCAATCACAAGATGGTACTCTTCTATATCATGATTGAGATGCTAGACGAAATATTGTCTGGCAGCAGCAGTAATGGGGCTTTGGTGGTAGTCATCCCCCTCCTTGTCATCCACACAGTCTAGTGCAGACTGATGTGTTGGTATGGTTAGCAAGAACATATAGACATCAATTGATCCCTTCACATTGTTCTACATTCCATGCAATATTATCAACAAATTTACTAGGATAAGGCATCTTCAATTAGATATAATGTTTGTCTTTAAGTTAAGATATCATTTGAAATGTTCGTGCCTTGAGGTAAGAGGTGTCCAGTACCATCAAAACCACTTGCATTATTAAATAGAGTTTTGTTCCTGGTCAGTAACCTGTCAAGCTTCTATAATTCTAAATAATAGTTCAAAATACTAAAGAGGGACTTGCCCCATGTAACAGTCCAAAAATTAATACTTGTCATGATAAAATGTATAACTTACATTTGCTGCATATTTGGCAATCATCAATTGGCTATTTCATTAAGTTTATTTTGCTAATCTTGAGAACATACAATTCACCTATTTTTGCCTCTAAAATTCCAAATAACTAAGATCTAAAGTAATTGATTACCTTAAAGGTGTACTGTACTTGTATAGCCATCATGGATATAATGCAAACTTTATCATCGACATATTCTGAATAGAGCAGGAGTGAAAGGTTTTGCTAAGGATTCTCTTACAGGACTGCATTTTAATATTTGCTCTGTCTTGTTTGACGTCAATTGATTTAGATAAAAAACTACTGATGATTTCATTAAGTAATTAAAACTATAGTTCCTAATGTTTTATGAAGGTAGTTTAGCTTGTTCCGTTATACATATTCAATGTACATAAATGTCAATGATTAACAGTTGGATATCAGTAATGGTAAATGTCAAGTCAACTGAGAACTCTACTGCTATGAAATCGAAAACCATGAGATATGAGGTGTGATATTGTGAGATATACTGATTGCAGCTTCCAAATGCATATCATAAAGGACTAATGTTCATTTGGGAAAAAAACTACCCCCTATCATAAATATCAAGAGAGAATAAAATATTTGATGTATGATGTGATTCTTGCATCTTCCAAAAGCATATCACAAAGGATAAATGTTCACGAAAACTAAAAAAAAATGTACAACTTAGGGGAGAGGATCCAGTAGTTCTGCATCCTAACTTCACACTTGTCAAAATTCTATGTGAAAATTTCAAATCATTCCAAATTTTTACAACAGCTTACTTGGCAAGTCCCCTACTTATAACTTCTTGTTATATATATTTTATAATAAAAATTATTAGATTTAAATGTATAATTAGTATAAAATATATTTTTTATATAGTGCAAATTAAATTATACAATAATATAATTATATTTATGATAATTGCATCATTACTATATATCATAGTTTATATAATGTAAATTATAAAATTCATTTTCTAAATACTATTATAGTTATTATTATTATTATATATTATATTTTATAAAAAAAATATTAGATATACATAATATATAATATATTATGCAAATAATAAATATTTAATTATATTATTTAATAATACATATTATATATATTAAATATATTTTATAGTAAAATTTATTAAACACAATTATAAAACTAATATAATTAGTAATTAATATATTCTACTATAATACAAATAAAATTATCATGTAAATATAATGCAATATATAATTAAGATATAATTTATATAAATAATCAATAATTTGTATTATAATTAATATATTATATGTATTTTGCCTACCAACCAATGTATAATATGTATTATTGTCTTGTAATAACAATTATTAAATATAAAATTACTATAATTATTAAAAAATATATAATTATATAATATAACATATCATTGCTATTTAGTTTTTTTAATAAAAGGGTAAAAAATTTATTAATAATCAGAGAACAATATTACAAAGCCTCAACAGGCCAACGCCCAAGAACCACCAAAACCAAACAAGGAACAAGAGACCACATCATTCAACAGTACTAGCATTTCCATCTGCAGTAAGAATCCCCTCCAAGTCGCAACAGAGCTCCAGAGAAACCTGTCCCAACTCAGCAACATTCCAACCCTCTATGTGCTCAGAAGCCCAACAAGCCAGACAATCAGCTGCTCTGTTCCACTCCCTTGGAATGTGAACGAAGGACACCATCTCCAACAAAGAGCTAATCTGCAAAATCTGCTAAACCAACCTAGTCAACTGCCAGTGAACATCAGACACCATTCGATCCTTCAGCAAATTTATCATGACTTGCGAATCAGATTCACAAACAACCTTATGCCAGCCCAAAGCAAATGCCTGCTCAAAAGCGTATAAGATTGCCAAACCTTCCATAAGATTAATGGGTTGCACCCCATCATGAACAGAAAAGAAGAAAACCATTGATCCCAAAGAGTCTATGCCAATCCCCCCAACCCCAGCAGGCCTAGGATTACCCTGAGAAGATCCATCCGTGTTGATCTTCAAAATTCCATATGGGGGGCATCCATCTACCGATCCTAAGAACCCTCTGCCGCAGGTGGCGACCTTTCCTGAGGCTAGCAGCCATCAAAGATGATCCATGAATCCCCAATCTATCCACCACCCCAGCATCCCCTTTCCCCAAGGGAAACCCAACATCACATTTAACAACCACTATTTCCTGAATCATACCCAAAATTCTTTGCCAGACTTGTTGCACAACCATCTTCTCACCACAAAAAATCCTACGATTCCTCTCCAACCAAATCTGCCACAGGATTTAAGTAGGTCCCACATACCACACATCCTGTAGAAAAGAGGCAACTGAAGGAGGCCTACCCAAACTGCTCCAAAAGTCAATCAAGGAGGAGGCATGAACATAGGAATAGTTCCACACTCCCCACCAAAAATGCCACAACTGTGAAGCAAAGGAACAACGAAAGAACAAATGAGCAGACTACTCCCCTCCCCCACAAAGAACACAAACAGAGGGACCCTGAAAACCCCGCTTCCGAATGTTGTCCCAAGTCAAACATCTATTCCGAGCCAAGGTCCAAACAAAACAGTTGCACTTTGGCCAAGAAAACTTGTTCCAAACTCTCCTCCACCAGGGAACCTCCATCACCTCCAGCTTACGAGATAACAACACCTGATACCCCGAAGCAACAGAATAAACCCCCTTAGGATTAGGAGACCAAGAGAAGACATCCCCATCCAGGAGGGAACTGCAGCGCCAACTAGAGAGGAGATTGTGAAGCTCTGCGCATTCTTCATTCAAACCAACATCAGGCCATTCATCAGGATGCTTCCATCTCGCTTGCACCAGCTAGTCATTAACAGAGAAGGCTATAAAATCACTCACCCTAGACCAACTAGCCGCAAGAAACCTTTGGCATAGAGTCAACAGATTAGGGTACTGAGAAGTAATAGGAGGAAAACCATCCCAAGAATTAGACCAAAAATGAGCCTTCAACCCCCCTCTGCAAATCCAGAAAAGGCCCTCCTTAACAAGAGTCGCACCTTTCTTAAGCGTATTCCAAATCATCAAACCTCTCCCCTCCAGGGGAAGTCAGGGAATATCCTGCCAAGCCACACCAGGGAAGTATTTATGAGATAAAATCCTAGCCCAAATATGATCCTGCTCCACACACCATATGCAATACAGTTTAGCCGCCAGCGCCTCCCCGGTCAAGGACGACTGCCTTAACCCAAGGCCACCGAACTGACGCGGACTACAAACAGTATCCCAGTTAACAAGGCTCCACTTCAAAGACAACAAATTACCAGCCCAAGGAAACTGCCTGGCTAAAGAGTTTAAATCCTTAACAAATCCCATTGGGGCCACCTGAAGCATGCATCTGTAGGTGGGGAGAGCCTGCACCACCGACTTGAGCAACTGGACCCGGCTAGCAAAGGACAACCACCTATGAGTCCAATGATTCACTTTCACCCGAAATTTATCCAAAATATTCTGTCAAGAAGCCTTAGGCAACCTACCAACAGAGATAGGCATACCAAGATAGATCAAAGGAAGATCCCCAATTTGAAATCTCAAGATATGGGCAATCCGCCGCTGAATGGGCACCGGGGTGTTAAAGAATAAAATGGAGGAGTTGTCTTCATTAATCCGTTGACCCAAAGCAGCAAGATACACATCCAACACCTTGCACAAAATGGAAGCTTCCCTAACAGTAGCCATGCCCATTAGAGCTGTGTCATCCACAAACTATAAGTGAGACTGCAGGGGCAGATCACCTCCCCACCGCCACCCCTGAATAAGACCCAGATCAACATTCCTTCTCAGCAGACTCCCCAAACCTTCCACAAGAAGAATAAACAAATACGGAGAAAGGGGATCTCCCTGCCGCAAACCCCGAGAAGCTCCAAACAATTCATAATGCTCACCATTAGTTAACACGGAGAAGGAAACCTAGGTAACACAACTCATAACCCACTGAATCCAATCATTTCCAAAACCAAAAGCACCAAGCACCCGCTGGAGGAAAGACCACCGAATACGATCATAAGCCTTAGCCATATCTAACTTGATGAACATTGCCTTATCTTTGGAATTGGCCATCGAGTGAATGGTTTCAGAAGCTATAACAACCCCATCCAAAATTTGCCTACCTTCCACAAAGCCACTCTGTTCCTCTGAGATCAACATTCTCAACCACTTTTTTAATCTCTCAGTAATCAACTTGGTAATAATTTTGTAAATCACATTGCAGAGGGAAATAGGCCTAAATTGACTTAACCTATCCGCCCCATCACATTTAGGTATGAGAGCAAGAAAAGTAGCATTCAAAGCCCGAAGCATCTGCTTGTTCTTCTGAGATTCCTGAACCACAGCCAATAAATCCAACTTAATAATATCCCAAAATTCTTGAAAGAATTCAATCGGGAAACCATCATGTCCAGGAGCCTTCCCCTTCTTCATTTGGAACACAGTCTCCTCCAATTCTTCCAAAGAAATGTCTCCCATGAGATGCTCATTCATTTCCTTTGTGACCAAAGAAGGAATACAGGAAAGAACTTGTACCTCCTCAATAGAACCACCATGTCCATCCTCCCTAAATAAAGATTCAAAATACTAAACAGCTTCATTCGAGATTTCCTAGGAAGAGGAGAGTTGCTCTCCTCTTTCATTAACCAGAACCGAAATAGAATTCCCCTGCCTCCTGGCTCTCACCGAGTTAAAGAAGAAAGTAGTATTTTTATCTCCTTCCTGAAGCCACTCAATTCTAGCCTTCTGTTTCCAAAAGACTGTCCTCTCTCAACTCACACTCCTCCAACATCTTTGGGGCCCTAGCCTCATCCTGGAGCAAGTCAACCGTCACTCCCTCTTCCCTAATCACCCTAGTGATACCATCCAATTCAGCTTGAGCACGAGCCATATCCTGGAAAATGTTTCCAAAGCACTGTCTATTCCAACATTTGAGCTGATATTTGGTAAATTGAAGCAATTTAGCAAAAGTATACATCGCTGTACCAAATGCCGGTCTGCCGAGCTTCCACCAATCAGCCACATGGACATGTAAAGATGGGTCATGCAGCCACATGAGCTGAAACTTGAAGGAAGGAGAGCAAGGCACACGAGCAGAAGAAATGGAAAGCTTGATGGGCCAATGATCCGAGCCCCTCCAATCCAAGATTTCAGAACTAGAGGACCACAATCCACCAATCCAATAGCAGGAAACCAGGAAGTGATCCAACCTTTCTGTAATGCAATTATCCCCCGTCCTCCGATTATTCCAAGTAAACCGACCATTATTAGGCTTGATGTCAACCAAATTCAAAGCAGAGATGTTGTCTTAAAGAAGTAACATTGAGGGATCCAACCTCACATTACCTCCCCGCTTCTTAGTCAACTTAGCAATGGCATTGAAGTCGCCAACCATAATCCACAGATGAAGAGGAACCATGCTACGCACATACCTAATATGAGACCATAGCAACTACTTGCCAAGAAGATCCACAGGAGCATAAATATTAGAGAAAAGGACATACTCTCCCGTTTCAAACCAAGAGGCCACC
Source organism: Sequoia sempervirens (assembly GCA_007258455.2). Taxonomy (NCBI): domain Eukaryota; kingdom Viridiplantae; phylum Streptophyta; class Pinopsida; order Cupressales; family Cupressaceae; genus Sequoia; species Sequoia sempervirens. Next base: position 39,827,157 of record VDFB02274714.1, read on the forward strand.
ATAGAAATGGAAGACTTAAAGGATATCCACCAGAGAGGGTGGACCTTCCGAGGGTTCCACAAACAGGCCACACCCCCAGCCGAACCAGTGGCATCAATGCACTGGCACTCACCACTCACCCATAACTTTGGCATCATACCTATCATCCCCTCAATCGATAACTTAGTCTCCTGCAGGAAAAGAACATCAGGAGCATTGCTTCTAATCAAATCGTGAACAACTTTTTGTTGAGGGCCGCTGTTCAAGCCCGTCACATTCCATGATAAAACAATCATTTCAGGGGATTCAAGAAATGAGAATCCAGAGTCTTGACTAACCCTGACTCCACCAAATTTTCCCTTGTTAACTTAATCTTTTCCAAATCCTTCTTACGACCAAGCTTGGAAGATTTCTCTCCCACCCCTTTTTTTAAGTCCTTTTGATGAAGACCCAAAAGAGAGGGAGACTTGACACTCCTCCCAATATCAATACCAGCATTCAAAACCAAAGGAGACCCATCCCCACCATCCTTCTTCAACTCAGCTACAGGAACTGACTCCACTAGAACACCCATGTGAAGATCCGTGACCATTTGAGAAACTCCAACATCCTATGCATCCTTAGTAGCCTCTGAAAGGAGACCTAGCTGGCCTGTACTCAGAGATCCCTGATCAAGGTTTACCAAACTTGGATTCACTTCCTGCTGGTTAAGATCATCTAACACCTCAAATCTGTTAAAAGTATCCTCATCTTGTCTCTCCTTCAAGGACCTCTTCTGACCCCTATTCTTGTTGCGATCCCTAACAGGGACGTAACCATCTGCATCAGCCCCATCTCCAAGAATAGGATCCTTTCCCCTATTAGCCATAGGCGGGTTGCATGGAGGTTGAGAAGAAGGGGGCTCCATAGGCCTAGCCTTTGGACAACGTCACAACAAGTGACCATATTCATGACAAAGACGGCATCAGAAAGGGAGAGTCTCATAATCCAAATGCTACACCCAAGAGTAAGAACCTGCACACATATCCACAAAATCTGGCAAGGGTTTGCTCAAATCAATTCAACACAGATACAGGCATAAGTCATTACCTTTCTATCCAGAGTTTGTTGCAAGGAGCCGACTGGTTTTCCAAGCAAAGATGCTATCAACTGCAGAACATCATCATGACAGCATTCCACAGGAAGTTGAGGAAGCTGGACCCAAACCGGAACACGATTCGGCAGCTCCTCCGAAGGATTGAAACTCGCATGCCAGGGCTTGATAAACAACCCCACTTGGTTATAAAAATAGGGACCACCCTCAAAGACCCTATTTCGATCAGCCATGCAATCAAAAGTGACCATGAAGTAATTATTAGCCAACAACATAATGTCCATTTCACCCTCTGGTGACCAAGTCCGTCGGGCCTAGTACACCAAAAATTGAGGAGAAACCCTCATCCCCAAAAATTTGCAATATAAAGAATGCTTGGAATAATATTCAATATCTTCAGCTATCATCTCAGGTGGAATGACCAGCTTGGGTCTCTCTTTGCACCGCTCAAGACATCCATTAACTTTGGTGATACAAGATCCCCCAGACATATGAACACTGCCATCAACCGGATCCTGAAGGAAAAGGCTATTGTGAATAACTTTTGTTGCATGCAATGACGAATTTGAGCCAATAGCGGAACGAAATTCTATGCCTGAAGGGCCTAGCGAAGTCTCCCCCAGTGACATTGAGGCAGCAGAGCCAGAGACGACCATGCAAGGCCGAACACCAACCCTTCCACCAAACCCACCACCTCTCACCACACTCACCCCACACCACACTACCACTCAAACTCAGAGGTAACAACGACCCATTTCCCTCCGTACACCCCTAAAATGTCAATCCCCAGCAGTCAAATCCAAGCATGCACGTGCATGCACCATTGTCGAAGCCCCAAGAGCAGACGCACACCACAACATAGCGTGCTAAGGGCTCCTCGGGCGCACAAAAACGCGGACCAAGCCAAAGATCTGGCCACAAACACCCTGCAGACACACACACACCAGAAAAGGAATAGCCCCCCCCTCGAAGCGGCCAACAAAGCCCGCCCCAGCCACACAAGAACATACGATAGTCCATCAAGAGCTCGGGCTCGGATGCCCTAGCTCGGGTCCAGGAGTTGCAGACACGCGCGCCATCCCCTGTATAATCACTTTGCTCATCATTGCTATTTAGTTATATTACATATAATATAACTATTATTATAACAATTATTAATTATTTATTTTTATAATACATATATATTCTATAATACAAATTAAAATAACATATAAATATAATACAACATATAATTAATATATAATATATATCTAATATAATACAAATTAAATCATACACAATATATTTATATATTTATATATTATATTCTATATTATCTTTCTTATATTATATTATATTATTTATTAAATTTATATTTATTCTCCACTTCTAACTCTTTGTTTTTATTGTAAAGTTTTTGGATCCCTTAAAGTAAACGTATAGTTTATTTGAAGCTATCACTTCTCTATTGAGATCTTCCTTGAACAAACAACATCATTTGTTAAATAGCCTATCGATTGATCTCATGTACTATACAAATGTATGTTAAAAAAGATCAAATTTTTCTTTAATTGACCTTTCACACCTCTTCTGCAAACTCATTGCACACCAAGATGTGATTGCTAGTATTATATAATAATAATAATAATAATAATAATAATAATAATAATAATAATATCATTTTCTAAATGATCTACCAATTGACCTCATGTACTACACAAATGTATGAAAAAAAACTAATTGTTTTCCTAATTGACCTTCCACACCTATTTGGCGTACCCATTGCACACCATGGTGTGATTGCTAGCATAACTTTCCATGGGCACATGTCATCTTTAGATTTATAGCATGAAACATGAAATAGTTGACCCCCCACTCTCTCTTCCCTATTTCAAATGTACATTTAATGATTATTGCACTTTTTCAATCACCAAAAGTGAAAGATGAAATCTAATTTTATTTTTTTTCATATTTAATATAGAAATTATAAATTCTTGACACCATTTGTTAGCCTATGAATTAAAGTTTTCATTCCATCTTAACTATAGCATATGTTTAAACAACTTTTTGTATGTCTCATGGTTTTTTAAAAGTTTTTGTAGATTTTTTTTACAACTATTGTAACTTAGTTTTCTCTAAACATGGTTGATCCTTGGGCTTTTGAATGAATAATTGACACATATAAAATTTGTATTCAAATATTTTATAACAAATGAGAGATTGTTTAAAAGAATAATCACTACTCCAAATCATTTTTACATCATCCCATTTCCCTAATCCTCCGCAAAGTTAACATAGTAAACATTTTACCCCATGTAAATTTACATTTGACATATAATTGACTCCTAGGAATTAAGCAATGGTCATGTGGAGAAGGGATTTTACAACTCAAATTTGGTCAAATTATTGGCATGCATCCAAGCTTTTAATGGGTGGAATAGAATTATGGTTCCCCCTACACATTCCAAGAACTCTTCCTTGATTTTCTCTTGTATTTTAAACAAAATCCAACACGAGCCATTAGGAATTTCCCACATTTGGTTCCTCCTCCAAAAATATGTCACCAAATATAGTGTTGTAAGAGCTAAAATTTCAGTTTTAAATATAACCTAGAGAAAGGTGGCTTGTTTCCTCCTCCATTGTTGGTATGTCCTCCATCTTATTAAAACATGTCTCAAACAATAACTTCTTTAGCTTGATAAATTCTTGTTATCTTTGATTACCTTTTCTCCTTGCTTGGATGCCTTGTTCTATTTTTTGAATAGTTAAGGATCTAACTGTGATTGTCAAGGCTAAATTTGGTACTCTTCACACACATTGTGTCACTATACACATAGCCAACATATTGACCAATAAGGATTCAACACACTTTGGAGACATAGATGATTGGGATACATTCAATCATCTTGCATAATTAAGAAATACATATCATTCGTAGAGTGCTCACATCAAGTCACTCCTTCTCATAGAGGGAACACTATAGGAAGTTTCTATATACCATACAAGCTCAACACATTTAATATATTAATTTACTATGTATACTTGTAAGATTTTCCTTTTAAACTGTCCAAAATGCAAATGACTAAAGGAAAGTACTTGAACACTTGTAAATATAGAATTGAAAAAGTAAAATATATTTTATTCAATAAAAATTTAAATTAATTAAAATGAGTTTATTACAAATTTAAACTAAAGGGTGAGTATGCATATGATATACCACCGGATAATAAAACCACAACCAATTTTTGATTATGTGTAAAAAAATCCTAACTAAATTTAACTTAGTGCGAAAAGGTCCTATAGGACACTAGCTAGGAATTGAACTAGTTAGATAATATAACTTGTTCACATTAACATGTGCCTTAAGTTAATTTAAGAGAAAGAAAAAAGAAAAAAGTGAAAGATGGATCTCAAAAAAAGGTCTAATGAGAAAAGGAGAAAACATAATTGGGAAAAACTACCTCCATGAGAGGAAAAGGAAATAAGGGCATGTGACTCCCCTAAATAAATATCTCACACCCTCAAAAGAGCTCAAAGATGGATGCACTTACTCTTAGTGAAGGTTTTGGTGAAGATTTTAATAACTTGCTCTGTTGTCAAACTATAACATAAATCAACATTTGACCTACTCCTAAATTACCTCCTTGGGAAAATGCATGTGGACCTTGATGTGTTTGGTAAATTGGTAATGGACCAAATTATTCAAGATCTATATAGCACTTTGGTTATTGTAGTAGATGACTGGTGACTTTTAAAAATTAATTCCATTTTTTGTTAGAATATTCTAAAACCAAACAACCTCAATGGTAGCATGGATAACTCCTTGATACTCAACTTGAATCCAAGAGAGAGAAATGCCATGTTTCTTCTTTCTTTTACAAAAAAAGGGACTAGAACTAAGGTGAAAATTATAGCTAGGTGTGGACTTACAATCATCAAGATCACCAACCTAATCAAAGTCTATGTATCTAATCGTATTTAAACCTATACCTACTACATATTGAATACCATAATTTTGTGAGTGTCCTATATGTAATGTTGAATACATTTGGACACCTTCTAATGAAGCTCATATGGCTCTATTGTGAAGTATAAAAACAAGCACTCATAAATTAAAAGTATTGCAATGAGTATGAGTTAAGTAGATGAGGATACCAACAAATTGATGATATGAAGTGGAATCATACACAGAAAGGTCATTGCAAGCCTATAATCAGCCATGTGAAAGTGAGCTAGAATATCAAGGGCATACTTAACCTAAGCAAGATAGATCCTAGAATAGTTATGAGTGATCTCGACCTTGAGAAAATAGTGTAAGAGATCCAAAATGGTCATGAAAAATGTAATGTCCCAACCCAAAATAATTATGCAAATCTGACTTTAAAATAATTTTTACCCTTTTCAATGTTATGTATTTGAGATCTAAATAATATTATATTTAATATTGAACTCAAATAGAATCACTATTTACATTACATTATTATCATTGTATTCTAAATAAAATCTTAGAAAATAATATTTTTAACCCCTAATCCTTTCCTTATTATAATAGAATCCCATAATATATGTAAATGAAATATAATTATATTGGAAGTAACAACAATAACTACCATAGGTATAGCCACTACAAATAATAATACGCACTAATACAATGCAAACTAAATCCTCAAATAATGGATATCTAATGCAACATTCGAATGACATTATCCTCTAGCCAAAGGGGTGGTATCCTCTAACCCTTAAAAATAGAGGGATTTTATCCACTAGCCTCTAATAGATCTAAATTTATTTATCCTTTGATCCACACACTTGAACACAAGGCTCAAAATAGTTTCTAATAGTGTTTTTTCATAGAAATTAACAAATGGCCCTCCCTAAATGCATTATGTGTTCCATTTTATATCCTCCAAAAAATGGTTTACAACAAATCTTCTTAGAAATATTAGACTCAAATTATAATAGATTCATTAAATGAGAATAATGATATTTTATCCTCTAATGCCACCTATACATGTGAATCCACACCTTAAACTTTAAATGGTATTCATGGGCCAAAAAACCTATCTGGAATGACTTATGGTTCCCAAATAAATCACCCATGGTATTACAACATGAGTCAGCGACAAACATCGAGGATACCACAAGAAATATTTCACAAATTGAGGTGTTAGAGGTTGAGAAATAAGCATGCTGAGATAGACAAGTTTGGAACTATGACACATAAGGAAAATAATAGAGCATGGTGGGAAAACATGATGGGATGGGAAAGTCTAAAAACTTGATGGGAAATAAAGAAAATGTTAATTTGGTGGAAGTGCATACTAGAAAGAAAAACTCTAATGACTAGCACAAACAGAGAAGAGGGGTTACTAAGAAAACTAGGGAAAGGAATAAACCAAATATTTCCAAACTTTAACTAACAAAAAAATGGGACATTAAAATTCTACCCTAATCAAAATTACTTGTCCTCAAGTAATTGTAGATTCAAATGTTCTAATATTTGAGGGCCCTCCCATGTTGCATTCTCTACCAAGAGATTTCTTCCATCAAGTCAAATACTCCTTAGTGTTATGGTTCCTCGTTTCTCTTTCCCTTACATCCATTATTACTTCAAGGACCAAAATAATCGCGCCCTCTTCATCTAATGGAGATAACTCTTCTATTGGTACCATATATTTGTCAAGTTCCTTTCTCAAATAAGACACATGGAACACATTATGAATCTTTCCCTTTAACAAATTCACCAATCCTTCTCAGAATTATGTAACCTCACAAACACCATGTCTCCTACCTCAAATTTCCTCTCATTCTATGGAAATCTACATACAATTTATATTAATTATAATCCCATTTATTATCATCCTTGAGTGACTTTAGAATTTCTTGGCTCTATTAATCAAATCACTTGCTCTTGGGAACCTACTATTAGACAAAACAAGGTCAACAAAGTTATGTGATTTAGACTAGTATAAATCAATGAATGGTATCACCTTGATTGCCATGTAATAGGTGGTGTTATAGTAGTGCTCCCCATATGGATCCATTTAACCCATGTCTTTTGTTGAGATCAACAACATAGTTCCTTAATTAATCTTCGACTGACATTTTTTACAATCTCAATTTTGGAATTTGTTTGTGGATGATAGCTATTACTTGAGGTGAGCTTAGTTCTAACCAACTAAAAAAATTCTTACCAAAACATCTCAAGAACCAACTACCTTTGTCACTTACTAAATATGCTTTTGGGTAATCTATGGAGTCTTAAATCACTTCATTAAAGAATATACGAACAACTTGTAGTGCCTTAAATTGTGTAGAAATAATAAAGAAATATGCATACTTCATGATTCTATCAACAACAAGGGTGTTGCCATAATAGTGGTTTACACTTTTTGGGAGATCCTGATTTTTGCTAAAATTACATATTTTTAGAAAATATAATGATTTAAGCCTTGGAAATTTCCATTTAAAGGATTCCAATTGAAGAGGTTTTGACCAAACCACCTTAGACCAAGCCCCCTTGGATAGAACCCCGCTAGTTTTAAACCATACCTATAACGGGGTCTCCTTTACACCTATCAAAATGCTAATAAAAACCCACTTTTGATTTACCTTTTGGGGGATCAAATGAATTCATTTAAAATTTATTTTTGTAAGTATGTAGTCCTTATTATAAGCTTTCAGAAAAGTATAATTTTAAATAAATTTAATTTGATTATTATATTTATTTTCTATTTCTTGTGAATGTAGGTTTTTCACTGAAAATCAAGCTCTTTGTTCTACACATGTGGAAAAATAGAATATTATCAATTTTTTTTTTGAAAAATATGAGTGCACCAGATATTGAAGTCCTTGATCCAAAAAAAAATAAAATAATTTTGATACATACAAAAAAAGTTATGTGTTATACGGCCTACCTCTATCTGAATTGTAATTGGTTTGACTTCAAAACTTGATTAAGGAAAAAATATTCAATAAAAAACTATGAAACCAATTGGAAGCACTAGATATCGTAGCTACAAATCTAAATTTGAAACAATCAGAATTTTATTCTTCATGGAAAAAAAATTATGTGTTATACGGTGAGTGTCACTCCTTAAAAATGGTGTTTACTGAAAAAAACTAGTTTTCGAAGGAGATGGAAAAAGAAGTGTAATATAATTCCAAAAAGTTTGAAAATAAAATATATTTAGAATCTACAAACAAAATGTCACAAATCACTAGTTTGCATCATCTTCAAATTCCTCATGGTTTAGCCGCTATATAGGTGTCTGAAAGTGAAGATTTAGTGAGAAAAAATCAGTTCAGTGTCCAATTTGACCAAAAACTATAAACAGGTATTGTGGGATCATCCACAACATATATGTAGTCTTTACCTTGGACTTTATGAGTTCCAATGATGAAATCAATTGAAAAATTTCCCATATTTTCTAGAGTGGGTAAGGGTTACAAAAGACCAAGTTCTGAGAATGTTTTCTCATATTTATTTCTCTAACAAACAAAATCTTCTTTGATGTGAATAAGGACATCATCCTTAAGTCGTTCCATGATCTATTTATAGGTTTTTAAATACCCAAAGTGACTTGTTAATTGAGTATCATGAATTTCTCTCAAAACCTTTTTATTATTGATTTTAGTATAAAGTAGATTCTTCCCTTATAGAAAATGAGTTCATTGGACATAGTGTGCTTACCATCCAACAATTTTTCTTCCAACATATTAGCAACAAATACATTCTTAGCATATTCTACTATATTTTTTTCCCTCCAATCAATAGATTGTAAGACATTGAACTCAAAGTTGGTTTCTTCAATAATGCATCTATAATGACTCAACCAAAGGAAATAGGGTGTTCTCCACCTTTAGGAGATGGAACACACACAAGGGAGGTCCTCCTATTTCACTCTTAGTTCATTAAAGAAAACCCTAGAGATCTCAACCCAATGCTTCAATTAGGAAAAGAGATTGCTACAAGGTCTCCTTAGTTGTGATTAAAGAGGGGTTCACCACTAAGAAAATGCTTAGAAAGAAAGAGATAAAATCAATATGCAAATCTAATAATATGACCTAGAAAATATATATTGAAATCAAAATAATAAACTAAGAATAAACAAAGAAGCACCTAGAAGACTGGAGATGTCCAAAACAAGGTTTGCAATCCTAAAATTATGACTTTTGATGTGAACTGGGATTCATATGCTAGACTGGGCGATTAGTCCCAATTTAGGGTTTCAAACTAAATCTGGAATCTATAACTAATAAACCAAGATCTACATAAAATTACTAAAAAGTGGTATAGTAGGACTCATACGCCTAAGGTGGCAATTTAGTCCCAGTATTAGGGTTTAGTTGAAACTCTAGTATCCTCTAGTGATATTTTATAGCTTCTCTCCTATCTGATCTCCGAGTTTGAAAGTTTGAAGTCTGGCATGTAGGGGACTTTTTGTGAAGATGACAACTTTGATAGCTTTCTTCAATCTTGCAACTTTTTCTTCAAAGGATCTTCAAACCTCAAAACATCTAGATCTGCAATCACACATGTATAGGAAAAAAATGTTGATTTGTTAGTGGATAGGCGTCAAACCCCGTTTTGGTAATCAAACTTTGAAATGAAATGAAATAGAATGAAGGAATGATGAATGAACAATATGCAATGTTGCAACTCACCAAACCCTTGATATATAGGTTGCAAACTTATGTGAAATGGATTCAATGGATGTAGATCTTGACTCTTGATTGTTGATATGAGATAATGTCTTTGAATGCTTGCTTGAATCATGAAACCCTACATCACAAATGTTAGCTCAAAAACACACATGATGCATGATGACTTTGACATGATACTTGAATCTTGAATATAGCTCCAAAATGCTTGATAATCAGCTCTTTAATGCTTTTGATCTCATAAACTTGCTATAGGAATGCTCTCTTGAAAATCTTAGGAGAAATTATGTGAACTATCCTTGTATTTATACTTGTTTATGCCAAATTTCCCGAAATTACAACACTACAAGCGTCAGATCTAGGAGAGTAAAATCCCACCAAGGATTAAATTCAAAATAGATCCAAGTTAAAGTGAGACTCACACGCTAGTTGGGATGTATGAGTCCCAATAGTCTAATCTTGGGACAACTTTCAATAAATGATAAGTCCAATTTCATATTCAGGATCAGGCCTCGAAACATAGGTGAGACCCATATGCCTAAGGTGGCGTATGAGTCCTAGATCACTAGATTTGGAACACACAACCCAAGAACATGAATTATGATTGGTTAAGTGTTGGGATTATACTAAGAGAAATGCATTAAATGAGGCTTGTGGATGTAAAATAGGACCAAATAAGGCATAAAGAAGCCCAATTTTAGTAGGGAGGGCCCAAACAAGTGTGAAAATGTAAAGGGATACATTTTTCTACATTGAAATGACATTCTTCTTTCCTTTAACATATTTAATATCAAAATCATATGCTTTAAGTTTATTTACTATTTCTTTTTCTATTATTTGTTTAGATCCTTCTGAATCTGAAAATACTTATAACTATTGTGATCAATCTTGACCATAAACAACTACCCACCAAGTATTTCTTAAATTTAGCTAATATATCAAGTATTGCCTCTCCACCTCCTTGATTTTATGACTCTCAAATGAAATGGAAATCTTTGAAAAAATACAATTCCCTCTCTCTAAATTTTCATTTGTAAAGGGATTGAAAAATATGTTGTAGAGAAAAATCCAAAAGAAAATTCATTACATACCATTAAGGTTTTCATTTCTAACATAAGGTCAAAGTATTTTTTATTGTAATGATTTGGGTTTTATCCCAAATGTGTAATAAAAAAATATGTTCCAAAGAGAATGTATTAAATATGTAGAGTTGATATTTTCTGAATGTCTTTATATATATTGTATATATTTCTAGGTGTTATTTCTTATTAGTTATCCAACCAGACAACTATAAAATTCTTGCAAATATTTTTTAAGGTATCTTTTTATAGTAATATAATAAATGTATGGGTTTATTCATGGATTACTAAGTTATATTATTTTAAAATTCTATAATTTCTTTCATCTTCTCATTTGTATACATAGAGATTATTCTATGTGGAGGGTCTGAAGGTGTAGTCTTTAGTAACATCTTCATTAAGGTGTTACCAAGTGGATTCTAGTCAGTACATCCTTTTGTGTTTAAAATATGAGACTCTATCACCCAACTAGATAAAGGCACCCATCTACTTCATGATCAACCTCCCATCATGTGCTAATACATCTTAGACAATTAGATTTAACTTCATTTCATATTGCACCATGTTGTAATTAGTTTTATTCAATGTTGCATCTAAATGTGCATAATGACATTAGGGGTTATCAATAAAATATTCTTAAGACACTTCATGCGGTAGTCCATCTACATTATACAAAGATGCAAAACCTTGCATGTTCCAAACTAGCATATAAATACAAGGTGACAACCTAATAGGAGTATATTATGTGCTAGGTATGGTTTATGTCAAGGTTACAAATGTGCAATTCATATAATTATATCTAAAATAACACCTTAGGGAATCCTACCTTGACCTAGCAAAGCCTAAAGTTAAAGAAAGTCTTACCCACTTTAGTAAACTGGTCCAAAGTTATCCTATCTAAACATAAATGTTAAGTCTTCCTCCCTAAATTTGACACCCTTGGTACTCAAGAGGAGCTTACCTTTAGGGATTTAGGGACTTACAACTCTATGTACCAACAAATGTGTTGCATTGGGCAACATTAGCATTATGATAGAATTAACAATTATGAAAATTAGTATTATTATTATAGCATGTTAGGATATTAATCACTTGGAATTTTGACTTTAGTTATATTATCAATATTAAATTTATGTCCTCTCATTTGGACTTTTAAATATGTTTTTTTTTCATAAATTGTAGAGTTTATATGATTTTTCCATAAATTGCAGAGTGGATTGGTTTGGTTGAATGATTTAATGATGTCGATTGTTTCATTTTTTTCCTCATATTTTAATGGGATCTTTGGTTGCCTTAATTCTTTTCTATGGTGGATGTAGGTCGACATGCTAGTGGAAGTGACTAGTAGGTGGGTAGTTGGGTTTGATAGATGGGACACATGGCCATGGTTTATGTTACAAGAGTATTTTGTTACTGGAAAATTGGGATATAAGATGGATTTGATATGATTTGGTGATAGAACAAATGGGTTTGATTCATGTTGATGTAGCAGTTACTTTTCGGAAAGACTGTGTATGAAATGGGTGGTCGATGCATATGTGCCTGGGACTCTTAGTTTGTATTCTGTACTAGTGGGTGCTAATTTTAATGCTATTGTGCATTTCTAAGCACCTTGGATTGCATGTGGGTTGTGTCAAAATATTAATAAATATTCTCCGACTTGTAAGACTATGATGATGTATTTCTTCTTGGAACAAATATAAAGCACGTATAAAACAAATATTATTTACACATTGATTGACTAATATTTGCTTACTTTTTGTATTACAATTGATTAATGAGGTGCTCCACTCTGGGATCTTATCAAATCATTAACTTCTATCCATCTATAAGACCCCACTCTATTATAAGCCCCTCTACCCTAATAACTGAAAACAATGATATTTCAACTGTAATAACATAAAAGCTCAGCCTTATATGATATATTGAAAAAGAGGGGCATCCCCAATGAGCTTACTACAAAACCTTAGTATAACTCTTAAAATTTTTCTAGTCTAAAATACATTCATTATGTTGGGTTCAGTGAAGCCCAAATTAGGATGTTTCCTTCTTAATTCGAAATAGTTTCTTTCTTTTTATTTAACTTCTATTGGCATGTGTACACCAATTTAGAAGTTGTCTATTTCGAATGGATTTTTCCATTTAATTGGTTGGAGACTTGTTTTATAAATAATGTTGTTGGTTGAATATGTAATTGATTCAGAATTTGTGATTAATAAGAGATAATCCCTGAGTGTGGACTTAGCCATCATATTGATGGTGAACCACGATAAGGTTGAATATGTAATTGATTCAGAATTTGTGATTAATAAGAGATAATCCCTGAGTGTGGACTTAGCCATCATATTGATGGTGAACCACGATAAATCTAGTGTTCATATTTTGTGATTGATTTTAATCTTTTACTTTCTACAATTTCTTTTTCACTTTTATTCTACAAATTATATTCAACAATTGGTATCAGAGCAAGTTGGAGAAATTTGGTGCAGGAAATTGTGAAGAACTTTTGCAGCCATGGAAGATGCAGACAAGTGGAAAATAGAAAAGTTTGCAGGACAAAATTTTGGCCTATGGAAAGTGTAGATGGGATCCCTTCTCATCAAGCAAGATCTTTCGAATGCATTGGCTGGAAAAACCAAAGGGCAAGGCTCTTTATCTAATGAAGAATGGGAGAAGCTGGACAAAAAAGCAAGAGCTACAATCTTCCTGTCGCTGTCCAGCAATGTCTTATTTAATGTCTCTGCAAAGAAGACAACACAGGAGTTGTGGGACAAACTATCTTCAATGTATGAGATGGCTTCTGCTTCCAATAAGGTATTTATTATGAAGAAGCTGTATAATTTAAAAATGCGAGAAGGAGGGGTTATGTCAAATCATTTGAATGAATTTAATACATTAGTTACCCAGCTGATTTCTGTAGGCATAAATTTGGATGATGAGATAAAAGCTATTTTATTACTGTGTTCTTTACCAAATAGCTACCCAGGAAGGTGTTGTTATGGTAGTGAGCACCTCAGTGGCTACCAAAAGCAAGTTGAAATTTGATGATGTTGCAGCCACTTTACTGAGTGAAGATATGTGGAGAAAAAATCAGGAACCCTCATTTGGTAAGGCATTAATGGTTGTAAGTATTGGTAATAGAGGTAGAAGTAAAGAAAGAGGAAAATATAATAATCGAAGGAAGACAAAATCTAGATCGCAGTCAAGAGGAAAAACACGTGCCTGTTGGTTTTGTGGCAAGCCAGGCCACACAAAGAAAAAATGTTGGAATTATAAGAAGACACAGGACACAGTCATTAAAAATCAAGCAAACACTGTAGGTGAAAAGGATGATGGTGTTTTAATTTTGGTTGTCGGAGACATGACTGCAAACTCTTGGGTACTTGATTCTAGAGCTTCTTTCCATGCTACTTCATGTAGGAAAGCTTTTACAAATTTTCAAGAAGGTGCTTTCGGTAAGGTTTTTCTTGGTGACAATAAGGAGTGTGAAATTGTTGGTAAGGGTGATATAGTTTTAAATTTAAAAAATGGCAGTTAATGGATTTTAAAGGATGTCAAATATGTTCCTTTATTGAAAAGAAATTTAATTTTTGTAAGTCAATTAATTGCTTCTGGGTGTGATGTTAAATTCTCTTTAGAAAATTGGCAAGTAACAAAAGGGGTTTTAGTGATTTCTAAAGGCAAGAAGTTGGGTAACCTTTATATTTTAAAATGCTATGATGAAGTGGGAGCTGCCATGACAGTCATGGACAACAATTCAAAAATTTGGCATAAGAGGCTCGGTCACATGAGCAAGAAAGGGCTTGAAGTAATGCTTCAATGAGATCAGCTTCCCGGCTTGCAATTAGTGGATTTGCAGTTTTGCAAACATTGCCTCTATGACAAACAAAGTTGGCCCAGCTTCTTGAGGATAGGCCATGATCAGAAAACTACTCCTTTGGCACTTGTGCATTCGAATGTTTTTGGTCTTACTGAGGTAACTTCATTTGGTGGTGCCAATTACTTTGTCACATTTCTTGATGATTATACTCGAAAAGTTTGGATTTACATGTTGAATAAAAAATCAGAAGTTTTTTCAAAGTTTAAAATTTTCAAGGCTCTTGTTGAAAATCAAATAGGGCATAAGATTAAATGTTTGAAAACTAAAAATGGAGGAGAGTTTTGTTCCTCAGAGTTTTATAATTTATGTGCAGACAACAACATTCGTAGAATCAAGGTGGTCCCATTTACCCCTCAAGAAAACGGAGCAGCTGAGCGATTGAATCGGACAATTTTAGAGAGAGCTCGTTGTATGCTCTCCAATGCCGGGTTGGGAAAACAGTTTTGGGCAGAGGCGTGCAACATTGCAGTCTATTTGATAAATCATGCCCTGTCATCTCGTTTGGATTTTGACATTCCTAAGGAGAGATGGCTTGGGAAGAGAATTTCCTATCATCATTTGCGGGTGTTTGGCTGTGAAGCGTTCATGCATATTCCCAAAGAATAGCGAACGAAGCTCGATTTCAAATTGAAAAGGTGCATTTTTCTGGGCTATGGAGAATATCAATTTGGTTTTAGGTTGTGGGATCTCGTTGCCAAAAAGATCGTTCGTAGTCAGGATGTTGTCTTTAATGAGAAAAAATTCCCAAATTTGCAGCCTCTAAACAAATCATCTAATGAATATTTTGAAGTTGATTTATTTGAAATGGTTGTGTTAAGACAACTTTTGTCTCATTCTCCCATCCTTTAGTCATTTCTTCAAATTCGAGCACCCCTGTTTGTTCACAGTCATTTAATCTACATGTTCTGCCTTCACATGTTGGTGCTTCTATTTATACAAGCACACAACCTATACTTAGTTTGCAGCCTTCTCTGTTTAATTCCTGCCTCCAGTTATTACTTCGCAGTCTCTGATAAGAGAGGCGCTGCCTTCTTTAACACATCCACAGCCCATCGAAGGTCATACACATTCCAACCAAAGTCATTCACTGCCTTTGGCCAAAATAGTCTTTAAGAAGTCAAACGCAACCCTCCATGTTCACAACACAACCTCCTGTAAGTGAGGCGCACACTTCACTAATGAGTTCGCAGCCTTCCAACTTTAATTCACTTCCTTCAAATGTCATATTGATGTCTTCATTGGCTCCTTTGTAGCCACTAAATTTGAATCTATCGCCTCCTCTAAAATTTGATGCGCTGCCTCCATCAACTATAGTGCAGCCTTTGATAAGCAATTCACAGCCTTTAACATGCTATACGCAACCATCAGATATTAAATCGCTGCTTTCACCAATTAATTCACAACCATCAATAACTAATTCATTGCCTCCTGCAGCAAGTTTGATGCCTCTATTCCCAACACAACCATCTCTACAAAATGCATTGCCTCCAATTTTTAATTCATAGTCTCAAGTGGGAGTTTTTGGAGAACAGAGCATTAAAGGAATGCAGGGGCAGACATTTGATGGAAATGTGCAAGAATAGGGGAGTATTGAAATACAAGGCAATGTTGTTCATTTACAAAATAATCAGGAAAATGTAGAGCATCAGGGAAATTTGCAATCATAAAGTGTTTCTCAATTGCAAAAATCAACACGAAAGAGGAAGATACCAACAAAGTATAATGATTTTGAGTTATTTTCTTCTGATAATTATGATTATGAATTATTGCTTTGTGGTGAGGCAGAGCCGACAACATTCAAACAAGCATGCAAAGATGCAAATTCGGTTAAATGGATGGAGGCAATGAATGAAGAAATGGAGTCTTTGCAAACAACTAACACTTGGGATTTGGTTCCACTTCCACCAAATCGGAAACCTCTAAAGAATAAATGGGTGTATCGTGTGAAAGAGGAAGATGGCGGTCATCAACGTTACAGGGCCAGACTAGTTGTCAAGGGTTTTGTTCAGGAAAAAGGCATTGATTTCAATGAGATATTTTCACCAGTTGTGAGAATGACCACTATTCGAGTAGTGTTAGGTTTGGCAGCCATTTGGGATCTTGAACTTGAGCAATTAGATGTCAAAGTTGCTTTTCTTCATAGAGATGTTGAAGAGGAATTATACATGGAGTAGCCTGAAAGTTTTGCAAAATCGGGTCAAGAACATTTATATTGCAGATTGAAGCAGAGTTTGTATGGGCTCAAGCAAGCCCCCAGGTAGTGGTATTTAAAATTTGACAGCTTTATGACTTAACAACATTTCATTCATTGTGATTTAGACCCATGTGTTTATTATAAGAAGCTTCCAAATGGTGAGTTTGTCATTTTATTACTTTATGTTGATGATATGTTGGTTGTTGGCAATAGTGTGAGGATAGTTTGTGAGTTAAAACAACATTTATCTCAAAGATTTTCCATGAAGGATTTAGGGGCAGGAAAGAGGATTCTTGAGATGAATATAATCAGAGATAGGAAAAAGAGAGAACTTAGATTATCTCCAAAAAAATATATTCTAAAAATCTTAGATAGATTCAATATGAAGAATGCCAAATCTGTGAGTACTCCTTTGGCTGATAATTTTAAGTTATCCTTAGCTATGTGTCCTAAAACAGATGAAGAAAAAGAATACATGAAATGTGTTTTATATTCATCAGTAGTTCGCAGTTTAATGTATGCCATGACTTGTACTCGTCTGGATATTGCTCAGGCATTGGCAGTAGAGAGCAGATTTATGAGTAATCCAGGTAAACAACATTGGCAGGCAGTACAATGGATATTCAGGTATTTGAAAGGTACTTCTGATCGCGGTTTATGTTTTGGTGGTAAGAACATACATCTACGAGGTTATGTTGATTCAGATATGGCTGGAGATTTGGATAAACGGCGTTTTACCACCGGTTATGTATTCACTTTTGTTGGGGCAGCGATCAGTTGGGTTTCTTGGTTGCAACAGGTGGTTGCACTTTCTTCTACGAAAGCGGAATATATTGCTCTTTCTGAAGGGGCAAAGGAAATTATTTGGTTGTAGAGATTGATAGGTGATTTATGGTTTTAGCAATCGGTTTTCACTCTATTTTGTGATAGCAATAGTGTTATTCACTTGTTAAAGGATTTGACTTTTCATAATCGAACAAAGCACATAGAGTTGCGATATCACTTCATTCACCATTGTATCAAAGAGGGGAAGTTGCAGGTGGAGAAAATTGACACAAAGTTGAATCTAGTTGACATGTTGACGAAAGTAGTTCCGAGGGAGAAGTTCGAATTTTGTAGAGCTTCTCTTAGACTTGTGCAACTCTGGCATTAACTTTGCAGCGGTGGGATATCTCTGAGCAGCAATTTGGTCTTCAAGTGGGAGATTGTTGGGTTCAGTGAAGCCCAAATTAGGATGTTTCCTTCTTAATTCAAAATAGTTT
This sequence comes from Sequoia sempervirens, assembly GCA_007258455.2. NCBI lineage: Eukaryota > Viridiplantae > Streptophyta > Pinopsida > Cupressales > Cupressaceae > Sequoia > Sequoia sempervirens. The sequence goes on from VDFB02274714.1 coordinate 39,845,287, forward strand.
CTTTCTTTTTATTTAACTTCTATTGGCATGTGCACGCCAATTTAGAAGTTGTCTATTTCGAATGGATTTTTCCATCTAATTGATTGGAGACTTGTTTTATAAATAATGCTACTAGCTGAATATGTAATTGATTCAGAACTTGTGATTAATAAGAGATAATCCCTGAGTGTGGACGTAGCCATCATATTGATGGTGAACCATGATAAATCTGGTGTTCATATTTTGTGATTGATTTTAATCTTTTACTTTCTGCAATTTCTTTTTCACTTTTATTCTGCAAATTATATTCAACACATTACACATTACATGATTTTCACATATGTTGCATTGATAATAATAATAGTTACTCTTTTTGGAGCATAGAGTGCAGCATGGATTTGCATAAGATGCAGATAATTGAAACATAAGATGTTGGGGATGATGTTTAGAATGTATTATCCCCTCCTTCCTTTGCTCCTCCAAAACTTGTCTAATTCCTCCCATTTTAACTTCAGTCGGCAACTTCGAGTCATTCTCAACACACTGCAAGAGTGCCTCTACAACCTCCTTTCCGCTCCCACTCACCATCTCCCCATTCTCATCCACCACTATTACTCCTATCTGCTCATCTCTCACACTCCCAACTTCTGCACTAATAATACCAAACACCATACTTCTCATTTCTACGATCTTTCTGTCACTTCCCATTCTTGTTAAATCGTTGTACAAATATTTCATGCGCTCCCAAAATCTGTCTGCATCGATCACTGAGATGCTGGGAATGGTGCTTATCTCCTTTATAATCTTTCTGCTAGTGTTATTATTATTAGGATATATACGCCTAATATAATAGAGTTGAAAATGACTTTTCAACTTGGAGAGAGCACACTCCACCTCAGCACAGAACTTCAACATGTCAAGTGCCCTACCCACAAATAGCAAAATCATTTCTCCACATGCTGACCCCTCTTTCACCTGTTATAAGTAGAACCAGAAAAAGCACACATTAGACTTTATCATATATTACCTATACGTCATCAATGGAATGCTTAAATAAAATTTCAACCTACTTAACTGTTCGAGTTAAGGGCAGAGTTTGAAAAATAAATTGGCTGTAGTTGCACATCTTCTCCCATTCTGATTTTCTGAGCTCTTCTTCACGACTCTGTGAAAATGGAAATGCCTCCTCTCCCCACCTTACTATCATCTCCCATGCATTCTTGTTCAAGATTCTTCCTTTGCCATCCAACACCACCACTACTGCCGGAGACCATGATGATAAATTGTCTGGGACTTCTATTAAAGAAAAGAAATGCCGTGCTGACCGTTGAATCAACCATGGATTAGGGGCCACTGGCCATGGAGCATCTCCAGCAACTCTCTGGAACTCATGCCATTGTGTCTCATGACAATCTGGAATCCAAACCACTTCTACGAGATTGTGATGGCTGCCTTGCATCTTCATATATATATCATTGAATGCTGAATATCGCATCTTGAACATGAGTAGGCTTGTACGAAGAAGTAACACTTTTCCTTGTAAATCCATGAGCTTCACCTACAGTTTTTGTTATAAACTAAGTTATATGTAGAGTTACCGACTTACATAAGCCTTTTGGTTAGTAATAAAAGTTCGAAACTAAGAAACCAAAAAATATATAAATACCTGCTGACTTTTCTTGAGGAGGAAATCTGTTTGCAGTATTGCTCTCAGGATTTCAACATTGCTCTCACTCGGAGCTCTTAAGAGAAAAGCTGATTCATTTAGTATATACGAGACATCTTCCCATGCGGACGGACATTTTATTCCTTTTACTTCTAAGCCAACTCTGCTCCTGAAAACAGAGGTGTATCTTCCATGGATTTGGGGGAGTGTAGCAGACACCTTACCAAAGAATAAGGAAGTCTTATCGCTTGAAGGTGTATAAACCACAATTCTATCTGTCACATTAGATGGTAATGCAGTGAAATGTCTACCGGCATATATGATTGACCAGGCCCTCGAGTTCAATTCTAGTTGTTGCATACCCTTTTCAAATAGGTTACCCTCTATTTGACAGCGACTATACCCATAATCTTCAATAATGAAGATGAGAGAGGAGGCCGGTGGAAGGGAGGATGAATAGAAGGGGCGTCCATGAATGTCAATCAGTAGACCTTCTTCGTCAAATATCTTTGAGGTCGCTGCCTTCAACAACAAAGCTTTCCGTCCCTCCTCCGTTTCCTGCAAAGCAGGACAAATAATGGAATGATTCAAACCTTTCCTTCGCTGGAAATGAAATGCATTCAAATATAAGATATAATTATCAATTGGAGATAAATCACCAATCCTACCTCCCAAGAGGAGCCTGTTAGCACAACAAAATTCCAATTTTCTTTTTCCCTTTGCATTTCTATCTACCGCCTGATCATCTTTTCACTTCGTGAAATATTTAGCCGCCACAAGGTCTGAATAGACCTCACATTGTCCATCCAGTTTTTACCTAGGCTTTCACAATTTGACAGGTCTAATTTTATTAGCGATCTCAGGCAGCGAAAATCGCTAGAAAGCTCCTCCAGGTTAGAGCACATTGATAAATCCAGCGTTTCCAAGCATCCAAGCTGACTGAAACAATCAGGAAGTTTGGACAGGGTTTTGCATTTAGACAGATCTAAGTATTTAGAGCTCCAAGGCATCCAAAGTCGCTGCACAATTCTTGTATCTTACCATACCCTGATAATTCTAAGCTTTCCAAGCATCCAAGCTGACCAAAATCTGGAAGTTTGGACAGGCTTTTGCATTTGGACAAATCTAAGTATTTTAGAGCTCAAAGGCATCCAAACTCGCTGCTCAATTCCTGTATGTTATCACATTCTAATAATTCTAGCTTTTCCAAGCATCTAAGCTGGCCAAAACTATCAGGAAGTTTGGACAGCCTTCTGCATTTGGACAGATCTAAGTGTTTTAGAGCTCCAAGGCTTCCAAAGTCGCTGCACAATTCCTGTATGTTATCACACCCTGATAATTCTAAGCTTTCCAGGCATCCAAGCTGCCCGAAACAATCAGGAAGTTTGGACAGGCTTTTGCATTTGGACAGATCCAAGTATTTAAGAGCTCCAAGACATTCAAAGTCACTGCACAATTCCTTTAACTTATCACACCCTGATAATACTAACCTTTCCAAGCATCCAAGCTGGCCGAAACCTTCAGGTAGCCTTGACAAGCTCTTGCATCCAGACATCCTTAATGTCTTCAACCCTGCCAAGCAATGAAAGTCATCGCACAATTCTTGCAAACTTTCACATTCATCTAAGCATAAACTTTCCAGGCACTTGAATTGACCGAAGCCAACGGGAAGCGCCTTTAAGCTTTTACAGCCATGCAATGATATTCTGTTCTTCCAGAAAGACAACTCGCAAACCCTGTTCGAGAGACTAGTCAACATACTACAGCCCCTAACATTTACAAATTTTAAGGATGGTAGGTTTTCAATCTCTTCCGGTAGCCGAAGGAGATTCTAGGACAATAGGAGAAGTTGAGTGATTGTAATGACAATAGCTTCTTACATGGGAGCTCTTGCAAACTTTTGGAATTTGTCAATTCAAACACAAGAAGGGAGCTTAGTTCTCCAAATCCTTCTCCTAACCGCATTAGGTCATCACACCTGAATATATGTAATTTCTGTAGTGATCGGAGCTTCCCGATTGACTCTGGTAGCTCCTTCAGACCTTCAATGCTGGACAGTTTTAGCTTCTGTAGACCATAAACCTTCACAAAACTTGAGATTTCTGTATTATGAAATCCTTCCAACTCCAAATGTTTTAATTTAATAAGATGCCCAAACTCTATATCTGCATGTATATTGCTCCCATCAGTTCCCCAAGTCCTCTTAAGTTTGAGTACCTGTAATCCGGAAAAATGCTGCATCCAAGAAGGGCTTATTAACAACATTCGGAAAAAAGGACATCATAATTGGGGAAATTGGTCATATTTGAAAAAAAAAAGAAAAAAGTCATTATTGACATAAACTTACCTTGGGCAGACTCCAAATTTCGTTCTCCATGAATCCATATTCCATTAAGCTTAAGTTTTTAAGCTGCATTACATCAATTGCTAAATTTGGTACCTTACACTCTTCTAGAAACCTCAGCTCATCAAATCTTTTACAGCATTTCCCGCTCAGAATTGTGTTGTTTCCCATAGACAATACTCGGAGAGACCTACTCATAGATTCTAATACTTCTGCAGATACATGGAGTGGCTTAATGTTGCCTTTTAGCCAAATTCCTTTTGTTTGGTGCAGATCCTGGATACATTCAAACCAAGGAAAAATTATTAAATTTATTAAATTTCAATCTTTAACTATTTAATACTTAAAAGTTTTCATACCCCTTCACTCTCTATGGCGATTGAAAAATCATCTACACTTGTGTATCGGTGGCCTTTAGTTTTATTACGACCTGCTCTCAATATAAGATCATGAATGCTTAGATAATAGGACTCATGGTAAGATTCGGCCTTTATTCTTCTGACCTGATCACCCTCTAGCAGACAATACAGTTCTTCCTCTCCCACAATGCTGGCAACTTCATTCCACTCCCAATTATAGAAGAATGAGCAGATGTCGAGGAAAGCCTCCTGAGCACTGGGCGTAAGCTCATCGTAAGCAAACAGAATTCTAGACTCCTCGAAACCTTCTTCCTTGTCACAGCTGAAATCTTTTCCCTCTCTTAGCCAGCAAATCACTTTTTCATAAGCTTCAACCTTATTATTTCTCTTATGGATATATGCTCCCACCACTTCTAAAAACAGAGGACAGCAACTGCATTTCTCCGCTATCTCCTTAGCCTGAGGCCTTTCTTCCACCACGGAGTCTATTTCTCTTTCACTATCAAATTTCCTGCACAACACTTCAACGGACGCCTCAACATAGAGGGGTTCAATGGCATATAATTTACAAGGTTTAAATCTGCAGCTTTCAAACACTCCAGAGATATTTGTTTTTCTTGCTGTGGCAAGAATCCTCACTTTTTTTGGACTGTCGATCAGCTTGGGAAGAAGATGTTCCAGATGTTGTCTTCTTAAGATGTTGTCGATGTACAAGAAAACAACTTCTTTCTCCATAATCGATTTCAGCTCTTGTTGTCCATCCTGAAAATCTCTTACGGTATCATGTTTAATCCCCGTCAAGTCGCTTAAAATCTGAGATTGTATTTCCTCTATGTTAGGATTTAAATCCAAATTTTTGACGAGAGTGACTTTTGAATATTTCCAGCCCTGCAGATTTAAAGAAGCAAACACTTCATTTGCCAAGGTAGTTTTTCCGGCTCCCCCAATGCCGTGTACAACCACGGCCACAGCTGGCTTGTCAATATCCCACTCAAGGAGGTCAATCACTTCATTAATCATGTGATCTATGCCCACAACTACAGATCAAAACAGTTTATCAGTTTCAAAAAGAACATACAAATCGTAGGTTCGCTGTGAATAAATGGCATATTGATAACTAAACAGAGATAATTCACCTGCAGACTTATGGGATGGAATCGGTGGTCGGCTGCATAAAATATTGCTGTGCACAACATCTAGAGTAGAGAGGGTTATTTGCGAATGGAGCATCCTGCCCATTTCATCCGCTTGACTGCGAAGCTTTGCAAGAAGTTCTCCGTCCGTTCCAGCTACCCACAATCTTCCAATTTTATGGAATCAAATCTTAGATTTAAACAGAATGGCAACATAAAATACCTAGTCGTGTTTTTTGAAAAACAAAAAAAACTTAAAATGGGCTGAGTTATTGCTGTATATGTTTTCTGTATTTGCTTTTTCAGGTTTTTATTCAATAAAAAAAATAGTCGTGTTTTTAATCTAAGCGAGAAAATAATGCTTAATTAACGTCAATGAAGCTTAGGGGTTACAAGGTACTAGAAGTTAACAACATTCACGGCTATACACACCAAATAAGTTGTAAAAAATTATTCTATACACGTCAAATAAGGTGATGAAAAAAATGTTTGACAGAGTTTATTTGTATTATTTAGATTTGTGAAATTTATTTATTTATTTTCTTTTTGGTTAGTAGGCTACTTGGTCTAGGAAAGTAAGTAATTTTTTTTGGATAAAATAATGGTGGAAAGTTAGTGATTATATATATATTTTTAGAAGTAAATAGTAGTGTATTATGTTTTAAATATTATAATCATTCAAATTTTGAAGAGATTTGTTAGATAAGATGAAAATATGTAGAAGTTTTTTAAATAATGCAGTAAATGACAAGGTTTGTTGTTGTATTATAAAAGTAAGATAAAGATAAATATCATAATTGGGAAAGCTTAACAAACACTATATAATTAGTTCACTCAATATTTGTAAAAAATTATTAACATTTAAAATGACTATTTGAATAAGATTAGGTTTTATTTCTTGAAAAAAAATGTGAAACATTTTATCATTTTGTAAAAAAAAAAAAAATTGTTTGAAAAATATATATTTTATGTGAATATGACTCTTGTAGAAATGGCAAGATCTATGTTACAAGAAAATAATATTGAAAATGAATTTTTGGTAGAAATAGTAACTACATTTATTTATATTCTTAATCAAGGACCTATATTAGTGGTGAAGAATCATAAAGGAAAAAAAGCTCGGTGTGGTAAAATGGATAGTATGGAAGAATTCACATTTTATTGTTCATTGGAATATAGTCATGCTCTAAACTTGTGGTTTGCTCTATTTCTTAGCTAGGAAAGTGACTTCATTTGAGGAAGATTCATTTTGGATAACCTCATTTTGGTGTGAAAGAATGTTTAATGGTGGGCTAATAAACTTCCCAAGATGTCATCCTCATTTAACTAGATTTTGGCAAGGCCTATAACCATGTTAGATCTCATTATTTATCCTCAAAATGCTCCTCTAAATGTTCTTTATTGATCCATCTACCAAATTTTGCCCTTGCTCCCTTTCTATTATTATAGATAATTAATCTGACTACCTTATCCTCTAAAATAGATACTTGGAGTTAGTCTTAGTTATCTCCCTTCCCATTAAATCCTTTATTCTCAATTCTCAATTTGTTGATTGCAACCTCTCATTCCTTCATAGTAGTGCAAATGATTAAGTGAGAGCTAATATTATACTTCCTTTTGATCTATACTTTTTATGCGTATTAAGGAATTCTTTATGATAAGGTTATCTTCTCCCTCAATGGATTTCTAGTAAGTGGATGCACATTAATCATAAAATGATCAATTGATACCTCTAATGAATTATCTTTAGCTTGTGCATTTTTCTTGATGATATGTAGATAGGGTTAATTTATTGGTTCACTTACAAACCCATGCACTAGGGGAGAGGGGCCCATAGTGGAACGGGCTCCAATAGTAGAGATAGAAGTAGTCCTTGGTGGGCCCCATAGTGGAACACCTTAATATCCAATTGCAAAACACTTTTTATCCATAAAACAAACAAATTGACAAATCATGTGATTCCAATTCAATGCACCAATAAAACATGACTTAGTGCACCACTATCGATCTCACTTTTTTTTTAAGCCTTTTTGGATATCTCAACAAAAAGCATGCTAGTGTGGCATCATATTTGATGATGTGACCCTAAAATTAAATTTTTTAAGTAGGCGAGTTGCCAAATAAATTGCTGTACAAAATTGAGACTGATTTGAAATTTCCCTATAGGATTTTCAGAAACGTAAAATTAGGATGCTCCACTACAGACCCCTCTCCCCTAGTCTAACAAGTTGCTATGTTGCTAGAATATTTTTAGTGGCCAATAAAATCTTTGTATCCTTTGTATTTCTCTTTCACCTATATAACATCTAACATATGCTATGATGAACATACTAAACTAATTAGACAATTTATTTTGGTCTAGATGGGATGGTCTTAAGGGTATAGAGCCACTTTGTAGATTCTTTATAATCATTAATCTTAAAACTTAATTATCTCAATAAAAGTTAAAAAATATGTCACACGTTTGGCAACATTTACAATAAGGACAAAGGGAACAATTACTTTGAAGCCGTTTTAACGTATATATTTGAGTATTTACCTCCGTAGAAGTTTCCTTTTCTTCTGTACGCAACATAAGATTGCCCCATCCAAAATTAGTTGTCTAGACTCCTTCATTTTGTCATTCAACTCTTTCCTCAAATGCGGAAGACGCTGAAGCTGTAGTATTAGTTTGGCCAAATCGTTCATGGATTTCAGAAGTTCTAAACATTCATTCTTATTCTGCTTTATTTTGTCGAATCTTTCAACAACAGCAGCCACCAGTAAAAATCCCACTCCAACCCAATGAACATTTCCAAGGGCATTTAACACTGATATTGCTGTACCATTTTTATCACCAGAGTAGTCCGATATCTGTCCAATGAATAACAAATAGTACTATAAATAAAATAAACTAAAAATTCTTGGAAACACCCACAGGAGAAAACTATTTCACGACATAAATTACAGTTAAGAATAATTCTTCGTATAATTGTGATCCACAGAATTGCTCCCGTTTTCAGCTCTTGAACACAAAGGAGAAAAGCATAGACATGGATGCAAAGTAGTACCTCGGTAGAAATTAGCAACAAAAATGGGGAGCCAAGCCCCCCCCATGGGAATTAGGATCTAAATACAACTAAAACAAAACCTCTAAATCGAGAAGAGGGAGAGACTCAATTACCAACAATCTTCATTTCTTCCTCTCCATCTCTCCTTTATATTTACCTCTCCCTCTCTCTCTATCTCTCTATTTATTTCTTCCTCTCCATCTCTCCCTATATCTTCATATCTACCTTTATCTTCTTATCTTTGTCTCTATCTTTAGGTAACTCTCCCTCTCTCTATCCATACCTCTCTCCCTCTCCCTCTCTCTCTTTCTCTCTTCCTAAACCCTATATCTATATTTCTATTTGTCTCTTTATCCCTTTCCCCTTATCTGTGTTTTTCCATATTTCTTCTTCTATATATCACTCTTTATCTTTATCTCCTTATGTCTCCATATCTCTCTACTTATATATCTCTCCCTCTCTCTACCTCTATCCATATCTCACTTCATATCTCTATCTTTATATTTTATCTCTCTTTGTCTCTCCCTCTTTCTATATCCATTTCTCCCTCTCCCTTTCCCTCTCTCCTTCCATAACTATCTCTCTCTCCTTGTCATATATTTATCTCTCTATCCCTCTTTGTCCCTATCTCATCTCTCTTTATCTTTCCATCTCCCCCTCCCTATTATCCTCTCTCTTTCACCCCATTTATCTTTCCCTGTTTATATCTCTCTATATCTTGAACTATATTACTACTTTCTATATATCTAGCCACCCCCTATATATATATCCTTCTCTATCTTTATCTCCATATCTCTCATTTATACACACACTATGTTTCTCCCTCCTTATTTGTATCTCTATCTCTCCCCTCTCTCTATACCTCTCTCTATTACTTGTCTCTATCACCTCCTTTCCCTCTCACTCTTTCCCCCTCTATCTAGATATCTCCCTATCTCTCCCTTTTCCTCTCCATCTCTATCTATATCTCATTATCTCTACTTCCCTCTCTTATTCACTCCATATCTCATGCTCTCTCTTTATATATACAACACACATATATATTACTCTATCTCACCCTTTATATATATCTCTCTCTATATCCCTCTTCCTCTATCTCTCTCTATCTCTCCCTCTCTCTATTCCTACTTCCCTATCTTTATCTTCATCTCTACCTTTACCTCTCTTTATCTATTCCTCCCCCTCTATCCCTTTATCTTCATATCTACCTCTACCATCCTTTCTCCCTCTCTCTATCCATCCCTCTCTCTCTTCCTCTCCCTCTTTCTAGACCCCTATTTATACCTCTCTCTCCTATCTTTGTCTCTCCATATTTCCCCTTCTATGTCTCCCTCTTTCTATCTTTACTTATCCCTCTCCCCCTATCTTTGTCTCTCCATATTTCTCCTTTTATCTCTCTCTCTCTCTAGCTTGAATCCCAAGTTATATGATCTATCTATCTCTCCTTTTTTCTACCCCTCTCTATCCCTCTCTCTCTCTCCCTATTTCCCTATCACTCCCTCTTTCTATATATCTCTACTTATCCTCTCTCTCTCTCTATATATATGTAGCATTGAAAAAAGTAACCCTTTTTCATGCTTAATTTGGAAATGAGTAATTAATGATAAAATGGACTTAATTGTGCCTTATTTAGGGTGTTGTAAAGTGTTTCTTTATACACTTTCACACTAATCTAGGGCTTTATTAATTCATTGAGATTAATTATAGCTTAATTGGCCCCTTAAATTCAAATCCAAGCCTTATTAATTGCATTTTTTGAAGGATATATCCCAACACTCATTAATGATGTCTCACAACACTTAATTTGGCAAGGTTTGAGTCCTAGGATAGTGACCTAGGACCCATTCGCCACCTGTCAAATGGGTCTTTCCTGGGTCCTAGAACCCCCTTTTTACCTATTGTTTCATGTCCTCGAAGCTTGTCCTAGTTAATTGTGCTAGGACCTATTCACCATCCTTAACTTAGGACACCCCTTTTTGAACATGTTTATGGTAGGATTTTAATGATTTTGAATCATGATTTGATGTCAGCTTATGTTATTTGAATTTCGGGATTAAATATTAAGATAAGTATAAATATAAGGCTACTTCACATAGTTTCACCTAGCAAATTCAAGTGATCATAAGAGTACTTTCACAAGATCATTATAGAGCATTCAAGAGCATTTTAAAAGGAATTCAAGGGAAGATTATCAAGGTTTTATTGCAGCAATCAAAGGTCATATCATCATGTAAAAGACATAGTACATCATGCATGTTTTTGAGCTAATATGTTGATGTAGCATTGAAGATCCAATTCAAGCTTTATTTCATGACATCTTTATTCAAGATAAAGATCTACATTCCTTATAGCCATTTCATGCTAGATTATTGATTTGTATTCCAAGACTTCATCCAAGGTATCATTGTTTCATGTTTCACATGTTTCATGTTCATGTTTCATTGTTTCATCACAAGGTTTAATTACCTAAACGAGGTTTGACCAAGGCAAACCCCTATTCCCTGACAATACATATTTTTTCTTCTCCGTTGATGTGTGATTACAAGTTTTAGGTTGAAGATCAAGTGGAGAACAAAAGTTGTAAAGTTTTCAAGATTGAAAATTTGTCATCTATCTTGCAAGATCATGAAAACAAAGCTACAAAATTTATTTCTGACTTTCGGGAGCTGGGAGTGTAGACATTGAAGAACAAAACCCAAAAATCACTTTTCTAGAACCCTAGCAAGGACCCATTCACCACTAGTCGAATGAGTCCTCAATGAGCCTCAAAACAACACCTCTTCAGTAAGGTACACATCATTTCAACTTCTTAAAACTTTCCTTATTACTGTTATAACAATTAGGTTTGATTTATGATTGTTATTTAGGAATTTTTCCTCTCATAATTGAATGAAACATTCATCCAAACATAAGCAAATTTATGTTCATACATTTGGTGATCCCCATTTGGGTGAACCCCTTTTTCCATGTTTCAATACATATGAATACTTCTCTCTCCTCTCTATATTTATTTTCCTCTCTCTCTATATATATATATATATATATATATATATATATATATATATATATATATATATATATATATATATATATATATATATATATATCTCCCTCTTTATCCCCATTTCTCTCTCATTCATGTGTACACACACATCCTCTCTCTATGTATATGTATATACTTCTCTCTTTCTATGTATGTATGCATATATATCCCCCTCTAACTATTTCTCCCTCTTTGTTTATACCTCTCTCTCTATTAATTGTTTCAATCACATCCTTCATTTCTCACTCTTGTTATCTCTAT
>VDFB02274714.1:39857141-39891533 GCA_007258455.2 Sequoia sempervirens
TCTCTCTCTCTCTCTCTCTCACTTATCTATCTCTTTCTATTCATATCTTTCTCTACCTCTATATTCTTATCTCTCTATCTCTCTCCCTATCCCTCTCTATCTCTATATATCTTCCTCTATCTATATATCCTCATATCTCCCTCTCCCTCTCCCTCTCCCTCTCCCCTCTCTATCTCTATAAATTAAGCTATATCTCCCTCTTTCAACCCTCTTCTTCTCTCTTTATCTGCCCTATATCCATTGCCCCCTCTCTCTCTATCCTCTTTCTTTCTCACCCCTCTTTTTCTCTCTATCTCTACCTTTCTCTCTTTATCTTCACATACATCTCTAAATCTCCCTCTTTATCTATCCCTCTCTCCATCTTATTTTTTTTTATTTCTACTTCTCTCTATTTTTTTTGTCTACCTCACTTCCTCTCCCCCTCTATATCTTCTTATTAAATATTTATCTCTCTATCACTATATCTAACCATCTATATCTCTCTCTTCCTCTATATCTCACTCTCTCTATCTCCCTCTCTCTATTATTACCTCCCTATTGATCTATGTTTATCTCTCCCTCTATCTATTTGTCTCTCTATCTATTTCTCTCCCTCTCTCCCTCTATCTTCATCTCTACATATATCTTCCTCTCTCCCTCACTATCCTTAGATATTCCCCCTATCTCTCCATCTCCCTATTCCTAGACCTATATATCTATATCTCTATTTTGCTCTATATATGTCTCTCCCTATCTCTATCTCTCCATATTTCTCCTTCTATCTCACTCTCTTTATCTTTATCTCCTTTTACTCCCCATCTCTATCTACCCCTTCTCTATCTACCCCTATATCTCTCCCTCTCTATCTCTCTTTATATATTATGCTTCCTATCTCTATCTTTATCTTTCTATCTCTTCATCTCTCATTTACTCCCTCTCTTCCTCTCTATATTTTTATCTCTTCATCTCTCTCTATCACTCTCTCCTCTCTCTATATATTTATCTCTCCCTCTTTCTCTCTCCCTCTCTATCTCCATCTCCATCTTCATCTTCCTCTATATATATCTCTCCTATTTCTATCTCCTCCCCCCTCTCTCTCTCTCTTCCCTCCTCTATCTCTCCCTCTTTCTATCCCTATCTCTGCTTATTGTAGGTATAATTTGTGTTGATAATGGAGCTTGATTATTAGTCTCCAAGTGGGATATTATTGGTAATGGAACTTCTTCTTGATTCAAATATTTTTTTTCAGTCACTTTTGGATCCTCTTGATGAGGGATGTGGGGGTATTTCCCCCTCACTTTTATCTCTAGGGGGTCTAGGAGGTAGTGCAAATTTTTGGATCCCCCCTTGGTGGAGGTTTTAGGGAAACACACCTGAAGATTTATTTTTAAAAAAATTGCCATGTAAAATAGTATAATGGCTATGTATTGTGAGAGATGGTTATAATTGAGTGAGAGATAGAGAGGGAGGGAGGGAGAGAGGAGGTGAGATAGAGAGATAGAGGTATAGAAAGAGAGGAAGATATGTGGAGGAGGGAAAGGGAGACTCTATTATTATTATTTTTTATGATAGACATAACATGAGTGTGTTATAATATGCTCACATTAAATTTTGATAGTGGATGAGCCTAGGCTTGATCACTACTAGGCCATAACATGAGTGTGTGCATAATAACACACTTGTGTTATGCCTTAGATGGAACAAAAAGTGATTGTGGCCACTTTTTGTCCCCCCATCTTTATGTACTTACCCTTACCAGTATATAAATTCATCTATCCCCAACTTGTAGAGTTATCCAATGAAAATTTTTAATGGTAACACATGCACCACCAATTTCCTATTCTATGTAAATGTATAGTTTTCTGTTGCCTTCTTAGATGTAAGGAAAGTGATAGTTTCTTCCATGCTATCAAGAATCAACTCAATGAAAATAAGGTGCATTTAACAAACCTACATCAATTAACATTGTGAAAGACTCTCAAGCACATAAATATGAGATATATGATCTAGAGCAATATGGTGATTTTCTAGGTAAATGGAAATATCAAAGTGAATTATTAAAAGAAAAAGGACTCAATAATATATTTAATCATGAAGAATAAGTTTGTCTATCAAACTTAGTTGAGCACTTGGAGGTCTATGAAAATTACAAAGGATGTTGCTATAAGGTATTGTATAAATTTAATAGTGTGTAGACTATTGTGAAAGCTTCACACTTTATGGTTGTGTAATTACACTCCACAACAACAGGCTTTCTAATTTAAAATAAATTGAATGGTGTGTATTTCCTTTACCTAGTTGCTCTAAAAAAACACCAATAGCTATGCTTAAATAGACTAATATGAACATGGAATGATGTGTTCCCATTCAAAAATTATACAATTGGTTCTTGATCACAAACTTCTCTTTAATCATATCAAATGTTTTCTTATGCACACTTTTCTATCTAAATAGTTCTTTTTTTGTCTTGTAGAGGTACAAATTTACACACATAACTCTTAATAAATTTGTAGTAGCAACTAGTATGGACCAGGAAAGCACAAACTATGCATTGGGAATTTGGGATAGATAATTGAAGGATAGTGTATACATTTTTTATATCTACTAGAATTTATTCCTTAGATATAACATGACCTAATAAATTTTAATAAGGTTCCATAAACATGTATCTTTAAAAGTTTAATGTGATGCTTAGTTGGAAAAATTGATTAAAAAATTAAGCACATCTTATCTAAATGGTTAGTCACCATTACATATATATAGTTTAATCATCTAGAAATATATGTTAATAAGTCATGAATAAATTTTTTAAATGTGCTTACCACTATGCATGAAAAAATAGCTTATATATTTTCTAGTCCAAAAATTATCCTACTTTGTTGGAAAAATAGTTTTTACTTTATTTTCTTCATTCTAAACCTAATGATATCCAAAAAAATCCATCGGTGAAGGTGTAGACTTCCTTTCCAACTATTATAATTTATCATGTAAATGGTATTGATAATTGGTTAGTTGTGTAGGCATCACTCAATGCATCTAGTAATCAATATAAATCTAGATATTTGACAATATTTATTTCAAGAGATCATTGTAGGACTACACCATTATAATTCATTGATTATGAAGATGACACTAAATTTGAATATTTTGTAATCTTCTCCTCAACTCTTGTTCATAGATTTAGATTTAACCAATTGAGCACTTTTTAACAAGATTTGCATCTATTTTTAACTTGATCTACATCTTTCTTAAAGAAGGATGGAATACTTTTATCTCTTAAAACTCCTTAGGAAAAAAATTAAGTAATCCTATGCAAAAGTGTCATACTTATACTAATGCCTCTACCCCTAGTAATCACCATTAATGACCATCTTTAAAACATCATCTATTCAAAAACTCACTTCTATAGATTTGAGTGGCCCATTAGAATAGAAAATATTTTTAGCTTCAACATCCTTAATAACATACTTGTCAATAATTATAGGGATTTCAAAGTGGCATATTGTTAGAATTTTTTTCAAAAAAAAAATGCTTGGTTCTAGTACTTGTATGGAAGAAAATTTGCCAATGCTTTTCTTTCATAAGATGGTTTTACTATCTAGTTCCCAACTTTTTTTAATTTATGAACTTTCAAACAACATTAACATAATTGGGTTCTTCAATGAAAACCACCTCTTAGATATTTTTTAACATCTAATTAAAATTAGGATTGTGATTAGAGAAAATATATGTACACAAAAATAAATTCTTGAGGTGATCTTAAGAGATAAGGTCTTAATGTAATTCCTTTCACTCATACCAAAGTATTACAAGGCCACTTAAAGTTTACGCAGATTTGTGCACACTAATTTTAGGAGGAAATATTTGAAGGTATTTTTTATATTTACTTTTGCACCTATGCCAATTAGTTCATCTTGTAGTACAAAATAAATCCAACATCATACATTGGTTGAGCCATTAATAACACTTGTAGTATGTATCATATCTTGGCTCCATTAAGGGTATAATGCATAAACCTTTAACCAAAACCTCTACCACACATATCTATACTATATTTAAATTTCTTAGTTGTATGATCAACCTAGGTGTCAAAGAAAAATATTGTTGATGAACACCTTAGTTCTAGTGAAGCCATCTTCATAACCACTTGAATAGATAATTAGTCCAAATTCAACCCAAAGTTATTTATATAAATCATCACTAAATAGCTCCTCTCTCCATGAAAAAATCTTCACATTAATATTTTTTTTTACTTTAATAAAAGTGTAAATCATCAATAAATCTTATCATACATTATCTACTAAGACAACATTTCAAAGAGTATAGAGTCTCAAATAAAGTATGAGTATTGAAACCAAAATTTTAACCATTCTACATATTTCTAGTATTTACACATTTATTAATGATAGCTCACTCTTAGATATTTCACACATTGACTTACAATCACTTGTCATGCCTAAAGTGTGGGAAGAGTACATCACTTGAAAATTATAGACTTATATACTAGACATAGGAATTAAAGAAATTAAGTATTAAGTATATATTTAAACATGTACAACTATAAGTTGGATCTAATTTTAAGTGTGTAGTTACTTCCTTTGCATTGAAAGTTTCTACCTCTAGTTGTTGGTTGTTATGGTTACTCCACTCATTTTTTTACCTCGCTTGTATTTCTTGGTAGGGAGTCCAAAAAGTTAGTACATTTTATTTGTTTAATTTTCTCTTACATTGTTTGGGTTGCACAAACACTTTTTCTTTCATAAGCACATGGGCCACTAGTGCTAATGAAATGTTGAAGAATTTCATTCATGATCCATTGCCACTTAACCTAAAAAAAAAGCCTTGTATAAAGCATAAAAAACTAGCATGTTTTATTTCCTCGTGATTATCACCATCATGTGGACAAATCATTTTATGTAAATGGCAATAGACTTCAAAATCAACTTTAGGGTATTTTCTAACAATCATATGTGAAATTTAGAAATCTCTTTCACTTCATTTAAAAAGAAACACACTTATCCATTACGTTTTAGTGGCACCCTATTTCCTTTTTGGAGTTATAAATATAATCTTGAGAGAAAAGTGTACTTGCATGTGTAGTATTGTGGATGGGGGAATTTGGCCCTAGATAGCCAAAATGCTACATGTGTAGTATAAACAACTTGGTATGGTAAAATGTCATATCATGATCATAATCATCTTGTGAATATGTAATCATATCATTCATCAAAATAATGATGAAGCATTGGGCCTCATTATATTCAATATTAAATGAAAAAAATACCCATTAAAAATAGCTCATTAGACATAGTCTTTATTATGATCTTCTATTAGAAAAAAAGGGTGTTGTACACCTTGCACAAGAAAATAAATATTTTTTATAATATGTAAAGAATATTTATTTATGGTGTATCTTTGGAGATGTGTTTAGCCACATTAAATATTTATTTGGTTTCACTTGTAAATTTGTATTGTAACATTAAACTTAGGTATTTTATGTGTGGATTGTACATTGAAAAAATATTTAATAGCAAGAAAATTAGTACCAAAAAGTAAATGTTGATGTCAATAGTTTTATGCTCTCGTGGTTTTGAAACACATGGAAAGCAAGCAAAATTTATTTTTCAAGGTTGGTTGCTATTTCTATTGAGCTCTCTTGTAGAGAGCATATGTGAAGTATGCCATGGGATGTGTGGCTATATGGTTACCCATTATACTTGAACACATGAAGGATGTAATTGGTGACATTGTTTTTTTAGTAGTATTAATAGAAACTCTATATAAGTGTATTATAATATTTCATTTTTGATTATTCGATGCACCATAAGGAAGGATGGTTGAAGGTCTTAAACTAGGTCAAACAAGTACCTAAGAGAATCCTTGATATATCATACGAGAACACAAGGCTTAATCTACGAAGATGAAAGTGAGATAATACGAAATAGATAGGAGAAGAGGGTAACCAAACCTTCTCCTTCACTTTCCCAAGGAATAAATTTTGTGGGGGCTTAGCTTGAATAAAAAATTCCAACTTCTAAGAGGCATATCTTTTGATTCATCCCTCACTCTTTATACTCCACTAGAAAACTAGAGTTGATTTTTTTATCTTGGTGTTGAAATCTGAGTTAGGCCTCCTACAAAGAAACTTGAGAAGAAGTGGGTGTTTATAATTCTTGAGGTCACACTTACATGCAAGAGAAGAGCATATGCACTCACCTATTTAGGACTATAAGAAAGTTGTTTAGTGATAACCAAATCAAAATATTAAGGTGTATTTTTTGAACAAAGGTTATCATTAATGTCAAAGGAGATATGGTCAAAGGCGACATTATATTTTTAGGATATCAGTGAGATAGTGATAATTAATTGAATTTGTACCAGAATATTTCAATTCAGTTCTCTAGGTAAAGAGATTTCTCTAGCAATACAATTGTGTTCAGTATTTCTTTCTAAAGGTGAGTTTGGATCTATGGTTTGAATGAAGAGTATGTCTACACATGTTCTATCATATTCTAGTGTTTTTGAAGGATATGTTCAACACACAAGAAGTTTGAAGTGACAAGAGGCTCTTTGTGCTTGTTTGTCAACTAGCTAGTGTTTGAGAACTGTGTGATAATATAGCAACTAGTGTGTGACATTCAAAGGTAGCACGTGTTGTTAAGATATGACCTAGTTAAGGTTCTTGTGGAAGTGCATGACATCATGTTATTTTGGCGGAAACAAATTTGATTTAGGACCAACCTGTTAAATGTTTCATGTAATTTGAATTTAGGTCCACATTATGTCATCTTGGTTATTTGCAAATCCTTGGTCAACGTGGAAGAGAGTTAATATAATTTCATGTATATATTCATCACTCGCACAGATGCACAATGTGAAGTATAATTAAAAAGAAGGTGGTGAATGGATATACAAGGAGATAATCATACAAGCATATGTTATCCAACGTGAAGCATCTCACTTTTTGCACCATTATCAGAAGATCTTAATGAGTGTAGCAAAGTGTCTGAATCAAATTTAGACTGTTTGTAAACTATGTAATTAGCAATGAAGGTTTGCAATCTCTTTATCATTGTAATCATGTAGGTTGGTTCCTACAAGTACAATTAGGGATTGGTGCCTCATGTAGGTTGGTGCCTACTTCATATTGTAAAATTCACTTGTTATATTCCTACTTTATGAGGTTGGATTTGCACTGTATATCCAAGCAGTTCTTCTCATCATGGTTTTTCCCATCTTGGGTTTCCACATATATCTGGTGTTCTATTGCGTGGATGTGTATTCATGATCATTATGTAATTAGCAGTAGTGAAGATTCAAGTTTCCTGTTTAGATCTAATATATTTGTTGAAGTTAAAGAGTTTTAAATAGATTTGATCTATTGATTCACCCCCCTCTCAGTTGATTGTGTTCACTTTAGTATTTTAGGATCATAATAAATTATTTTGAAATACATAAAATAGAAAAATCAAATAGAAACCAAAAATATCTATAAAAAATATTCTTGAGGTCATTCTATAAAACCATAGGATTGTTAGAAATTTGAGGTGAAACTTGCAGCAATAGAACTTAATAATATGTTTGCAAATCTAAAATCATGTATCCAAGATTACCATAAATTGATAATGTGATTAACAATTCCAAACATGAAAGAAAATTACCAATACCACAAGTAGAGAATAACTAGTGACACAAACTATACGTGGAGAAACCCTTACAAGAAAAAAATCCACACCTGAAGAGATCCAATATTTGTATTAATCTTCGAATGAGATACACCAATACAACATTCCTCTTTGAATTTTGGCAGCACTTCGTTACTCTAACAACCTGTAAAAAAACTCTTCAAACCACCATCTCAGTGCTCTAATATATAGAAGTTTTGGGGGAGAATACCACAAATAGTATCCCAAAACAACAAGCAAAACCACATGGAAAAGCCCACATATCCCCTAGTGGACAACCCATAAGTATGGTAAAAATATTAAATGATCACATGGACACAGGGGTTCCTAACCTATAGCCAAAATTAAAATTGGTCAATACCAAGTGCTCCATAACTCTTTGATGGCTCCAATGGCTAAAACCCAGAACATGCAATCTTGGGAACCCAACCTATGATAACACGCAAATAACATGCAAAGACATGCATTTTGGGTGGCCCCCACCCAAAAGTTGGATGTCCAAAAGGAATATGCTCTCAGGATGCTTTGTAACTGCCACTATAGTGGGTCCACCTCTTTGTATACAATTACAATTTGTGATAGGAAAATAAATAGTAAATATTTTTTCTCACATGTCCTCAAGGATACTTTCCAAAGAACATGGAGACACATAAATCAACTTAGGATAGCAATTATAATGTCACCTATATCCTAACATTCTCCCACTTGACATTATACATTGCAATTACATCCATGAGATACAAATAAAATAATATCAAGTATAGTGATCAAAGTCCATGAATTTCTTGCACCAAGAGAACTTATCCATGTGAATTGGCTTCGTGAGAGACTTTGCAACATTATACAAAGTGTCAACCTTCTCAGTCAAGACCTTACCATTCTCAACCATTTTTCACACAAAGTGATACTGAACAACAATATGCCTAGTGCGAGCATGGTACATAGGAATTTTAGCTAAATATATGGCACTTTGACTGTCACATACAATCCTCACTATCCTACAATCAAAACCAATACCATTACCAAATCTCTGTAACCAAACTAGCTCCTTAGAGACATGTGTAACAATAATATACTTTGCTTCAATGGTGGAAAATGCAACTATAGGTTGCCTCTTACTCATCAAACTTTCTACACAGGGTTAAGGATCACAATCTAATGACAGATACAAGAACTCAAAGTCTACGATGACTTCCAACTGATAGTGAAGCAGGTCAACAATGATTACCAAATCAAAGATGATAAACTAATACCCTATAAGAAAATGATAGATAAGTTCAAAGAATATTTCATTGATATCACATTTGAACAAATTCCAAGGATTAACAATAGAGCAACAAATGCAATGACCACTATTGGATCTTTGCTAGATATGCCACACAACAACCTAAAATGCAAGTTTCTCATCGAGCAGTTTCTCATGTCTGCTTTTGATATACCTAAATCATTTTTTTTGTGTGAAATTGTTGGTCCTAGATCCCCATGGTATCATGAAATTTTCACCTACCTTTATAGAGGCATTTTCCCATTTGACTTTACCCCAACTTATGAAAAAAATTTACTCGAAGAGCATCCCAATTTGTCCTTATGGGAAACACCCTTTACCAAACAAGTCTCAAAGGAGCGTTATTACAATGTCTTAACCAAGAGGAATTTTTGACCGCCTTGAAAGAGGTACATGAAGGCATCTGTGGGTCACATTTGAGTGGCATAACCTTGGCTAAGAATTTATTGAGAACATGATACTATTGGCCAACCATGGAGCAAGAAGCCAATTACTTTGTGAAGAAATGTTTACAATTCCAACAACATGGGGACCTCATCCATGCACCAACTCAAGATCTTAGACCCATCACCACACAATGTCCTTTCTCATAATAGGGGCTCGATCTCATTGGGAAAATGACACCTACCTCCTCAAATGGCCATAAATTTATAATCATAGCCACTAAGGACTTCACCAAGTGGATCAAGGCTATACCTATGACCTAAATAACTGGAAATCAAATATCCAAGTTCATCCTAAACTATCTCATTTACCACTATGATGTTCCATAGACCATCATCATAGATAATGGAACACCTTTTAAAAATGAGGATGTTCACGAGCTATGCAACTGATTCAATATCCAACATTGCTTTTCCACCCCTACTATCCCCAAGGAAACAACCAAGATGAAGCTTCTAATAAAACCATCACCAAAATCTTGAAAAAGATAGTTAATGACGCTGGTTGAGATTGGAACTTACAATTAAAACCCACCCTGTGGGCATGTTGAACCAATGCCAAAACACCTACTGGTGATATACCCTATTCCTTGGTTTACAAATTCGAACCCATCCTACCTATCGAGATTAATCTCCCATCATTGAGAGTTTCATTGCAACACTTGATCGTAGATGAAGAATACAAGATCGCTAGGTTGAATGAACTAGAGTTGCTAGATGAGTGTCGTTTAGAATCCCTTAATCATCTTTAGGCCTATTAGAATTGGATATGCAAAAGTTACAACAAGAAAATAAAGGGTCGATGCTTCCAAGTAGGGGATCTAGTTTTAAAGGGAAATCAAAAGAATATGTTACATCAAGAAAAAAAGGGAAAGTTTGAGCCAAACTAGTTAGGGCCTTTTGTTATCACAACAAGTTATGGTTCAGGAGCCTATCAGCTCACTACACCTTAAGTGGAACCCTTACATGAACCCATCAATAGCATGCATCTGAAAAGGTTTCATGCCTAGCCCATGAGGGATATTTCTCAAATCCAAAAATCCAAAAAAATAAAAATAAAAATAGAAAAAACCAAAAAAATTAGAAAAGGATAAAAATAGTAAAGGGAAAATCGTCCTCTAGAAAAAATCACTTTGGTGGTGCTTTGGGCAAGTACCTTGGTGAAAACCTAGAAAACAAACGTCTTGTGTGAATAAGTATCATCTACCATTTATCATAGACTCTCTCTTATCATTCGTTCATATGTAATAAAGTCATCCACTCATCCATTGCATCCATCTTCCCCTTATTTATTTCCTCCATCTGTGTCTATAACATAGCTTGGTATTCAACGAGTATCTATCCCCATTAGTACTACTTGGCATTCTCCTAAGGTTAGTTTGTGCTTCCTAAATTGAGGTAGTCTATCACATAAGACAAGGGGCATATTCCTACGCTTATGCTTCTAGATTAGGTTCTTGTATATCCCCTTAAGGTTATTCTCAAAATCCCAAAAACATCCAAAAAATTCTCAAAATCCCAAAAACATCCAAAAAATTCTCAAAATCCAAAAAACATCCAAAAAATTCTCAAAACCTAAAAACATCCAAAATATTTCAAAATCTAAAAGCGTCTAAAATATTCTCAAAATTCAAAAATATCCAAAATAATTCAAAATCCAAATAAATCCAAATAAGTTCAAAACTCTCCATAAAAAGGGTCAAAAGCATCAAAGACTCCCCAAAACATCATCAAAGTCCTATAATCGAACTAAGAAGCCTATATGCAGTTACATGGGCAAGGCCATCTCCAATGAGCCCTCAAGGCATAGGGTTGTCCCTTAGGTCCTGCTCTCTTGGTCTAATGTTTGGAAAACTCAAAAACATTTAGAAAATTCAAAACTCAAAACAATTGGAAAATGTCACACAAAACTCAAAATAACCTCATAACATTCGACAACTAAAGAACAATCATAAAATCCCAAAAGACCAAAAATAGCCTCAAAATATTTCAAAAAGGAGAAAAACATTGAAATATGGAGAAAAAAATAACTCATCCCATCTCACTTTCACTCTCAATAAACTTTCAACGATAATAAATTGATCGTCAGCTTCAACCTTTGGTAGCCTAAATAGAAGCAAATACAACAATTAGAAAAACATAAATCTTAAACACAAAATTCCTAAGTCTTGGTTATTATCAAATACGTCATTTGACCTCATATCAATGACTTATCAAACAATTAAAATCCATTAACATCCAATAACATGTCTTACATATATATCTTTCCTACAATGGACATCATCATTGGATATCACACTAAAACAACACCTTCGACAGGAGATATGAAAACATTGACAGTTTGACATTTTTATCTTTTCTTATGATCTATCTTATTGGCCTATTTCGATGATCTCTCAATGTTGTCTACAAAATGATTTAGAGAGAAAGGAATGGGGCATTGATCATTGCTTTCATTTTTTGTGCTTGTTGGATGTTCTTGTAATATGACTTTGGTGAATACTTGCCTTGTGTGTGCCAAAATGGTCTCAAGTAAAATAATGGCTAAGATATATCATGTTCTTCATACCTCTTGTGTATTATTCTCCTTACTTTAATGGTTTTATTATTTGACTTGATAAAACAAGGTTTTCATACGTCAGGTATGAACAAGGATACTCCTATCTATAAATGCAAAGTCAAAGTCCACGCATTAGATACAACACCACCCCAATTCTTCATACCTTGGTGCATCATGTATATTTTTTATATAAAAAATAAGGATTGTCATGATGAAATTAAGCCTAATCCAAAAGAAAAAACAATATCATCTATCCTATCTCATCACATATAAAATAAAATCTTGAATAATCATAGGTTTGTTGGTATCTTGAATCTCAATCTCAATAATAAAGTGCTAATAGATCCTATCCGTTTCATTCTTCTACTTCTATCCATACTAACATTTCTATCTAGATATCATGACATACACCATAAAATAATTATATATATATATATATATATATGCATCCATCCTACATCCACAAACTGCCAATGCATACATCCCATAGCATACATCCTGCATAATCATCTCATGTCATATGAGAAGATAAAAAAGAAATCATTCATATCATCCATATCATAAATAGACCCATCTTGCATCCATAAATCACATACACATGCATTCACATCATATCATAAGCATTTAATAACATCTCATAATGCATTTGCATTCTGTCATACATCCATAATGCATCCATAAGCATAACATACATCACATAAGATCATAAAGCATACAATAAGATAACACCATATATATATGCCACACCATCGATCATCTCATATATATATCAAAAAATGAATGTCATGATACATATCAAAGTGTGTGATATGCATCAAAGATATACATAAGGTTATCTATAGCTAATGAAAAAATATACATCATAATCACATCTACATCAATGTATGGATATAAATTAATATTTATGTACATTAAAATCTATCCCAAACTACCCTAGTCATCCCAACTAGGAGCAAGCTGACCTGGTGGTAGCCTATGATGTTGTGAGCCACTAGGTGAAGGCCTACCAACTAATGGACCACCCTCAAATTGGTTGGGCTCCATGGTACTCTTGTGTGAAAAATATGGATGTCACCTATGAGCTGGCACATTCAGGTGATACAACATCTGATAATAGGTCACCTCACTCTGAACTATCTGGATCTCTTGTGTGTACCTAGCCAAGGGGATAACTTCCCTTTACCGATGGGTCACCTCTACATCTAGTTGCATGCAAAACTAGTCTCACTCTTATCTAAACTTGTCTCTCTCCTTATGGGCTTGGTCCTGCTCCTATTTGTAGGTATCTCTCTCCTGTTTAATGGCCTCTACTCTCTGATTAGGAACCCCAACAACTAGTACCACCTACTATTCTTGTGGTATATGGGATGGTGGCCCCATAGGTGGACCTTGTGGTACATGTGGTGGGGGGCCCTGTACTAGAATATGACTGTGCCCTTTGTTGCCTCTTCCTCTATGTCTTCTACCCCCGACATCTCTACCCATTGGATCAACCAATCTAACAGGTCTATGAACTGCAAACCATGCATTATAAGCTGGGATGGTTCCTGGATCATCTAAACCCCGTACATAAATCCAAGGAAGTGGTACCAAGTGATCAAAATCATCTATAGCTATTTGAGGAACCATTTGTGGTCTCCACTCTATAATCTCTCAGAATGTGTGAGCATACATGACCATGTAGTTCTTGTCTGAATCATCCTACTACTCCCCAACCTATCTGGTAACATGATTTGGTAAATACCTCTTAATGATTTGTGAAGTACAACCCATGAGCCATCGAGTCTATTTGTAGTAAGAAAGGTGTACATCATCATCCCAAGGCTAAACCTGCAACCATGGCCTCCAAGTGAACTTGGTCATATCATAAATGACCCTCTACCATTAAGCAATATCACCTATGTGGTGGAGAGTAGTTATGTCATCATATCAATACACTATAGGATCCTCATCATCCATATCTCTAAATGCAATCATCGATCAAAGCACACTAATGTGCTCCCATACCCATACGTGAAGAAGTGTAACTCCTGTAGAGAGGCTAGCTCCTCCTCAGTACACCACCTGATGCATTTCGTGGTACAAGTGGTCCAATATGCAAGGGCCTCGGGAATAAACACAAGAATTCTCCACGATCCTCTCCAAGACAATCCCCCATCTTGATCTAAATAGTTTGGATCATTTTTCAGGAACCAGGACTCCCATAATCAGTCTCATAATCACCAAGGTAATCTTGTGGGAAATACTTGATGTTAATGCTTCAAGTCAAGTTGTCCACCCTCTAGCTCCATATCCTCTACTCCCAAAACTTGAAACAACCTCTAGGCCAAGATCTGCATCGCAAATAACCTGCTCTCCATGGATGGGAACCCTTAGGATCCTCTAAATGTCCTCAAGGGTAACAGTGGCCTCCCTTGTGGGTTGGTGGAATGAGGTCTCCAAATTCCAACGCTCCACCAAAGCAATCATCAAAGATAAGTGGGTTTGAATATCTGACCTAAAATAAATAGGATGCAAATCGGTCACTCCTAGAAAGTGAACGTCAAGCTCTCAGAGGGTAGTAATCTAATCCAATATATGCAGTCTCTACCCTCTAGAATGAAGGGAATGAAAGGTAGCTTGCACACATAACATGCACAAGGTCAATTTTTTTAAAAAATTGCAAAAATCTAAGTCAAACTAGCTAGAAAAGAAAAAAGCGACCCTATTTTGCAAAGGCAGCTCACTGTCAAAAGCAGAAGCATGTAAATCCTACAAAAGCATCACTATTGTGCAATAACATTGTTGGTTTGCAAAGGTGTCACCATTATAGCATCGCCTCATAACAAAAATGTTCCTGTAAAAAGTGTCATTGTATCTTAAAAAAGCGTCACTATATCTTGCAAACGTGTCACAAATTTTTTAAAGGCATCATTTAATTTCAAAACCCCCATGCATATGTAGAGATGTGATGCCCCATTGCAAAGGTTTCACTATGTGTGGAAAAAGGTGTCGCATCAATTTGCAAAAGTGTCACACTAAAATGTGATTCCTTTGTTTGTCTCAAAAGCTCTTTGATCTCTCATAGTCAAGTGTGTGAATGAGCTTGAAATTCACCCAAATGAGAATATTTTCCTAGTATAACCTAGGGTTATAGCCCTACAACTCAATTTTCTAACTTAATTCACATCCAACCATGGTTCCTTCACGAGTCTCCTAGGACTTGCTTATTTTTCATCCTCTATGCAGTAGAACCAGTCCCATGACTTTATCACAATCTTGATATGAAAATTATTTTCCTCACTCAATCTCTCAAGGGGGTAGCACACCATGTTCCTTTGTCCACTGGGGCACAATAGGGCATCAAGAAAAATTAAAAAAAAATTGATCCGAGCAACATTAGGTCTTTGAAGCAACACAATAGGTACCTCGCTTCAAAGAGGGGCAAAATGTAGACACTTGAAAATGTCCTGAGTATATCACACACCTAGATTTTGATTAAAACACGGTTTCTCTCATTTTTCACCTAATTCTTCTATTTAATTAAATAATGTCCAATTATTTAGTTAATCACCTTTTTCTACAACTCCTATTAATTGAATAATTAATTTTATTTGATTAATTCATCACTTTCATACTATTTTCTTCCCTTTTGATTAAATAATTCTTACTTGTTTAATTAAAGTTCCCAATTCTTCCAACTTGCACAATTAAAAATTGTTTAATTAAATAATTATTCCTTCAATCCTCCAATCATTCAAAGAATATTCTCATGGAATATTCCTTCTCAAATTCAAATTCTTCCCTCCACATGAAATATCTCTAACATATTTTCTAAAATTTAGGGATGTTTTTGAAACCTCATGGATTATTGGCCCTTGATTAAATCTTTGATCCATGCCTTCATGGATTGTTGACCTTTGATCCATCTCTTGATCCACACTCACATCTTTAATTCAATTTCATCAACTAATTAGCATTTTGAATTCTCACCATTGATTAATATTCCAAAAATCTATAAAAGCAAAGCCTTTTTCCATTAAAAAGGATTCACAACCTTCATGGAAACTTACTCTACTGAATTTATCACTCACCATTTGAGCTTTTTGAGAAATTTGTGAATCATCGACCATCATCAATCAACCCAAGCTTTTGCATCAACATGGATTAGGAAATTTGAGCAATCCACATCAACACCACTCTAAATTGTACTCAATTCACAATGGGATTGCAGGTTTGCTTTGTTAATTGATTGAATTGTTTAGAATTTAGGTTTCTTTCATGACATTTGAATCATTTTAGCAATGTTTACTAAATTTCATTGGAGTATTGTTTTTAATTGATCAACTGCTTGTTTAATTTGCTTTATTTCATTGTATGTTGATCAATTGAGCTTTAATAAGTTTACATGACCTATTCACACATGTTCACATGTTGAGTTTACTTAGGGAGCTAGGAATATTTCTAGAAGTGTCTAGTACAAATTTGATCTTATCCCATAGTTATCACATGGAATAAGATTAAGACACATGCCATCATCCTAGTTAGCCCCATCTCTCAAGCTTGCCTATATAAGAAAGATATCACATGCACATTTGGTAAGGGGTTTTAATCATAATATATTTTGTACCATAATCTACCAATAATTTCTCTTTTTACTCTCTTATAAAAGGCAATATTTGGCATTGTAGGTGATCTTGGAAGCTTGCATCCATTTGTGACTCTTGCACTTTGGTCTAAATGGGATGGTGGCTATAAAGCCACTTTATGGAATCATTGTATTTAATAAAAGATAAATTTTATGTTAGGATTCATTAATCTTAAAATCAAGTAATTTCCTCTCTAAATGGATTGCTAGAGCTATCCTTGAGGGGATAAGGATGGATCACTAGAGCTATTCAAGGAGATGAGCTTAGCAAAATGTTGATTAGTCACATAGTGGCTTTAATTTCTACAAAGGGGAAGTGACACATGGTCAATTGGTAGGATAAGATTCTTCTTACACCCTTCTTTAGCATCAAGGATTCCACACATAGTTTTAGTATGTGGAAGGGTTGGGAATCAATATCCAAGTTTCTAAATTTGAAAGACTTTTTTTTTTAGGCACAAGCTTGAATTTTCTACTTCCTCCATTTGGTTGAACAAATTGATTCAAACTGACAATCAATGTTTAGCTTTCTCCCAATGCAATGTGCACCGACTATTTCATAGAGGTGCCTACACTTTCAATAATCCACATACTCAACCCTTTTGTGGAACTCATGAGGTCACCTTCATACATAATATGACCCCTCCCCTTGTGACAAATAGGTGATTGATTTCATCATGCCGATTGTCCCTCCAAGCTAAGTATCAAACTTTCTACCCCAACCCCTTACAACATCCTCAAAGATTGATATTGGTTTCCCTCTCACCACTCCTTTTCCAAACTAAACAAATCTACTTACAATATCTTCCTATGTTTCTTTTGGTCCCTTATCTTGATATCAAATGGACTTCTTGTTTAAGTAATACCTTCTAGATTAAAACTAAGATCACAACCATTGACACTCCAAAACCAATGTAATACTATTCTAAAACTATTGATACTTACTAAAACTCTCTTGATTATTAATATTAAAAAAATTGAAACATCTTATTATACTATTTTTACAACTATAACTAAGATCTAGAGTATATCAATTCTATCACATTTACATTAACTTCATCCCTTAAAAATACAATAACTTCACATTCAACAAACCTAATCCCCAATAATATTTTTATTAAATTAAATAAATAATTAACTACTAATCCGCAATCATGACCACTCGTTTTTTAAGCTTGGCTGTGACAAATGGAAGTCCTTGTCATTTGCAGACCTACTTCCACGAAAGTCTGGAAAAGGCCTCAAAGGGTTTGGTCGGTGCAAAGAGAGGGAAATGATGAGCCATCAGACACGTGTTGCAAATAGTATCGTCGATAAGTAAATGGTGGGCCCGGCGCTGAAGGGACAGGTCTTGTTTTGGACGCAGGTGCCCACTATTCGAAAAGCGTGTGACCGCCATAAGTAGCTTGTCCAACTAGGCCTGAAAGAAAAAATTAATCATTTATTAAAGAAGTCCATATACTACCTATGTAAGTCCGACATGTGTACTATGAAAGTTATAGAACATCCTACTTTATATTAGTCGAAAATAAAAAACTTAAATTTTTTTTTCTAAATTATTAGTAAATGTTCATCTATTTTATTCAATGTAGATAAAATAAATGATCTTATAGTTAAAATAAAAGGACAATTTGATTAAATTTGAAGAAATCTTTTACAAGCAGTCGTAAGACTATAAGATAGGGACAAGATGACAGTGGCTATCCAAACAAACTTAAAGATCAACTGATGTTTGACCATGAGTTAAGACCCAACGGAAATAATGAAGTGCAGTTATGATGGGTTATAATGTATGGGATGACATCCATGCTCTGATGCATTTTAGGGGCTGGATAGCCGTTGCCCAACCTCCCAATCAATTTCTGTACAATAACCAATATGAAAATTAAAAGCCTAGTAAAATATTCCATTTGTATCATCACTCATCCACTTGTACATGTGTAGATAACCATTGAATATTAATTAGAGTTGTGCAACCTTTTGAAAATGGACAAATGCTAAATAATTTCCAATGAAACATCCTCATGATCATTTAATGGTCACTAAGCTATCAACCATACAAGTCTTTGTCATTTTTATGGGTTGTCAAGGGAACATGCTCCCATACTTGCTCCTACATGCACTTGACATATAATTAATAGAGGCACTTGCCCAAATATTTAATGGTGTAAGACCCTCTCACCAATATTTGAAAACAAATCAACATCATAACTCACAACAAATATTTTAGATTTTATAGACAATTTTCAAATTCAAATTCAATGGTAGTAATATTATTTTATACTAATAATTCAAATTCAAATTCAACATCTCTCATTCAATGCATTTATTTATCAAAAAACATTGAATCGATAATAAGAAAATTCTCTACACATCCATTTCACAAGGTAGTCCATTGTCTTTTTACTCCTAATGCTCTAAAAAAATTTAAACTCATCATGTGCATCTCTTAGATAATAGGTTTTACAATTGACAAAATCCTTCAACTATTTTTGACATAGTTTTTATATTTTCCTACATTAATCTCTCATACGTTCCCAATTGTTAAGCAATCACTTGGTTCTACACCCTTTTGAACAAGAATGTCATCTAAATGCCAAATTTGTGTTCTCTATATAACTATACGCACACACATACAAATGTATAGTTCTACATATAGCTATGTATACCTACATATAACTTTGTTTATGTGTATATAAATTTCTATTTGAATAAATTTATATATGTAGTTGTCTACACAAATGTTAAGTTGTACATATACTGTAGACCAAAAAATCAGGTTTGGAAGCTTATATCACACATAGCAACCACAAGCTGCTAGAAATAAGCTTTAAAATATCAATCCAACAATAGAGCACAAATTGACATAAACCAAATTGAATGTAAACAAAAAAAATAAATTATACCTGTTATTCCATCATTACTTGACCTCTATTTCCCTTATCCTTTTTGCTTCGTAAGATTTGAAGTGTTGCTTTCAGTTTTTTTTGTGCATCAATCAATAGACTCATGATGTTAGTTTTGGTGAAAGTTCAAAGACTCTGGTTAAAGAATAAAGAGATTGAAGATCAAATTTATAGAAGTTGGTGTAATGAACAAACAAGATCGAATAAAAAATGAATGATTAAGATTGAATGAGACAACATCTATGAGAAATTTGCTCATTTTCCAAGTAGAAATTAGTGGAAATTGATTGGAGAAAATTATGGAGATGGAAGAATTAAATTGAGAATATCATGGTGGAATAAGATTGGAGAAAATTATGGAGATGTAAGAGTTAGTGAGAGAAATTCTCAAAAAGAAAATAAATAAAATATATTTATTTTCGAATACACAAGGATAATTAATTAAATTGAACAATTTGATTAATTATAGAGGAAGTTTAAGGTTAAAATGATTAAACAAATAAAAATAAAAATTATAGAGGAAGTTTAAGGTTAAAATGATTAAACAAATAAAAATATTTATTTAATCATAGATGAAATTAGGTGAAGGGTTAAATATTTAAAAATAATTATATAATTGATAAAATGATGAGAGGAAAATTAATCATAATTAAATTTAATTATTATGATGTGAAGAAGAATAGGATTAGATTTAAAAGAAAGTTAGGTTTATGCGGAATTGGGGTTAGATGAAATTAAGGCTAGATAAAAAAATTAGTCAAAAAATAGCACTGCAAGCTTGGGACAATTTTGAGTGTCTAAATTTTTCCCATTTTTGAGACAATGTTCAAAGTAACATTGTATCAAAGAAAAATCAGAACAAAATTTAATCTAGTTCTACCCCAACATGTCATGGCGGAAGCAAGATTATGATGTTGTTGCAAGTATGAGCAATCAGTGTTGTCATTGATGTCAACAAGCTTGTTTTGTCATTGATTTCTATTGTTGGGTGAGAGTGTGAGCAATCAGTGTTATCCATGCTTTGATTAGTTGCATTATGTTGTCATTAGTAAAGCTTCTGGTGTCAACCTCTAGTGTTGCTTTGATAAGATTTTATCTATGGATATATGGTTGAGTTTCTATGTTGTAGTTGATTTAGTTGTGTTAAGAAACTGCTGAAGATGATGAGGATGAGTCTCATGTGCTTGGTTTCCAAGTTCTTTTGAGAAAATTTGATAAAAAGAGGAAACAATGTGTTGGAGCGGTTTTCTATGTTGCAGGGATGTGTTCTTGTGTTGCTCCACATTTCTTCTAGGTTGAAGATCTGCTTGTATGTTTAAGATATGTTGGCGAGATATGCTTAGAGGTGTTATATATCTAAGTTTGGGTGTGCTGGGTTGTTGAATAGAAGAAGTTGTGTTCACCAGTGTGTGAACTATGTGTTACAAGGGTGTCTAGGAGAAATGTTTTTGCTCCACATTTCTTCGCAATTATGTTTCAAGTCTTGTAGATCTAAAGGAGTGTTGATAGTGTTGGTATCTTTCTTCAATTGAGATGGTTTGAGGTTTTGTGCTTCAGCAGTCAATTTCTCAAGTAACATTGTATGAAAGAATTGTCTGAGTGTATTGGGTGTGCATATTCTTTAGGTGGAAGTTGTTGCGAAGGATTTTATTGGATTTTAGAGTATTTGAGGTATATTCTCGATCATGTTTAAGAATGATGTGTGGTTTGCAAGTCGTCCTTAGATTTAAGGAAGCGTGTACTTAAAAGCTTAATGGTGTAAATACATGGGTAACGATTGACCTAGTGTTTGCACTAATTGTGGTGGATAACTATTATTTATTGAAGTGTGTGGTTGAGTGGAATTATATATTTGGGTCCCAAATAAGGTGTGATGTGGTCCACTTTCACTTCTATCCTTCACAAAAGTGTTTTGGCATCGACCTAATTTGTATTTGCATGTTGGATATGCATAGTCAACCTTAGAGAAGG
This sequence comes from Sequoia sempervirens, assembly GCA_007258455.2. Lineage (NCBI taxonomy): Eukaryota > Viridiplantae > Streptophyta > Pinopsida > Cupressales > Cupressaceae > Sequoia > Sequoia sempervirens. The sequence continues at coordinate 39,878,598 of VDFB02274714.1, forward strand.
GTTTCAAGGTTGAGGATGGTATAAATAAGAGTTGATTTGTTGAGGGATGATGAGATAGACAAGAGAGATGTGAATTATGCAAATTGCAGAGTTATAGAGTGCAAAATTAAGAAGTGCAATGCAAGCTTTCATGCATTAGATTACTGGATGCAGTGAGCAGAAGGTGTATACAATTCTTCAATCAAGCTACAAAGGTGTTGGTGATGTTGTAGTGGATATCCTTGTTGTATTGAGATGGATTTCTCTATGTAACATTCTTCTCTATCTTCTTTTCTTTTCTAGTAGTGATCTCCTTTCTTTCTTTGGGCAGTGAGCCCTTCGGTAGTGAGCCCTATTGTATTCAGTGTTGATATTTCTTATATTGTGAGCTAATGCTCACCGTGGTTTTTCCCTTCTTGGGTTTTCTACGTAAATATGGTGTTCTCTTGTGTATGGTGTTAAGTTGTTTTAGTTTTTATTATTTGCATAGTTTATTCCACCACACATTGGTATCAGAGCAAGGTTTCTTGTAGAAAAGCTTAAGTGCTTAAGGTAGATCTAGGATGACACACAAGAAGGAGATCCCTATGTTTGATGGAATGAACTATGCATTTTGGAAAACAAGGATGAAAGGATTTTTAAGTTATCTGGGATATGATGTCTAAACATTAGTTCAAAATGGATATACTATACCTACAAATAGTTTGAGCACTGAAGTTGAAATCAAGGCCTATGAAAGAAATAGTAAAGAAAGGTATGCTCTCTTAAGTAGTCTCACAAATTCTGAATTAGTGAAAGTTATGAATTTGAAAACTGCTGATCAAGAAATCTAGAAAAAGTTGCAAAGCGTTTATGAAGGATATGATAAGGTTAAACAAGCCAAGATGAATAATCTAAAGATCACATTTGAGAACTTGCAAATTTCTAAGGATGAAAACATTACAAGCAATATGTAGAGGGTAGATGAAGTGGTTAGCTCCATCAAATCGGTCTTGGTGGAAAATTCAAAGAATCAAAAGTGGTAAAGAAAATCCTTAGAACCCTTCCTATAGCTTATAGTCATAAAGTTTACAATATGAAGGAATTTGTAAATCTAGATCAATATACTAGAGATCAATTGTATGGTTCTCTAACTGCATTTGAAATGAGGGAATTTGGTACAAATAAAGGTACAAAAATTGAGACTGCTTTTAAAGTTGGAAAATCATAGAAGATTGAAGAATCAGATTAGGAGGATCTTGATGAGATGGAAGATAACTTTGTGAGAAGGACAAAAAAGGGTACTGGTAAGTTTCCTTCCAAATGTTTCAGTTGTGGATAGATAGGTCACTATGCTTCAAGATGTCCAACCTTAGTTGTGATTGACAAAAACAAGGAAAACAAAGGCAAAATGATTAAGAAAAGCTATTATTTTAGAGAAGATACAAGTATTTCTAAAGATGAATCTAATTATGGAGATGATGATGATGAATGCTTGTTCATGACTTTAAAAGATGATTCTATTTCTACTAAATTTGAGAGATGTGTGAAGGAGAGCCCTCTGGAGAAAAAGGAAAAGATTGAAGGTACTTTGGTATCTTCTTTTCATGCTAGAAAGGATAAGAACTATTGGATCATTGACAATGGATGCTCTAACCATAGACTGGTGACAAGAATAAGTTTTTTAAACTTGAAAAGTATGATGGAGGACTTGTTAGATTTGGTGATGATTCAAGTGCTAAGATATGTGGAATAGGTTCAATCGATTTTGATGGCAAGCATAATAATAATGATGTTTACTATGTTAAGGGTTTAAGGAATAACCTCTTAAGGTTTGGACAAATGTGTAGCAAAGGATACAATCTTATGTTTTTGGATGATATTGGATGTGAGATCAGAAAAGGGTTTGGAACCGCGATTGTTGTTGGAAGAAGGAGAGGTGGAAATGTTTATCAACTCAAGGGTGTTGGTGGTCATTGTTTAATGACTCAAATTAATGAAAGCTAGCTATGGAACAAGAGGATGTGTGACATTAATTTTGATAATATGGTAAAAATTAGTTCAATTCAAGCAGTGATAGATTTGCCAAAGATTACAAAGCCCATCAATGTTGTCTACAAGGATTGTTAGATTAGAAAGCAAACAAGAAGAAGTTTCAAAGGAAAAGAAAAATTTACTATCGAATTATTGGAGTTGGTACATACAAATATTTTTGGTCCTAAAAGAGTGAGAATTCTTAAAGGTGACATATATTTCATTCTTTTGATTGATGATTATTCTAAAATGACATGAGTTACTTTGCTTAAAGAAAAATATGAAGCCCTAGATAGGTTCAAAGCATTTAAAGTTATGGTTGAGAATGAAATGGACATGAAAATCAATTGTTTTTGGTTTGCCAGAGGTAGAGAGTTCACCTCCAATGAAGGTGAACTCTCATAACCAGTGAAAAGGAAAAAATAGGGTTGTTCAAGAAGTTGTAAGAACTATGATGAAAGAAGCTAACCTACCAAAAGTCTACTAGAGAGAAGCAATTTGAATACTGTTGTTTATATACTCAAAAGAGTTTAAGCGAAAGGAAACAACACAAAGACTCCCTATGAGTTGTGGTATGGAAGGATCCTTATTGTCAATTACTTTAGAGTGTTTTGAAGAAAATTTTATATCAAGACAAATGAAGAAACATTGGGAAAATCTGATGAAAGGTTTGATGAAGGAATCTTCCTTGGATATTCTACTAAAAGAAAAGTCTACCGGTGCTACAACAAAAGAATAAGAAATATTGTTGAGAGTGCAAGTGTCAAGGTTGATGAAAATTCTCAAAAGTCAGTGGTGATAGATGGATATGAATCATACTCAAGCTTGCTTTCTTAGAAAAAGAAAAATCCAAGGAAAAGAAAGTGCAGATTGAAGGGAAGAAGCTCCGGAAAAGACCCCTAGAACCCTTAAGTATAGATGTATTGCAAGAGACAAAATTATCTAAGGATAATTACGAGACAATTATTGGTAAATGGTCATTGTAGAAGTCATGCCAATCAGAAGCTCAAGGAGCTTCAAGGGGAATGTTAACACTTTGGAATCCAAAGTCATTTCTGGTGGAATTTGTTTCTAATAAATCCAATTGCCAATTATTGAGGGTTATCCATTTTGATTTTTTTTTTTTGTTGGTAAATGTTTATGCTCCAAACTCAATGGCTAGTAAGAAGGCATTATGGGATGAACTTGAATTAATTTTGGAGCAGTCAGGGGATGAGAAAGTGGTACTTGTAGGAGATTTTAATGCAATCCTTTCTCTTAATGAAAAGAAGGGAGGAATTTTACATCCTCAAAAGACAATGGAGGATTTTAACACATTTGTTCAAAAAAATGCCCTTATAGATGTTTAACCAGTTAAAGGCATATTTACATGGACAAATAAGAGGAAGGATTTTCTGAAAATAGTTGTATGGCTGGATAGATTTTTGATATTGTCCAATTGGATTATAGAAAGGTATGTGCAAAAATTAGAAATTTTTCCATGGGTAGGTTCAGATAATTTCTCTACATTGTTGAGCATCACAGCTAAAAGTTCTCTCAAATATCGATTAGCCTTTAAATTTGAATCTATGTGGTTTAGGCATCATGAATTCATTCATCTATTGAAAATTTGGTGGCTACAAGCCCCCTATGAAACATGATCAATTATGTTCAAATTTTGTAGAAAGTTGATGTATACGTTAAAGGGAAAATCAAACATTGGAATGTGAGTGTGTTCAAAAATATATTTCAGCAAAAGGAGTTGATATTAAAATAGATAGTAGATATAAATAAAAAAATTATATCCCAAGGTTTAATGATAGATTCTTATGAGCAGCATAAGAAATTACAAATAGAATGGGAAGAGTTGATGCTGCAAGAAGAAATTTATTGGTACCAAAAATCCTATGAACTCTAGCTTAAAGAAGGGTATAAAAACACCAAGTTTTTTCATAGATCCGCTCAAATAAAGAAAGTTAAGAGTTAAATCTTCATAATTTAGGAAAACTCGTCAAGAAAATGGTTGACAAATGAAGAAGAGATACAAAAAGAAGGGGTCAACTTTTTCAAAAATTTGCTATCAGTGCTAGTAGGGCAGTCTTCTCATATTGAGTGGGAGAGGGAAGAGATGTTACAAGAAATACCAACTCTAATCACTGAAGAACAGAATGCAAGTTGTGTTAAGCCCTTCACTTTGGAGGAAGTGAAAATGGTAGTTTTTCACTATTACTAGACAAGGCTCCAGGGCCTGATAGTTTTATAGCTTTTTTTTCCAAAAATGTTGGGAATTTATTGGTAATGATCTTCATAAGGCCTTGGAAAAATCTCGATCTTTGTGCTCCATGTTAAATAAATTCAATGGCACTCACATAGCTTTAATTCCAAAGGTAAAGACCCCAAATTCTTTTGCAAAATTTTGTCCTATATCTCTTTGTAACACTATTTACAAGATTTTCACTAAAGTTATATATCTTCGATTGCTGCCAATAATTCCTAATATAATATCAGAAGAACAAGGAGGGCTTGTGCCTAGTAGGGAGACAATAGAAGGAGCTTTGGTTTCTCATGAGGTTCTTCATTCCATTTCTTCACACTATATTTCCTCTTTTATCATTAATTTGGATATGATGAAAGGTTATGATAAAGTGGATTGGACTTTTTTGCTACAAGTGTTGAAGAAATTTGGTTTTCACAATAAGTGGTGCAAGTGGGTATTATCCTATTTGAAAAGAGCTAAATTTTCAGTGCTCATCAATGGTTTTCCAATAGATTTTTTTATCTCTACTCAAGGGGTAAGACAAGGTGACCCACTATTTCCTTTTTTTATAATCTTAGTAGAGGCTCTTAGTAGATCATTTCAAAATTCCCATATTCAGCGGGCATGGAAAGGAATAGTTATTCCTTCAACTAGAATCTCCATTACACACTCTTTGTTTATGAATTACATAATTTTATTTGGAAAGGCGATGCTTTAGGAAGCTAAAAATATCAAATCTATTTTCGATAAGTATTCTCTTTCCTCGGGATAGAAAATAAATGCAAAAAAATCAAAGAAGGCAGGTTTACAAAGGCAATTTGTGAAACTTATGGGTTTTCAAATGGAAGTACTACCTTGTAAGTATCTTGGAATTCCTTTCTTTATAGGTGCAAATAGGATTTCCTATTGAGAAAAGATTATTCAAAATATTCAGTCAAGGATTGCTAGTTGGTGGGGGTCACTGGTTATCATTGTCAGGATGAATTATGATGGTCAAATCACTCCTTTTTGCAGTTCCTAATTACTATATGGAAGTGTTAAAAGCTCGCAAATCCGTAATTGTTGAAATTGAGAAGCTAATCAAGAATTTATTATGGAAGGGAAGTTTAGATAACAAGAAAAAGATTCCACTAATTTCATTAGAAAACATTTCTAAAGAGAAATTGAAAGGGGGTGCTAGTATTCATAACTTGTCAGCTAGAAATTTATCGTTAGGTGTCAAGTTAGTGTAGCAAATGTACTCCAAACCCTATGCAAAGTGGTGCAAGGTCATGAAAGAAAAATATTTGGATGTTGCAGATCTGAATAGAATATTCACAATTTCAAATCTACCACAAGGTCCTACAATGTGGAACTTTCTAATAAATTGTAGAAAGGTAATCACCCCTTACCTAACTTGGGAGATTCATAATGGGCATTAAGAAAATTTATAGAATGGTTCCTAGCAAGGACATCCCCCCTTAAACACAGTCCAAAATCTTCATGACATGTACAAGGTTTCCTCAGTTCAAATTGGGGGGAAAATTCAAAGATTATTTTCAAACAATAGATGAATACACTAGGATAGTTATTTGGAAGGAATTATCTTCCATTCCTTTCCTGAATGGTCACAAAGAAGAGCTAAGTGGCATACTACAAGAAAGACAAGTGTACTTTTCAGATGTAGCGGATAAGATTATGTGGGCACCATCCAAGTCGGGTATTTATATAGTTAACATGGGCTATAAGGTAGTAATGAGTAAGGGAGTATGTAGTAAACCTTTAAGAGCTCTACCTTTCTGTAGGAATTCAATAGTGCTACCTAAAGTAGGGTTTTTTTATGGTTGGCTATAAAAATTAAAATTATATCAAGTGATAGACTTGCTAAGCTTAGGATTGCAACCCAATTCAAGTTTGTGTTGTGTGGTGAGGCAATGAAGGAAGTAAATCGTGCTTATTTATTCATTGTCATTTTGCACATGTGCATGTTGGTCATTTATTAGAATCAAATTAAATTGGTATTCGCCATTGCCAAAGAATTCGTGGGATCTTTTTACAAGTTGGCCAGTTTTGTATAAGTAATCGTTGTTTGCATGCATTTGGGGAGTGGTCCCATTAGTAGTTTTGTGGAGCATTTGGTGGGAAAGAAATAGGTGGATTTTTAGACATGAGAGAATGAAATTTCCTCAAGTTTTAAGGAAGATGGAATATTTAATATCTACTTGATTACAAATGCATATGTTTGTAAGGCAAAGAATATTAGTTTAGTTTTCATAGATTGGGATTCAAAACTAATGCAGCAATGGAACAATATTGTACTTCCTTTTAAAGGAAGTTTACAACAAAATCCAAAATAGAAGATTGATAGAAGTAAAATAGCATGGATACCTCCACCATTAGATTTTTATTGGTTGAACTTCGATGGTACATCACATGGTAACCCAGGGATCTCAAGGGTAGGTGTAGTAATAAGGGATCATACAGGTTTTCTCATTTTGACCAAATCAATTCATCTCCGTAATGGCATGAATAACCTCATTGAGGTTCAAGCTCTATTGCATGGGATGCAATTGGTAATGCATTTGATGATCACTAACATGCAGATTGAAGGGGATTCATTAATGATTATTAATGCCCGTAAACAGAGAAAAGCATATAATTGAAAAATAAAATATGTACTTGAGCAAGCATGGAAAATAATCGACAAGCTAGTGTTCTACCAAATTAAACACTCATGCAAGGAGGGTAATCAATTGGTGGATATGTTAGCAAATCTTGGATGTGATAAAGCATAAGGTCATATTTTTTATGATAAAAATTTAAATATCTTTAAAGTTTTAGAAGATATCATTCTGATGGAAAGGATAGGTTCAAGTTGGTGTACGACATGTTTAAATTATATGTGGTTGATAAAAAAAGTGCTACAACCCAAATATGCATAATATCACATTTAAAATTTTTCAGAACGCTCATGCTTCAAATGTTTATTATAATATTTATTTTTTACCCAAAATAGATGGGAGTTCTATGCGAAGGGAGCCTTCATACTAGGGTTAATGAATAGCTCACACAACCATGTGACGTCACAAGTGCTACCATCCATTTTTCAAAGCATTGTTGTAAATATGATAATTTTTATTAACTAACAAGTGTTTGAATTTTGTAGGAATTAATACTTGTGAAATGCACCTTCCTATATCATCATTAGGGTGAAAATTTTAAGGCATTAAGTTTCTCCTTCAAGCGTGTCAACCACACCATCAATAATCTTGATTTGACATGAGGCGGATTTCCAAGGCAAATTCGATAAATGGATTTGTATTTGAGCATACTTATCATCTATTAAAGGAGTTTCATTTGTTTGTTGCTCATTTCTCTCTAAGTTTTTACTTCCGTGAAGAAATGGTGGTTACTATGCAAGTAAATTGGGGTTGGTTGTGCTCTTCAAAATCTTGGTGAGTTGGAAAGGTTGTGTTGCAAAAATGTTTTGTGTGCTACTAAATGTACTAGTGTTTATAGTTGAAGATCATTTCTATTTCTTTGGTAAGCGTTATCCTGAATTTTTTTTGGGTTGAAATTTGGGTAAGGATTGGGCCTTTACAGTTTTGCTGATGACTTTTTGTTAGTGTCGAGTTGTGTTTTCTTCACCTTTGTGTTTCAGATTACATTTTATCCTTTGGGTTCCATTCTATGGGTTTGTGAATACAAATTCTCAACCATCTCCAACTAATCACAATGTGCCAAAGGAAGGGCAGGGTGAAAATTTAGTTGGTTGTTCTTAGTTCACCAAGTTGATGAATACAATGACTACATGCTTAAAGTGATTTTGATAATCATTATGTATGGAACAAAATACATAGACATATATTTTTTTCGTAAATATTTTGAGTAGATTTTAGACAAGTTGGTGGATATTTTCCTAAAAAATATTGTAATATCTAGCTAGTTTTGTTGATAAACCTTCCATGTAATAACATTTTATAAATATAGTATAATATGCTAGCTTTCAGCCTTTTATAAAAAAAAATAGTAAATTTGATATATTGTTAATTAATTGGATAAATTATTTTTGGATGACTGACAATAAGATTTGAGCTCCCCACTATTATACATTATGATAATAGAAGTATAGTAGTATGAGTCAAAGATTAAAAAATTCATGTATTTCATGCAAGAACAAACCATGTAGAAAATATCCATCTTACCAATAAGTAATTTATAGCTATAATTTTGTCGAAATTAATTTACAAATATATTTAGAATACAATTTTGAAAATTACATTTACTTCAATATGAAAATGAAATAATTACGAATTAAAAAGTCAAGCATTAAAGGTAAGAATGTTTAAAAAATGTTGCTTAATAATTAAATACTAATACGAGAATAAAATAGATTTCACAATAAACAAGGAATAAAGAAAGTAGGATATATTGTATTGTTTTCTTATTGTTTAGTTGTAGCTAATTTTGACTATAAGTTTTAATATATCTTGGAGGAGCAATGTTTAATATTTTTGTGTTCTTTTTTGTTTTCAATATTATTCATTAAGTCTAGTAGAAACATGTGAGTTACAAATATTTTACAAAATTTTCTTGTCATCAATGTGTAAAATTTTCAAACTAAGTTATGCAATCAAGTAATTTTTTTTATAGACTATGCAAAAAATTCTCAATTTTGTATTGCACTAAAAGTAATCATAATATTTTATCTAATCAACTAACATTTAATTCATTAATTTAATTAGTTATATTGAAATAAAGTTCAACTTGATTACAAATTCACTCCTTAATATCTAATTTGCACCCTACTAAAGTATTTAAACTTATGTTGCCATGCATCAATTTTTTTTATCAAATATACTTGGAGGCACTCCTAAGAGGTACCCTTAGACCTCTCATGCATAAATGTCTTAATAATCTCATCTTAAATGTAAGAATAAAGACACCATTTCTAGTTGGAATCATATGACTTTGCTCAACACTTTTATCAAATCATACCGAAATTCATTTCTATTTATATTAAAATTGTGCTTTGGTCCATTATCTAGTTAAAAAACAGCTTCATCTGAGGAATATTCATCTTGGATAACCTTATTTTGGTATGGAAGAGTGTTTAATGGTCCTAATAAACTTCTCAAGATGACATCCTCATTGAACAATATTTTGACAAGGCCTATAACCATATGCATTCACCCTTTTATCCTCAAAATGCTCCACTAGCTTGGATTTAGAAGACATTTTCTCTCCCATATCTAAATGTTGTTTATTGATGTCAATTCTTGCCTTTCTATGATTAAATTCCTCGCAACCTTCCTTCCCTCTTCCTTGATCTATCTATCAAGGCTATCTCTTCCCATTCCTCTTTTTTCTTGCTACTAATGACTTTGACTACCTTCTCCTCTAAACCAAATACTTGGAGTTAGTCTCAAGAATCTCCCTCCCCATTAAATCCTTTATGCTCAATTTTAACTTTTTTTATTACAACCTCCTATTCCTCCATAGTAGTGCAAAAGATGAAGTGATAGAGCTATGTTATATTTCCTTAGGATCTAAACTTTCAATGCATGACAAAAAAAACATAGTTTATAATAATATCATCTGCTCTCTTAATGGATTTCTACTAAGTGAATTTGAATTTGAATTTCTTTTCTCTTAGACCAAAGCATTCATGGATTTCAGAAGTTGTAAACGCTTATTCCTATTCTCTTTTATTTTTTCCAATCTTTCAATGACTGTAGCCACCAGTAAAAATCCCACTCCAACCCAATGAATATTTCCAAGGGCATTTAACACTGATATGGCTGTACCATGTTTATCGCCAGTGGACTTTGTTATCTGCACAACGTATAACACATAAATTTTAAAACAACTAAGGTGGAACACCTGCAGAGAAAAACTATTCCCGCCAAAAAAAATTGTGTACAACTATTCTGTGCATACTTGTGTAAAACAAAATAAGGTGGAGTTTATTGGTCTTGAAGTAGTTACGAATTTTTAGCAAGCTCGCTCTTTTTCAATTCGTTGCAAGGGTGAATAATTAGATCTATATTAAATGAGGTGAGACAATAAATGTAAATGATGGATTAAGATGTAATGGTGGATTAAGATGTAATGGTAAAATTTGTATTGTAATTTTTTTTTCGTTTTGGATCTATTTTGATTAGTTTATTTTTTGTGCATTGACAAGTGTTTAAGTGATGTAATTTTCAATTAATATTTGATTAATAACTTGATTCTTATTTACTCATCTTTGTACTAAATCTTAACAATTGAATTTGTCTAAATGTATTTTATTTTTCTTGTCCTAATTCAAATCCGCATTTGCTAATGTGATCTAGGTCACCTATATGAGTGGAAAATTTACCGAAAAGCATTTAAAATTTAAATCAAAACTTGTGCCCTCTTATTTTTCCTCTACCTATCTATTATGTGTCAACTTAATTCATGAAACATTTCATTTGACACAAGATTCGTATAAAAGAACTTACCTTAGTCTTTGTAAAACACCTAGAGAAGCAAAGCAAAAGAGCATGTCTTGCATATATCACACAAAGAGTTGTCTAGTGGCATAAACAATACATAAAGCTTCATAGAAAAATTGTATATCTACTTGAATTGCCTTCAATCTTGTTCAAAATTGTTTTCTTCTAATTCTTACGGGGTTTGAAACAAGGGACAAACTATGCCTTTCACAAGTGAACTCTTGAGCACCAAAATGAAGTTTTTATGCCAATATCAAACACCACACTTAAAGTCTAAAAGAAATTCATATTTAATATAGATCATATTTGTAGACATGGTACAAATCTATGTATTTCATATTAGAATTATAGATGCGGGATCTTTTTTTTGTTGTTCTAAGAAAATTTGTAATGATCTTAAGAGAAAACATGGTTTTTATTGATCCTTATGAATTTTCTTGATAATTCCTAATTTTCTATTATATTGATAAAGCATATCAAGACACTAGAAACATCCATATTTCACATTGGTTTGAGAGTTAAGTACATACATTTATTATTGAATATTTCAAGTATTTATTTTTATATCATAATTAGTCCCAACTCTTTAAAAAAAGAAAGTATTATAAGGTTGAAAAGTTGACTTATCCTAGGATTTATGCAAATATAGATGTTTATTTCTTTATATTTTTGGTGAACTTGACTCTCATACTCCTTTTAAGGTTTTTTTGACTGGAGCTATGAACCAATGAGGCCACATTTGGGGGACCTCATCCCTGAATCTCCCTTTTTGCTTCCTCACCTCTGATGCTTTCATATCTCACCTTCCTTTCCTCTCATACTCCTTTGACACATCTATTCTTTTTCCTCTACCTCCTCTCCTCTCCACCTCTTCCTTGCTCTGATCCACTTCACCCTGCTCTCGTGGATCCTCATTTCTTCTTCTATCCCCCCTCCTTTCTCCTCACCACCTCTTCCTCATTCTACTCCACTTCATCCTACTCCCATGGCTCCTCATTTCTTTGTTTTGCTCCACTTCACCTCAACCATCCCTTAGCTTGCCGACCCCCTCAACCGAGCAATTCACATCCCTTCCACTAAGCTCCTCTAGCCTTGTCGACGTCACTTGTTGCTTCCTACCACAACTATCCCATGACTCCACACCTTCATTCCCTTCTTCTTTGACCCCTTCTCACCTACAATTTCCTAATGTTTCCATACCACCTTTGATTATGGTTCCTCCTCCCTGCATGATCCTCCACTCCTCCATTGAAATATTTCCACCAACCTCCACCTATAGTCATTCCTCCTTCGCTACAGGGTGATCGTCCTCCTGCCTCCTTCACACCCATGTTGCATGACCTCCCGCTTTTGATCTACCATCTACTTCATCACCTTGGATCACCTTCCAACCACTGATGGGTGACCCTGTTGTGTGTCTGATTTCTCCAGTCGTGAGTCTTGAATACCTGACCATCGTATCAACATGGTGTTGCAACAACTGTTGCACTGCAGGGTGAACCCAACTGTTTTTAAAGTTTTAATCTAGCATGAATATTCCTTTTAAGTTATTAATGCTTTAAAAATTAATTTATCTAGTTGTATATCATCTTTTACAAATATAACTACAATTCATATGTATGCTAATTGTATCTAAGTATTATGTTCCTTACTAAGGCTTAAGATTATTGTCCTTTATTTGAACAGTATTGTGTTGTCCTATAATGAAATCTCATTCAAACCATTTCTTATTGCTATTATACATCTCAAGGTGTTTGTTAGCTTTATGTCATGTGATCCTTTCATCTTTTACACCTTCCTTTCTTTACCATACGAATTGGGAAGTATTTTCCTTGAAATCATTATTTACCCATATTGATGATCTTCATTCTATTATGGATTTGGTGACCACTCATTCTTCTATTTCTAGCACTAATGTAGAAGAGTCCCACATCTCCAAGAAATAATGACTCAACTAGAAAATCTCCATTTAATAATTTTTCTTATAGGTTAGTATATTCTTGTCTTGTCATTTTGGTATGCCACAATTGGATTTTGAGATGTATTTACCAACTGAGCATACAAGCTATAAAATAAATCTTCAATATGGTACTACATTTTATTAATAATAAATTAGTGTTTTCACCAAGAGTGCCAACAAACTACCACACAATTGTGTGTGTCTCTCTAGTCTCTATCTCACCTCTCTCTATCCCTACCCCTCCTCTCTCTCTCTAGCTCTCTCTATCTCACCTCTCTCTCTCTCTC
>VDFB02274714.1:39891947-39940534 GCA_007258455.2 Sequoia sempervirens
TATTTTTATCTCTCCTTTCCCTTTGTCTATATACTTCTATCTATCTCAACTACCCCTCTTTACCTCTCCCTCCCTAGCCCCTCTCTCTCCCACCCTCCCTCCTCTCTCTCTCTCTTCCTTCCACCCACCTTTAGAAAGGGGAAAACCACAATGAGAATCTCTCACAAGAAGAAATATAATAAGGATTCTTTATAATATAAAGTAGGAACCAACCTATTTGAGACAGCAATCCCCAAATTATTTAGTAGGTGCAAAATCCCCATCTTGGACACAAGAATTTCTTTTTAAAATTACAATAACTACCAATGTAACTGACTAAAATTATTCCAACTATATTAGATGCACTAATCTCAAAAGTTCTTCATTTGTCATTGTAATGAAAAATCAACATCACCACTTATATGCTTATACTCAAGAGTACTAAGATCCTATGGCTATGGTTATTCCTAGACCCAGACCTAAACCTCGAGGGTTCATGGTGACCCCGCCTACGTATCCCCTCATGGGAATCAAAGGCTTCATAGTTCACCTACAATGTCAAAGGGAGTTCAATATCTCCTCTTGTATGAGATATATGATCTCACCTTTAACCCATAACTATTAATTAAGTACATGTAAGCTATCAACTTATCCCATTATAATATAATGATAATGAATTTGATAATAACTTTCCATCAAGTGTTGTGTCCATACCAAACATTAGTGTACAAACATTTACAATATTCAAAAGGGGTCATTCATACCATAATCTCAAGAATCATTATACATAATGATTGTAATGAGCATACCTCCATATACACAAGTTGACTAGCTCATACACATCACAAGTACAATAGTGTCTAGATCATACACAGATCACAAGTACAGTGGTGATTAGCTTATATGTACATCACAAGTGCAAAAATGATTATCTATTATAAACATATCACATTTATATCAGTGATTGGATTAGATGACATTGATCACAAATACACAATGAAAAATTCCAACATACATCACATATACATAGTGGAAGCTCTAGCATACATCACAAACACACAGTAACGAGATCCAACATAAATCACAAATATAGTGATGAGCTCCAACCTACATCACATACATGGTGACTAGCTAACACATCACAATGGCTAACACACACATGTCCATAATGCATATCGGTGCATTGCGCACTACATCATGGGTCCTATCCTTTCCTCTAGTCTTCTGTGCCATTGGACAAATGGGAAGAGGATTTTGTGCATCCCACACTACACCGCGGGCTCGTCCTCAAACCCATAAGGCCAAGTATATAGTTTGATAACTGGGAAGGGGATTTGGTGTATCCCATATAACACTGTAGGTCCATCCACCATCCCAAGGCTTTTCCCATGTAGTGAACCTACTATAACCCAATGAATTTTGACCTCAATTTCCTATAGGCCACTGACAACAAGCTTGCCCACCCAAGAAGAAGTAGCTCTTGACATATACCACCTTGTGACCTTAGTGATATTGTCATCTATCTTCTTCACAATCTCGGGTAATACTTAGCATCGATCACTTCATGCTTATCAATGAAAAACAATTACCCCCTGTAAGGAAAGCAAAGTGCATAATACACCTTCCTAATCCCAATACACAAGAGAGAGATACAAAAAAACTTCTAAAACTTTGCAATCATAGTCCCTTTAAGATGCACATAACAAAATAGACAAAAAAAAATTCACATAGAATGAACATTGGATTTTACGTGAGAAAACCCTTACAGGAGACAAACCCACACACCAAAGAAAGATCAGTTGTATTACAGTAATGAAATAATTATATATAAGTTTTAGAGCTATGCTCTTTCAGGTGTCAAAACACAAAGACACTCTAGTAGCATTACATTCACTCTAATCTCCAACTTACTACACTTTGACCAATAATCAATTCGATCCTATTGAATCATTTGATCACATTCAATCCGACTATCAATTTTATTGCAGACATATCTCATACATATAAATATTTCTCTCATCCTTCAGGTTAGCTAAATAAAGTCTCCATGTCATAGTACTGATTTTCCAACCAATGAGCAATTAGAATTTACAATGCAGTTAAATGGTTATCAGGTGTTACAACTATCAACTTCAAATTATAAATGTTGGTCAAATGAATAGTTGATTCACAACAACGATGTGAAATCAACAAATGAATCCATGCCTCGTGTCAACACATCATTTGGTCATCGTTGTTTGACCATTGCACCATTCCCATCTATTAATCGCACCTCTACAAGCCCTATGCACAACTGTCATGGGATGGCGAGTCACCTACCACCATACCTCCAACCTCCTCCAAGGACTGTTGCGGGGTGGCGAGTAATACCACTAGCCCTCACAACCTGAAAAAAACCTCCACGGGATGGTGAGTAACATTGCTAGCCTACAACCCTCTTGAGTGCACCTAGTGGTACCGCGGTAAAGTTTGAAATGTGGGATACAAAAAATTTCTTCCACTACCACAAGCACCACCAATAGACCATCATAGGGTGGCGGTACACACTGCATTACTACTAGATAGCTAAAAGGTTCCCGCAGGATGGCAATAAACACCACCATCCCACACCTCTCTCACAAGCACCCAAAAGTATAGAGGTATAAGCATGAAAGTAACATTTATGCAATTATCAGTTGGATGGTGATAGAGCCAGGGTTATACCAGTGAGTTTGAGACACATTTTCTTAACAATCTCCCACTTGATGAAGAACTCACTGAACCCTTTTCAATGCATGAAGTCACTGAATGTTCATTCTGGGCCCAAGGCCCACTGAATTTGCACACCATCTGAACTTATCTGCGCTCATTGTCTTTTTCAATTCATCAACAACATTCTTCAGAGTATCAACCTTTTCCAAATAGACCTTTCCATCCTCCACCATATCATGTACAAAGTGGTACTGCACATCAATATGTTTTGTCCTGGCATGGAAAGTTGGATTTTTTGCCAGATAAATGGTACTAACTGTCACAACAAATAACAATTTTCCTTGCATCAAAACCAATAGCAGAAAATAGTATCCTAAGCCAAATGGATTCCTTACAAGCATGACTTGCTTCCATGTACTCAACCTCTGTAGTGGATATAGGGACCATAGCCTGCCGCTTGCTCATCCAACTTATTGCACCACCAAACAATGTGAACACATATCCACTAGTGGATCTTCTACTGTCAATGTCCCCTGCCCAATCAGAATCCACATATCCACGAATGCTAACTAAATTCTAAGATCCAATAAAGTGAATGATAACACAAGGCGTACTTTGAAGCACCCTTCAAGTATCTTAATACTCTTTTCATAGCATCCCAATGTGACCTTCCTGGATTAGCCATAAACCGACTAATTACTCCCACTACTTGGGAAATGTCTGGCCTAGTACATACCATTGCATACATTAAACTTCCAACTACACTTGCATAAGGTACTTTGGTCATGTCCTCCATCTCAGTAGGAGATTTTGGGCAATCCTCAATAGATAGCTTCATTCCCTGCTACACTAGAACAACTAGCTGCTTGCAATCAACCATACAAAATCTCTCCAGGGAAGTATTAATATACTTACTCTGGCTAAGCGAAAGATTTCCACTAGATCTATCCCATTTTGTTTTCATCCCCAGAATATACCTTGTTGCACCAACATCCTTCATTTCAAACTTTACAAACAACTGAGATTTTAGATTAGAAATCATAGTCTTACTATTTTCTATGAACATGTCATCAAAATATAGGGAAATAATAAGCACCAGGTCATTTTCATTTTTGAAGTACACACAATGATTAGATTTTGATCTTACAAATCCCAATGACAAAACAAAAGTGTCAAAGTTCTAGTACCACATTCTAGGCGATTGTTTTAAACCATACAGAGATTTTTTTAACTTGCAAACCAGATTTTCTTTACCTTTTTCCACAAAGTGCTCAACTTGGGACAAATAAATTTATTCTTCAAGATCTCCATGAAGAAATGTTGTCTTCACATCCATATGTTCAATCTCTAAGTCATACGCTATTGCAAGTGACAAAAGAAATCTGAAAGATGTCAACTTAGCTATAGGAGAAAATATTTCTCCATAATCAATTCCCTCTACCTGGGAATAGCCTTCGCGACCAACCTAGCTTTATATTTTTCAACATTGACATCTAGACCAATTTTCTTCTTGAATACCCACTTACAACCAACAAGCTTTTGGCCTTTAGGCAAGGGAACCAAATCCCAAGTTGGATTCTTCTCTAATGATGCCATTTCCTCTTTCATGGCTTCCAACCAAGAATTTGAATCAGACATTTCTATAGCCTCTTTCACAGCGCTAGGCTCATCAGTGTTTGTAATCAAAGTATAGGAACAATTAGCATCCAACATGGGAAAGCCATACCTATCAAGTTGTCTCTTTACACATGTGGAACTCCGCAAAGGCTGAGGCTATGGTTGTGGTTTTTCTCCATCAAAACTCCCAGAGCTACTTGAACTCTCCTTAATTTCAGGTACACTTCATAGTTCCTCTTTATTTGGAGTTCGAGGAATTTCAACTACCTTTTCTTTGTTTTCTTCTTTCATCTCTGACTATAGATCCACTAAAGAAGGTTTTAGCTCATGAAAGATTACACTTCTATTGTATACAATGTTTTCAGTCACTGGATTCCAAATCTTGTATCCTTTCACACTAATGTCGTAGCCAATGAAGATACATTTTTCAGCTTTATTCTCCAGCTTTGATCTTTTCTCATTCGACACATGAACATATGCTTCACAACCAAAGACTCTAACTTGTCTAAAAGACGGCTTCTTACCAAACCAAGCTTCCATAGGCGTTTTATCAACAAGTGTCGAAGAGGGAGAACAATTTGATAAATAACATGTTGTAGCCATGACCTCAACCCAAAACTCATGCTCTAGACCAGCATTGCTCAACATGCTTCTCACCTTTTCCATCAACATCTTGTTCAACCTTTTAGAAACTCCATTTTGCTGTGGAGTGTAAGGTGTCGTTTTATGCCTTTTTATTACATGGTCTTTGCAGTACCTTTTGAAATCTACAGAACAAAGCTCACTGTCGTTATCTGTCTTTAGGCATTTAATTTTTCTACCAAGTTTTTAAACTCTTTAAACTGACTGAACACTTCCGATTTAATTTTTTAAAAGTACGCAAATGCCCTTCTCAAATAATCATCAATAAAAGAAACATAATATCTTGATTTCAATAATGAAGGTACATTTACTGGACCAAAAACATCAAAGTGAATATAATCCAGAACACTAAAAGATTTATGAGGACTAGAATAAAATGAAACATGATGTTTTCCATATATACAATGTTCGCAAAAATCAAACTCAAGGTTACAGTCATCAAGGCCTTCAACTAGGTTTATATTTTTCAAGGATTTAAAGCCCTTTTCACCAATGTGACCAAGCCTCTAATGCCACAACATCATTTTTTCTACTGGGAGTTTCACCTCTAAAGGGTTTGCTCCCTTAGGTGCAACACATTCCTTCTCTACTAGGTCAAATTTAGTTGACTTTGCAGAAGCACTATTACATTGTACTAATTATGTATCTAGCTTATACAATGTGTTGATTCATGCACCCTTAGCCAGCACCATAGAACCTCTAGCCATTCTACAAACACCATTCGAGAAAGAAACTTGTACACCAACATCATTAAGCTTACTTAAAAAAAGTAGATTTCGAGCTAGACCTAGTATATGCATTACATCGTTGATTCCCTTCACTCTTCCATTAGGAAACCAAATTTTGACTCTTCCACGGCCAATAATCTCTAGGTGAGAATCATCACCCAAATACACCTTTCCACCAACATACTTTTCATACTTGGAAAACCAATCTCTGTGAGAAGTCATGTGAAAGGATGCACCTGAGTCTATCAGCCAAACATCATCTGATGCCTGATTCGCCAAGGCTACTATGAAGGAATCTGCATCACCATTAACATATTCATTATTAGAGGAGTTATCCTTCTTTCTCTTCTTCTTCTCCTCTTTGCAGTCTTTTCGGATGTGTCCAGTCTGCCCACAATTCCAACATTTCACCTTGGACTTTTTTCTAGGAGACTTTGATCTCCCTTGTGACTTGGATCTTAAATTTTTGTCTTTATTCTTGCCTCTCTCCTTTGATCCGCCTCAAACAACAACGGCCTCCTTGGCCATCTCTGAAGACTTCCTTCGCATTTCCTCTGACAATAGTGAAGCAACCAAATCTTCCATCTTGAAAGTGGTTATTGTAATCCAGTATATATTACCAAGTGATCCCATGTGTTAGGCAACAAACATAATAGGAGCATGCAACGATCCTCATCTTCAATCTTTACACCAACAGACCCCAACTAAGCAATGATCATATTGAATGCATTCAAGTGATCTGAAACAAACACACCTTCCTCCATCTTCAAAGAATACAACTTATTCCTCAAAAATAACTTATTTACCAAAGACATTCCCTGATAAATGTCACCAAGTTTATCCCACAAAAGTTTCATTGTCTTTTCTTCATGGACATTTAGAAGAATTGAATCTGCAAGACACAATCTTATTAGACCCCTGGCTTTTCAGTCCATTGCATCCCAGTCATCTTGGGAGGTTGTTGTTGGTTTGGTTGAGGACACTACAGTCCATAAATCACGATCCATGGGAAAATATTCCATTTTAATTTTCCACAACTCAAAATTTTCATCATTGAAATTTTCAATCTCTATCCTTCTAGATGTTCTTGCCATCTTAAATTTGCAACAAGTTGTAAACCAAGATATTTTTACAAAAATCCCACTGAATGATTTAGCACAAAAAACCTATCCTACCTACAAGGATAACATAACTAGCTAAGCTCTTATACCACTTGTAAGGAAAGCAGAGTGCTGAATATGCCTTCCTAATGCCAATCCACAAGAGAGATATGTACAAAAAAACTTCTAAAACTTTGCAATCACAGTCCATTTAAGATGCACATAACAGAATAGACAAAAAAAAAAATCACATAGAATGAACACTAGATTTTACATGGGAAAACCCTTACGGGAAAAAAACCCACACACCAAAGAAAAATCACTTGTATTACAGTAATGAAAAAATTACATACAATTTCAAAGCTATGCTCTTTCAGGTGTCAAAACATAGAGATACTTCGACAACATTACATTCACTCTGATCTCCAACCGACTGCACTTCGACCTACGATCAATTTGATCCTATCGAATCATTCGATCACATTCGATCTGACTATCAATTCTATTGCATACATCTCATACATATAAATATTACTCTCATCCTTTAGGTCAGAAAAAACCCTTTAGGTTAGCTAAACAACTCCATGTCATAGTATCAATTTTCCAACTAATGAGCAATTAGAATTTACAATGAAGTTACATGGTTATTAGGTGTTACAACTATCGACTTCAAATTATAAATACTAGTCCAATGAATTTTTGATTCACAACAATGATGTGAAATCAACAAATGAATCCATGCCTCGTGTCAACACATCATTCATTCATCGTTGTTTGACCATCACACCATTCCTATCTGTTAATCACACCTCCGCAAGCCCTATGCACAACTATCATGGGATGGTGAGTCACCTACTTCCATATAGCCAGCCTCCTCCAAGGACTGTTGCGGTGTGGCAGGTAACATCGCTAGCCTGCACAACCTGAACATAACCTCTGTGGGATGGCGAGTAAAACCACCAACCCACAACCCTCTTTAGTGCACCCAATGGTATTGTGGTAAAGTTAGAACCATGGGATACAAACATTTTCCCACACTACTGCAGGCACCACCTACAGACCATCGCGGGGCAGCGGTACACACCGCACTACTGCTAGACAACTAAAAGGCTCTCGTGGGATGGCGGTAAACACTGCCAACCTACACCTCTCTCACAAGCATCGAGCCGTATAGTGATATGAGCATGAAAGTAGAGTTTATGCAATTATCAGTTGGATGGCGACAGAGCTAGGGTTATACCAGTGAGTTTGAGACACATTTTCTCAACACCCCCTCGATACAATGGTTAGCCCCAGATTACCATTATTGTATAGATGGGTCCTTACCCATGCAACCACTACAACTGTATCATAACCAGCATAGCCCACTACCTTTACCTATGTGAACCAAGTGAATACTAACTAATCCCTAGTAGTATCCCAAACATTGACCATTGGCACAGTCCAATGATTGCTTGTCACTACTCAAATATCCCAGAGGTTGATTCTAAGGCAGTTCATACATAACATGAATCACAATCACAATCAACAGATACACAGGCCTATACATAGAGACCTCTAGATATGGAGTTGAATTACATAACCACATAAGAGATACATGGAACCAACACAAGATGGCCATTACCCAACATATATAAATACTGACTGTACAACAAAAAAATCCCTTCATTTTGTTTACTATATAGAAGCATGCTATGCATTAAATACAAGTTATTAGGTATTATTTACTTGATCATACCCGTTTGGTACCCATTTCAACCTCAAACTAAAGCTTAGGAAGGAGGTTAGCTCAAACTAATTATGAGAAACTCCAACCCTTGGAGTTATCCCCTGAACCTTCTCCCTTTGGACTTGAAGTCACAAGGGCATCCTTCACCCAAGGATCACCTATGTATCCACTTCCAAATGGATCATAGGCACACGTAGTTCTCCATACATAGTCTCTCAAGGATACCTATGCACTAGTTTCCCATAATAAAGGTTTTGCTAACACTCCCCCTTAAGGGTATCAAGGTCTTGAATTAAACTTGACCCATTATTTTTCAAGAACCAACTTGAATTCCCATGGGTTCATTTTATAAACATATGGGCTAAGATTATTACTCAACATGAAATTACCTTATTTTACACAAACTCATAGGAAAGACCTTTACTTTGAAATTTACATATTAGATTTAATATTCAGGTTCTTGTACTCAAGGGGTCAATCTATACCTTGTAATCATCATGTACGGCTTATTTCCCCAATACACAAATACCATACTAGAAACTATATAGCATGTCTTATTTTTTCATTCAGTTATGAGGATAAAATGACATTTAGGTAACATATGACCCATAATTCTATTAGAATGGAATTTCCTAAATGTTCCATAATCACATGAATCTTGATATCTTTTCAATATTTTACAAGTATCTAAAGACTCATAGTTTACTAGATTAGAGGACACATTGATACCAAACCTAGGAAAGATTCAATTCATAGCTATTTCACATAGATATTATTTCTAAAATAATGGCATCATGTAATCCTACTCCATATTTCACTTAAGGTCAAGCCTACAAGAAACTCTTCCTAATATGAAAAACTAATTTCAAGATCGGGGTTAAGGTCCAAGACACTTTTCTTAACCATTGAAGTCCTAATAACATGATTCTTACACAAACATCTTATGCCATTATTCACTATAATATTTTTAGTTGATTATGACTCAATAAATAGACTAAGTACCCCATATTATGAAATATGGACATCACCCAATACTTATTAAAGAAATGCAATTCCCGAGAATGTTCATGGATGAATATTAAAGAGGTCTAAAATCCCTATTTAAATTATTTTATTTACAACATATAAGTATTTAAACTTTAGAGAGAACATACATGTGTCTACTTTTATGGGGATTAAAATCCTACTTAAGAAACTTGGCAACACTATATTCATTGGACCAATATATGAAAATATAAACCTGATAATAATTTTATTAATATATTCTTAATCTTCCATTTCCCTTTACCCTATGGTGTAACCTCATATTCTTATATTAGTTTACTTCATAGATTGGATAATTTATTCATTCTTTCCATTTATACTAAATATGACCTCAATGATCAACAGTAAGGTAGCATGAGATGTTGTATAGAAAGGATACATAGGGTTTATCTTTTAACTCAGTCTCAACAATAATGTTAAATTAATGATAGCTTCCTTCCATTTGTTATATAATTATAATGCAATTCATTATAGGTTAATAATAATTTCAATATCAAGGTTCTTGTATCTAAGAGATTGATAAACATTATGCAATATTATTAATCATTTTCCCTCAAATTCAAAGTGAAATTACTAATAGTAACAAGTTATAATACTTTATATCCCTACTAAGCTTATGGTATCTAATTCATTCATAGCCAAAGAATATAGTTTCAATGTGAGATTCACATATGACATCTATAGAAGTTTAGTAGCCTTAAAATATTCTTAAACTTGTTTTCAATGTCTCCATTTAGATCTAATTTTGGTTCTTTTAAATCCCTTTTAAACTTTCAATTTTCAATATGAGTGATAATAAAAGTCAGTAAACATGGAAAATAGATAATTTCAGATAAGTTCACAATATAAACACTTGATTCTTAACTTTGGGTTTGCCACAACTTAATGTGTCTTTTAAAATAACTCTAAAGCTCCAAATTTAATGTTGTTCCATTCTACATAGAGAAAGACACTAAGAGAAACTTACCCAACAAACACCTTGAAGAACAATTTACTAGAGCCAAAAGATGAGTTGATATCAAAGAAAATTATAACTACTGTTAGAATGGTCAACATCATGTTGGTACCTTCCCTTGGTGAAATATCTCCAAGAATAATGAGTGGGATTTCTAGATTCAAAGTGATAAAAGGAGTGCTTTCACATTTTTGTGTCCTTTGGATCAAATCCATGCACTCACACCAAGATTGATGCTCTACGAACACCCTCATTCCTCTACCTTGGCTCCATCTATACTCCTTTCCTCAATATCATTGCTTCCTTGTATGGTGCAGGTCATGGAGGATGTGGTCAAGGGCATGGAGCATGGATTCACAACAACCAATTATATTTGTGTGAGGTTTCTAAAAGCCTCTTTCCAAAAAATCCATTTTGTGCATATATTTCAATGTCCAGGCAAGAAGTATGTGGATTTTGGCTTTTTCTAAACACATCTCCCTCTCCTCACACCATTCTCTGACTTCATACATAGCTACAAATTTTTTCTCTCTATGTACCAACCCTCTAAGCACTCTCTTTATGTTCCCACTCTCTCTTCAAAACTAGACTTCCAAGAGAAATTATGGGGGTTGTGGGGTTCTTATTAACTACCTATTGCCTTATTTTTCCATGCCCATAGTCAAGGTCATGTTTTCCAAGAGCAAGGGCACCATGCTATTCTTATGGAATGCCTTTCATTTTTCTCATGGCACCATTCCTCATTAATGTGATTGCAAGCCATCACATTCTCTTCTCCTATGAGCCCTACCCTTTATCCCTCTTTTCATGTAAAAAATGGATGAAAATAGTGAAGATTCCATGCCTCATTAATAACAGGCACACCCTCCATTGTTGAGCACTAGTCCTCACTAAATTCATGGTCTCCCTCATCCCCTTTTCCTATTCCTTTCTTTGCGTTATTTATTTGTTATTTATTTTGTTGACCACTCAATATCTATAGGAAATGGTCATCTTGATGGGGATGTGACATCCTTCCCCCCTTAGGATAAGCCATCTCGGCCTATCAAAAAGTTGCATTTGTTAATTTCTTCAATATTTTGGGTTATTAGCCAAGTTGTTTTCTTTTGAATATCTAATTCTTTCCTCCCAATTGGTTCTCTTTTCCCTAATTTGATGAATTTGGAATAAATTTTATAATATTTAAGAGGGTGTACACTAAAAATATACCCTCAAGTGAGCATTTTTTACTTGATCTAACCCTCCGTTTCAAATTTATGGGTTGATTTTTCTTAAGAGAGGTTAATATTATGCCATCAGATACACACATTTACTAGTTAAACTTTATAAGTTACCAAGGTACCATTCTTCGAGAACTAGTTTTCACCATTAAGTATTAAGGTAGTCATAACCTACCTATTCAAATATATCCCCATAGTTCTTTTCATTTTAGGTTCTTGGAAATTCATGTTCATATCTTGAGAGAAATTTTTAATACTCTTAAATATGCAATGAACATTTTCCTCATAACAGGGGGTTAAAAATAAATCCAACAAGCAAGTTAGGAGAACTACCAATCATCAAATTCCTTAACCTTCCGCTACACACTCTGATTTTTCATTTATAATTTGTATATCAAAATTCCCTTTTTCACCCTTCCATGTTTCTTTTGTTTCTTGGTTAAGACTAATCATCAAAAGTCCATTTAAGATATTCAAAAAAATTATGTACATATCAAGTGACCAACTTGGTTATGGTTAGTTGGTAGTGTAAGAAAATATACTTTATCAAGAGTCAAGTGAGCTTCATAGGTCTAGTGTTTGAACTTCATTACTCTAATACCAATATAAAATCCCCATCTTGAGCACATTTTTTTTTCAAATTGCAACAACTACCAACGTAACCAACTAAGATTAGATGCACTAATCTCAAAAGTTCTCAATTCATCATGGTGACAAAAAAATTGACATCACCACTTATATGCTTATACTCAAGAGTGCTAAGATCCTCTGGCCAAGGTCATTCCTAGACCTAGACCTAAACCTCAAGGGTTCATGGTGACCCTACCTATGTATTCCCTCATGAGAATCAGAGGCTTTGTAGTTCACCTTGCAATGTCAAAATGAGTTCAATCTCTCCTATTGTATGATATATATGATCTTGCTGTTAACCAATAACTATTAATTAAGCACATGCAAGCTATCAACTTAGCCCATTATAATATAATGATAATAACTTTGATAATAACTTTCCATCAAGTGTTGGGTCCATACCAAACAATAGTGTACAAACATTCACAATATTCACAAGGGGTCATTCATACCTTAATCTCAAGGATCATACATATTTTTTGTAATGAGCATACCTCCATATAAACAAGTTGACTATCACATACACATCGCAAGTACAATAGTGGTTGAATCATATATAGATTACTAGTACAAAGGTAATTAGCTTATATGTACATCTCAAGTGCAACAATTATTGTTTAATATACATATCACATTTACATTAGTGATTGGATCCAACATATATCGCAAATACACAGTGAAAAAATTCAACATACATCACATACATAGTGACCAACTCTAACATACATCACATATACATAGTGGTGAGCTATAGTATCATCACAAATGGATAGTAACAAGCTCCACCATACATCAAAAATACAGTGATGAGCTCCAACATATATCACATACATAGTTACAAGCTCCAACATACATCACATACATAGTGACTAGCTAACACATTACAATGGCTAACATAACATGTCCATAATACATCCCAGATAGAAAAGAATATTGATGCATTGTGCACTACACCATGGGTGCTATCCTTTCCTACAATATTCTACACCATTGAAAAAATGGGAAGAGGATTCAATGCATCCCATACTACACCATGGGTCCATCCTCAACCCCACTAGGCTAAGTATACAATCTGACAAATAGTAAGGAGATTTAGTGCATCCCATACTACACCACAAGTCTATCCACCATCCCAAGACTTTCCCCAAGTAATGAACCTACCATAACCTGATGGATTTTGACTTCAATCACTTATAAGCGACCGACAAAAAGTTTGTCTACCTAGGAAGAAGTAGCTCCTGACATATACAACCTTGTGACCTTAGTGATATTGTCAGCTATCTTATTCACAATCCTAGGTAACACTTGGCATTGATAACTTATATGCTTATTAGTGACAACCAATAACCCCCTTGATACAATGGTTAGCCCTAGATTACCATTACCAACATGGATGGGTCCCTACCTGTGCAACCACTACAACCATATCATAACTAGGGTAGCCTTCTAGCCTTCTACCTTCACCTTTGTGAACTAGGTGAATGTTGACTAATTCCTAATAGTAGCCCAAACATTAGTCATTAGCATAGTCCAATGACTTCCTATCACTACTCAAATATCTTGGAGGTTCACTCTTGGGCGGGTCATACATAACATGAATCACAATCACAATCAATAAATACACATACATATACATAAATACCTCTATATAAGGAGATGAATAACATAAACACATAAGAGATACATGGAACCAACACAAGATGGCCATTACCCAACATATATAAATACTTACTATATAGAAAAAAAATCCCTTACTTCATTATGTTTGTACTATATATAAAAACATATTATGTATTAAATAAAAGTTATTAGGTATTCTTTACTTGATCATACCCATATGGTACCCATTTTAGCCTCAAACTGAAGCTTACAAAGGAGGTTAGGTCAAACTAATTATGAACAACCCCAACCCTTGGAGTTATCCCCTAAACCCTCTCCCTTTGGAATTGAAGTCACAGAGGCATCCTTCACCCAAGGACTGCCTACGTACCCTCTTCCAAATGGATCAAAATCAAACATAGTTCTCCATACATAGTCTCAAGGATACCTATGCATTGGTTTCTCATAATCAAGGTTTTGCAAACACTCCCCCTTAAGGGTATCAAGGTCTAGAATTAAAATTGACCCATTATTTTTCATGAACCAACTTGAATTCCCATGGGTTTATTTTATCAACATAGGGGCTAAGCTTATCACTTGACATGAAATTACCTTGGTTTACACAAACTCGTGGGAAATACCTTTCATTTGAAAGTTACATATTAGATTCAATAAATTGAGGTTCTTGTACTCAAGGGATCAATCTGTACATTGTAATAATCATGTAAGGCTTATCTCCCCAATTTCCAAATACCATACTAGAAATTATATAGCATGTCTTATTTTTACATTGAGTTAGGAGGATAAAATGATATTTAAGGAACATATGATCAATTTTTGGTCCATAATCACATGCATCTTGATATATTTTCAGTATTTTACAAGTATCTAAAGACTCAGTTTACTAAATTAGAGGACACATTGATATCAATCCCATGAAATATTTGAAAGTCATATCTATTTGGCATTTATATTATTTCTAAAATAATGGAATCATAATCCTACATCATATTTCACTTAAGGTCAAGCTTAAGAGAACATCTTCTTAACATGGCAAACTAATTTCAAGACCAGGGTTAAGGCCCAATACACTTTTCTTAACCATGGACTAATAACATGATGATTACACAAACATCTTATTCCACTATTCGTTATAAAATTTTTAGTTGATTACAAGTCAATAAATAAATTAACTACCCCATATTATGAAATGTGGACATCAACCAAGAATTTATTAAAGTAATGTCATGCATGAGAATGGTCATGGATGCATATTCAATAGGTCCAAAATCCCTATTTAAATTATTTTATTTACAATCTATAAGTATGTAAAGTTTAGAGAGAACATGTGCAAGAGAGTACTTTTGTGGGGATTAAAATCCTACTTAAGAAAGTTGGCAACACTATATTCATTGAACTGGTATATGAAAATATAAACCCAATAATAATTGTACTAATATATATTCTTAAAATCTAATAATTTCCTTTACACTATGGTGCAACTTCATATTCTTATATTAGTTTAGTTCACATATTGGATAATTTATTCATACTTTTTATTTATAGTAAATATGACCTTGATGATCAACAATAAGGTAGCATGAGATGTTGCATAGAAAGGATACACAGGGTTTATCTCTTAACTCATTATCAACAATATTGTTAAATTAATGATAGATGCAGGCTTCAATTTGTTATATAATTATATTGCAATTCATTATAGGTATAATAATAATTTCAATATCAAGGTTCTCGTATCTAAGAGATTGATAGACATTATGCAATCCTATTTTAATCATTTAACCTCAAATTCAAAGTGGAATTACTAATAGTATCAAATTGCAATATTTAATATCCATACTGAGCTTATGGTATCTAATTCATTCATAGCCCAAGAATATAGTGTCAATGTGAGATTATGGATAAAATATAGTACCAAAATAATACCATATTCTCTTTTTAGGTAGATTATGTTGCATGTTGGGCCTTATATACAAGTTAGGATATTTCCATGCAGGATTTATTTATATAGCCAAACCTTTATAAAATAGTCAATATGTAACATTTCTTTTAAAAAGATAGTTTATTAATATTTGTTAATTTAGAGTTCATATAAACTCTTTAATGTTAGTTTGAACTTGAAGTATCACATAAATATTTACCCTATCAAGATAAATTTGATTCACATATGACATCTATAGAAGTTAGTTACCCTTAAAATATTCTTAAACTTGTTTGCAAGGTCTACACTTAGATCCGATTTTGGTTCTTCTAAATCCCTTTTAAACTTTCAATTTGAGTGATAAAAAAATTTAGTGAACATGGAAAAGATATAATTTTGGATAAGTTCACAATATAAACACTTGATTCTTATTTTTGGGTTTTCCACAACTTAATGTGTCTTTTAAAATAACTCTAAAGCTCCAAATTTAATGTTGTTCCATTCTACATAAAGACTCTAAAAGAAACTTACATGAGCAACATCTTGAAGAACTTACTAGACCCAAAAGATGAGTTGATAACCAAGTAAATCATAACTAAAGTTAGAATGATGCACATTACTGGTGCCTTCCCTTAATGAAATCTCTCTAGAAAAAATGACTAACATTGCCAAATTCAAAGTGCTAGAAGTTGTCATTTCACATTTTTGTTCCCTTGGGATCAAATCCATTTACTCACACAAGGATTGTTGCTTTACGAACACCATTATTCCTTTTCCTTAGCTCCATCTATACTCCTTTCTTCAATATCATTTCTTCCTCATATGGTATAGGTCATGGAGGATGTGGTCAAGGGCATAATAATGTTGGTCAACCAAGCATGGGAAATTGGGTATATGTCCTTAAGATTGTTATATCCTTGATTATTATTATCTGCTAGAAAATTAGAAAAAGGTAAATTATACTTGACCCTCAATTGGGAGTCTTGATGTCATGAGTGGGTAATAAGGTCATGAGGTTTAATATAAAGTTATAACTGAAACTTAAGACTTATTAATATCATCATAGTGTAATAAGATAATACTCGTTTTGGCATCAATAATATTGGCACCGTATAGCTTTGGGAATTATGATTAGAGTGTAATGAACTAGTCTAACTCATTGCTTAATTTAATGGGCTTGTGTTAACTAAGTTAATTTCATGTTGAGTAGTAAACCTAACCCATATGTCAATAAGATGAACCTTGGTGCAATTGGATGGCTGAACTAATATTAGATCACTAAGATTTAATTAACCTCCTTGAGTAATGATATTCTAGTGTTGTGAAACCTTGGTTTTTGGAATCCATATGCAGTTCCTTTGAGATACCTTATGAGGAGAAATAAGTGTGAATTTGATCCATTTAGAAGTGGGTACGTAGGTAGTCTTTGGGCGAAGAATGCCAAGGTGGCCTCAAGTCCATAGGGGGAGGGTCTAGAGGATAACCCCTATATTTTGGGGTTGTTCCTAATTGTTTTGACCTTCTCTCTTCAATAGGTTTTGAATGAGGCCAAATGGGTATTAGATGATTATAAAAGAAAACTTGTTAACTTGTATTCAACTCATAATGTGTGTCTAAATAGTAAGCTAAAGGAAAGGAATGAATTGGACTACTTGGTGGAGGTTAGCATCGAGTTGACCTCACCTCGTGTAGGTACTAAATGAATTCTTTTATGTATTGTGGATATTAATCTTAGACTGAAATGACTATGTATAAGCTACTAATTTAGTCAGTTGTGATCTACTTATTCTATGTTAAGAACCTATCTTTCAATTATAGTGCTAAGCATGGGTCAAGGAGCATTACTGATGAGTCCAATTTATGGCTCAATTTTGATAAGATTTTATTATCCATTTGTTGCTGTTGTCATAGACTTTGATACTTGAATGTTGACATTTTCATGTTATTTCCTCAAAACTATAGACATTGGGTATAAGCTTATCTTTGTAACTTTTAAACAATATTAACATGCTATGTGAACTATCTATGTTAATTTTACATGTGGATTAATGAATGTTAATTTAAGATAGTTATAGATATGAAATTGTTGTGTGTGCTAATGTTTTCATGCAGATATAATTAGAGCCTACAAAATTGAGAAAGATTACATGCCAACTGGTTGTTCGCCATAAAGGTCAAAAAGGTGATCATTCAAAGGTCAATGGAGGGAAGACTCTCAATGGAGAGAAATTCCTAGTTCAAATCAAAGATTGTAACTGCCTTGTAAATAATCATAATAGTTTGTTGAGAAAATATAGGAGCTATTGTTATTCTAGATCTGTGCTAAGGAAAACAGGCTTCACCAGATTCCATGCATACATAACGTCCTTCCACTTTCTATGCTTTCTGTAAAGTGGTGTCCTCCTAATCTATTAGAGTTGACCGCCTTGATAGGTAGTTAGTTAATATTTTTTCCTTCTATAAATAAGACTCGGATGCTCCTTCTCAGAAGGTTGATTGATCTGATGTTGTACTTGCATTCTTAGTTTTTCAGTAATATAGTTATGTTGCTCTATTGCAATCATGTTTTTCAATGAATAAAGTAAAGTTATGATTTCATTGCATCTGAGTTTGTCTTAAGGGATACTCATCCAAGGGGCCCCACTTGGTGAGCATTTCATCCTTTAGCTCAGTTATTACTTTTTTGTCTAGCAAATAGTTACAAATCTATAAACTATCTGTTCCTGTAGCCACTAGAATTTCATTATGTGACTGTTCTTGTAGCCAAAGCAGACATAGTAGTTTCCTATCTGTTTGCTCAGATTTTCATTTTCGTCATGCACTTCAGCTTAGTATGGTTGTTAGTTGATGTTTAGTACTTATGTTACCTTTTTCTAAGCAATTTATTTTTAGCATTGTCTTTCTTAGATGTAGGATGAATATGGCTACTATGGATTCCTAGTGCACATACTATGACGACCCATTTCAAGTCTACATCCCTGGGTTGACAATTAAATGAACCTTCATGATGATTAAGATAGCTATTCAGATCAGATGTCCAATCTTTGAATGATAGCTTTAAGGGATTAGTTTTTAAGTCATTGTAGGAGGCCAACGACTATTATGCTTGTGAAGATGTGGATAGGAGTAGTACTATGCTCTAGATGGATAATAGTCAAGGAGTAGTACTGTTATGCTCGACATTAGAAAGTGTCTAGGGGGTAGTCCTATGCTCGAGATGGACATTAGTCAAGGATAAATACTATTATGCTTGAGATTGACAAGCATCTAAGGGTAGTACTATGCTTGAGATGGAAAATAGTCAAGGAGAAATACTATTATGTTTGAGATTGATAGGTGTCTAGGGGCACTCATATGCTCAAGATGTACAATAGTCAAGGGGTTTTATTATTATGCTTGAGATTGACAAGTGTCTAGGGGTAGTACTATGCTCAAGGTGGACAGTAGTCGAGAAGCATACTATGGCAATGATGGTCATCCTTGGTTGCTTAGTCATCTGATGGACTGCAAGGAAGAGAGTTTCTAATGAAGAATAGGTAGGTAATAGTTGGACCAACCTTATAATATGGTTTTGGCATATTGTGATGTGGAAATAGTATATTTGACCCTATTAAGTTAAGGGTGGACCCTCAATGTAGTATGAGATCCACCAAATCCTCTTCCTAGTTATTTGATGGTGAAAAAGATCAGAGAATAGGATGGGACCCATGGTGTAGTGTGTAATGCACTAACATTCCTTTTCTATCTGGGATGCACTAAGGGTAAGCATGTGATAGCAAATGTGACTGTGTTTTCCAATCAATGTGGTATATATGACATGTATGAGTTAGTCACTATTGTACATGTGATGTACATATGATCTAGTCACCATTGTGATGTGATGTACATATGAGCCCATCACTAATGTACTTGTGATGCACATATGATCTAGTCACAATTGTGATGTGATGTACTTATGATATCATCATTAATGTACTTATAATGTGCATATGAATTAGTCACCTCGTGTATAAGTGACATATGCTAGAGTTAGCCATTATGTATATATGACATATGTTGAAGCCAATCACTATGTATATATGACATATGAAGGGGCTATTTTCTATTTATAAGTGATATATGTTGAAGCTAGTCATTAGGTATTTATGGTGTATGTTGTAGCTAGTCACTATGTATATGTGACGTATGTTGGAACCAATCACTATGTAAATGTTATGTGTATGAGCTAGTTGCGTTGTGCATATGTGATGTATGTTTGAGTCACTCCCTATGGGAATTGGGGAATTATGGAATGATATGACCCTTGGGTAGTTGTGTATGTTTGAACACTACTAATTAGTAATGTTTGGTATAAAACCAACACTTGATGGTGAGTTTCTATTGTTATTCACTTGGAATGAGTTTTATAAATAGTCATGGTGTAAGAGAGATCAAAGATATCATACAAGAGGAGAGAATGAACTCCCTCTACCATTATAGGGTGAACTACGAAGCCTTTGATTTTCTAGGAAGGGATATGTAGGCAGGTTCATAAAAAATGAACCCTCAAGGCCTAGGTCTTGGTCTAGGAATGACCTTAACCTTGGGATCTTACCACTCACATGTGTATGAGAGTAAGTAATGATATCTAATTGATGCCACCATGATAAATGAATTTTTTTTGAAGTTAGCACTTCTATGCTACATGGGGGATACTCATGATTAAGTTTGGTATTTGTCTTGAATTGCTTTAAAAAATGGTAGCAATCAAGGGGTGGTTGTTATATTTTTCCCCATAGGCATTGGATTTTTATGGGTACATTTTGACCCATGGAATTTAACCCCATCCATTAGATTATAAATTTTCAACAACCCAAATACAATTTTGAGCCCCATGAGCATTGGAGCTCTGCAAGTAAATTTTGGCCCAAGGAATTTAACCCAACTATTAGATTATAAATCTTCAATAACCCGAACAATGAATACAATTTTAGGTTTGATGGGCATTAAAGTTCAATGGATACATTTTAACCCATGGAATACAACCCTACCCATTAAAAATTATAAATAAAATCAATTGTGGGGATTAAAAATTAATGATGTCATTCTAAAGTAACTAATAATTATATAATATTATTGGAAAATTAATTTTATTTTCTATTATAACTTATAAAATTTAGATAAATCTAGTATAATCAGGTATCAAATACTGTAGCAAGTTTTTTAGTTGGAAAGTTTAATAAAATCAATGTTCTAGCAATTTAAACAAGACTAAAATATTTTTTATAAAAATATGCCGATTTAGGTCACCTTATAGTTTGTACTATTAGCAAACATTTGAATCCCTAATTTTAACTATTATCCAATCAATAAACATTCACCAATGAAAAATCACTATAATTCACTTAATCAAATTAAATTAATAGAATAATTCTTATTGTTTAATTTATTTAAATAATATCACTATTTATAATTTAATAATTAAAAATAAAATAATCTATTATTATCTACAATTTAATTTATTAAATCATATAATCAAATAAAAATCAAAACAATCAACTAATTGGTCAACATGGATAACAAATATTTGAAAAAAATAAATAAAAAATCAAATTAGTTAACTATTGGAAAAATAAATAAATAAATTCAATAAATAATTAAAATTACCTAACTAGCTAATAATAGTCATTCGATCTTCACCTACTCCACCTCATCCTCATCCATATCCACATCTACAAATTTTATAAATTTAAATTGACCAAGTAGATGTTGTAGAAATGAGCAATATATATTTTCAATCACAAATCTTATCAAGATTAATTTATCTAAGGTTTGCTTACATGTTAGAATAATTTAATTTTCAATTTAGTTTTAAATCTTATTTATGCATGCTTACAAGAAGAGTAACTAAAAAATAACATGATATATCATCAAACCAAGTGGATAGGTAGATAGGTTGACCTAGTGTGATTATCTTTTTTGGGGATATTAAAAAAAAAAGTTAGAAGAATCTATTATAGAATTTCTCTTTTTTATCATAATTGCCTCTATTACTAGTATAGAACTAGTCTAGTCATATTGGTTCAATTGAAATTTATGTCAATTATACACTTTTCATCCCATAGATGATAAACTAGCTAAAGCAAATCTAAAATGAACAAGAAGAAAAGGAAAAATAGAAATTATATTTCACCAAGTCTAGTCATATTGGTTCAATTGAAATTTATGTCAATTATACACTTTTCATCCCATAGATGATAAACTAGCTAAAGCAAATCTAAAATGAATAAGAAGAAAAGGAAAAATAGAAACTATATTTCACCATTACACTTTGAAGCTTTCTCAATTTATCATTTATATTTATTATCTCAAATCATTGTTTAACCTAAGTTTAATTGCAATTCTTTTTTTAATTCCTAAATTAAACTTAAATAAAAATAAATTGTGATTTATTTCTCCACACATTTATAAAAAATAATAAATTAAAAATTTAAATAAATATAATAAATAATATCAACCAAATTTAAACTCTAATAATTTTTCTTTCTTTTTGTAATTAATTTAATTTAATTCTAACATTAAGATAAATATTAAACATGAGATATCAATATTTTAAAATAACTCAATTATATTTTAAAAAATAAAACACCCTTTTTAAAAAATTAATAAAAGCTACAAGATTTTTTTTTCTCAATTTACTATAAAGGTATGGAAAGTTATGTTCACTTTTATAAAATTAAGTATTTAACCACATTTAATTCATGTAAAATGCACAATAGTTGAAAACAACTATGCTTGAACTGTAATATCATACAAGCTCAGCTTTATGATGAATAAAAAAAGAGGGACATCCCCAGCGATCTTGATTAAAAACCGTAGCTATAACTCCTAAACTTTTGCTAGTCTAAAATACATTCATTACACATTACATGATTTTCACATACATTGCATTGATAATAGTAATAAGATCTACCCAATTTGGAGCATAGAGTGCAGCGTGGATTTGCATATTGTATAGATATTTGAAGCATAGGATGATGGGGATAATGTTTAGAATGGATTATCCCCTCTTTCCTTTGCCCCTCCAAAGCTTGTCTAATTCCTCCGATATTTACTTCGGTGGGCAGCTTTGCGTCAATCTCAACCCACTGAAATAGTGACTCTACAACCTCCTTTCCTCTCCCGCTCAACATCTCCCCCTTCTCATCCACCACCATTACTCGTATCTCCTTTTCTTTCACACTCCCAACTTCTGCACTAATAATACTACATACCATACTTCTCAATTTTATCACTTTTTCGTCACTTCCCATTTTTGTTAAATCGTTATAATAATACTTCATGTGCTCCCAAAATCTCTCTGCTTCAAATACTGAGATGCTGGGAAAGGTGCTCATCTTCCCTATAACCTTGCTGTCATCGTCTGGATTCCATTGAGCAGCTGTACTCCAAATATAATAGAGTTGGAAATGACTTTTCAACTTGGTGAGAGCATACTCCACCTCAGCACTGAACTTTAACATGTAATGGGCTCTACCCACGAATAGCAACATCATTTCTCCACATGGCGACTCCTCTTTCACCTGTTATCAGGAGAACCAGATAAAACACACATAAGAAAAATTCCCCCACATGTATACATATCATACATACGTCTATAATGAAATGATTTAATACACATTCAAAACTACTTAAACTTCACCTTTGTTTGACTGAAGGGCAGACTTCGAAAAACAAATTGATTGCAGTTGCACATCTTCTCCCACTCTGATTTTCTGAGCTCTTCTTCACGACCCTGCGAAAATGGAAATGCCTCCTCTCCCCACCTTTCTATCATCTCCCATGCATTCTTGTTTGAGATTCTTCCTTCGCCATCCACCACCACCACTGTCGGAAACCATGGCGTTGGGACTTCTATTAAAGAAAAGAATTGCCATAGTGACTCTCGAATCGACCATGGATTAGGGACCACTAGCCACGGAGCATCTCCAACAACTCTTTCGAACTTATGCCGTTCTGTCTCATGACAATCTGGAATCCAAACCACTTCTACGAGATTGTGATGGCTGCCTTGCATCTTCATATATATATCATTGATCGCTAAAAAGCGCCTCTCGCGCGTTTTTGAGCTCAAGTAGAGGAGTAATATCACTTTTCCTTGTAAATCCATGAGCTTCACCTACATATTTTTGTTTCAAATTTTAGGCAGGGTTACCGACTTGCATAAACCTTTTGATTGGAAACTAAGAAACCGAAAAATGTATAATTACCTGTCGATTTTTCTTCAGGAGAAAATCTGTTTGCAGAATTGCTCTCAGCATTTCAACATTGCTTTCGCTCGGAGCTCTTAAGAAAAAAGCTGCTTCATTTAATATATACGAGACATCTTCCCATACGGATGGACATTTTATTCCTTTTACTTCTAAACCAACTCTGCTCCTGAAAACATAGGTAGCTCTTCCATAGAATTCGGGGAAACTAGCAAACACCTTATCAAAGAATAAGGAAGTCTTCGATCTTGTAGGAGTATAGGCCACAATTCTATCTGTCACCTCAGATGGTAATGCACTGAAATGTCTACCGGCATATATGATTGAACAAGCTCTTGAGTTCAATTCTAGTTGTTGCATACGTTTTTCAAATAAGTTACCATCTATTTGAGGGGGACTATTCACAGTAGCTTCAATAATGAAGATGAGAGAGGAGGTTGGTGGAAGGGAGGACGAACAAAAAGGGCGTCCATGAATTTTGTCAATCAGCAGGCCTTCTTCGTCAAATATCTTTGATGTCGCTACCTTCAATATCAAAGCTTTCCGTCCGTCCTCTGTTTCCTGCAAAGCAAGACAAGTAATGGAATGATTCGAATATTTCTTCCGTTGCAAATGAAATACATTCAAATATAAGATGTAATAAAGTATCAATTGGAGATGAATCACCACTCCTACCTGCCAAGAGGAGCCTGTTAGCACCACGAAATTCCAATCTTCCTTTTCCCTTTGCATTTCTATCCACCGCCTGATCATCTTTTCACTTCGTGAAATATTTAGCCGCCACAAGCTCTGAATAGACCCCACATTGTCCATCCATTTTTCACCTAGCCTCTCACAATTTGACAGGTCTAATTTTACTAGCGATGTGAGGCAGTGAAAATCGCTAGAAAGCTCCTCCAGGTTACAGCACATTGACAAATCCAGCGTTTCCAAGCATCCAAGCTGACTGAAACAATCAGGAAGTTTGGACAGGCTTTTGCATTTGAACAGATTCAAGTATTGTAGAGCTCCCAGGCATCCAAAGTCGCTGACCAATTCCTGTATCTTATCACACTCTGACAATTCTAACCTTTCCAAGCGTCCAAATTGGCTTAAACAATCAGGAAGTTTGGACAGACTTTTGCATTTGGACAAATTCAAGTATTTTAGAGCTCCCAGACATCCAAAGTCGCTGCACAATTCCTGTATCTTATCACATTCTGATAATTCTAAGATTTCTAAACAGCCGAGTTTCCCTAAACTATCAGGAAGTTTGGACAGGCTTTTGCATTTGGACAAATACAAGTTTTTTAGAGCTCCCAGACATCCAAAGTCGCTGCACAATTCCTGTAATTTATCACATTCTGATAATTCTAAGGTTTCTAAACAGCCGAGTTTCCCAAAACTATCAGGAAGTTTGGACAGGCTTTTGCATTTGGACAAATTCAAGTTTTTTAGAGCTCCCAGACATCCAAAGTCGCTGCACAATTCCTGTAATTTATCACATTCTGATAATTTTAAGTTTTCCAAACAGCTAAGTTTCCCAAAACCTTCAGGTAGCCTTGACAAGTTCTTGCATGTAGACATGTCTAATGTTTTTAGCCCTGCCAAGAAATGAAAGTCATCGCACAATTCGTGCAAACTTTCACAGCCACTTAAGTCTAAACTTTCTAGCCAACTGAATTCACCGAAGCCGATGGGAAGCGCCTTTAAGCTCTTACAGCCACACAATGATATTCTATTCTTCCAGAAAGACAACTCGCAAACCCTGCTCGAGAGACTAGTCAACATACTACAGCACTTAACATCTACAAATTTTAAGAATGGTAGGTTTTCAATCCCTTCCGGTAGCCGAAGGAGATTAGCGCAATTGGATAGTCTGAGTGACTGCAATGACAATAGCTTCTTGAAGTTACATGGGAGCTCTTGCAAACTTTTGGAATATCTGAAATCAAGCACAATAAGGGAGCTCAGTTCTCCAAATCCTTCTTCTAACCTGATTAGTTCATCACAACTCCATAAATGCAACTCTTGTAGTGATCGGAGCTTCCCAATTGACCCCGGTAGCTCCTTCAGCCCCTTAATGCCGGACAGCATTAGCTTCTGTAAACAATGAACCTTCAGAAAACTTGAAACTTCTGTAATATGAAATCCGTCCAATGCCAAATGTTTTAATTTAATAAGATGCCCAAACTCTATCTCTGCATGTATATCAGTTCTCCCATTCTTCGCAAGTTTGAGTACTTGCAATCCAGAAAAATGCTGCATCCATAAAGGGCTGATTAACATCATTCGATAAAAAAAATGGGACGTCAAAATTGGTGGGCAAAACAGATTTGGTCATATTTGAAAAAAGAAAAGGGAAAACAGAGTATTGACATCAACTTACCTTGGGCAGACTCCAAATTTCGTTCTCCTTGAAACTATAATCCATGAAGCGTAAGCTTTTTAGCTTCAATATGTCAATCCCCAAATTGGGCACCTTGCCCGCTTGTAGAAACCTCAGCTCATCAAATCGTTTACTGCAATGCCCTTTCACAATTGTGTTGCTTCTTATGGAAAATACTCGTAGAGACCTACTCATAGTGCCTAATGCTTCTGCAGGCAAAATAATGTTGTTGCCCAGCCAAATTCCTTTTGTTTGGTGAAGATCCTGGATACATTCAAGCCAAAAAATTATAAAAATTTTAAACTTTCAATTTTTAACTAGTTAATACTTTAAAAAGTTTCCATACCCC
Organism: Sequoia sempervirens; assembly: GCA_007258455.2. Lineage (NCBI taxonomy): Eukaryota > Viridiplantae > Streptophyta > Pinopsida > Cupressales > Cupressaceae > Sequoia > Sequoia sempervirens. Next base: position 39,918,790 of record VDFB02274714.1, read on the forward strand.
TTCACTCTCCATGGCCATAGATATATCATCTTCACTTCTGTATCGATTGCCTTTTGATTTATTACGACCTGCTCTTAATATAAGATCGTGTATGCTTAGATGATAAAACCCATCATGGCAAGATTCGGACTGTATTCTTTTGATCAGAGCGCCCTCTACTAGACAATCCATTTCTTCCTCTCCCACAATGCAGGCCACTTCATTCCACTCCCAGTCATAGAAGAATGAACAGATGTCGAGGAAAGCCTCCTGAGCTCTGAGTGTAAGCTCATTGTAAGCAAACAGAATTCTTGACTCATCGAAACTGTCTTCCTTGTCACAACTAAAATCGTTTCCCTCTTTTAGCCAGGAAATAACATTTTCATAAGCTTCAACCTTATCATTTCGCTTATGGAGATAGGCTCCAACCACTTCCAAAAACAGAGGACAGCAGCTGCATTTCTCCGCTATCTCCTTAGTCTGAGGCCTTTCTTCAACTATGGAATCTATGTCTCTTTCACCATCAATTTTTCTACACAACAATTCAAGAGCTGCCTCAACAGAGAGGGATTCAATGGAGTATAATTTACAGGGTTTAATTCCACTACTTTCAAGCACGCCAGAGATATTTGTTTTCCTAGCTGTTACAAGAATCCTCACTTTCTTTTTTGGACTCTCGACCAGTTTGGGTAGAAGCCTTTCCAGATGTTCTTTCTTTAAGATGTTGTCGATGTATATGAAAACAACTTCTTTCTCTATAATAGATTTCAGCTCTTTTTGTCCATCCCAAAAGTCTCTTACACGATATTTTATACCAGTCAAGTCGCTCAAAATCTGAGATTGGATTTCTTCTATGTTAGGATTTAATTCCAGGTTTCTGATGAGAGTGACCTTCGAATATTTCCAGCCCTGCAGATTTAAAGATGCGAACACTTCATTCACCAAGGTGGTTTTTCCTGCTCCACCAATGCCGTGTACAACCACGGCCACAGCTGGCTTGTCACTGTCCCACTCAAGGCGTTCAATCACTTCAGTAATCTTGTGATCTATGCCCACAGCTACAGATCAAAATAGTGTCAGTTTTTAAAAATTCATATGTTTGCCATGAAAAAATAGAATATTGATATCTAAATAGAGATAATTTACCTGCAGAATTATGGGATGGAATCGGTGGTCGGCTGCATACTGAATGGAGATAATGAGAGAGGGTTATTTGCGAATGGAGCATCCTGCACATTTCATCCACTTGACTCCGAAGCTTTGCAAGTTCTTCTTCGTCCGTTCCTGCTACCCACAATCTATAATGCAAGTCAAGTCAATTTTTTGTTAGTAGACTATTTGGCTTAGGAAGATTAGATTATTATTGTTTTAAACAAGTATCTTAGTAAATTTTTCTTCAAGTAATGGTGAAAGATTACAGGCTACATATCTATAAAACTAAATAATAACTTATTATTTCATAAAATATTATATTCATTCAAGTTTTAAAGAGAGATTTGTTATACAAAAAGAAAATAGTTAAAAGATTATTTAATATTAAAATAAATGACAAAGTTTATCTTAGTATTAGGAAAGCAAGATAAAGACATATATTATAATTGAAAAAATTTAATAATAATTATATAATTAATTCATTCAAATATTTATGGTCTTATGTAAATTCAAGATATTGGTGAAAGAATATTAATATTTATAAATGATCATTGGAGTAAGAAGGATTCTATTTTTAAAAAAGTTAAAAGTGAAGCATTATATTGTTTCGTAACTTCTAATTTTCTAGTTGAAGAGTGTCTATTAAATGAAAATCTTAAAGATTGATTGTAGAGATGAATTTACTTGAAGTAAATTAATACATATTATGTTGAAAATAGAATTAAAAAAAAATTGGTACGACATATATACTACAATAAAAATAGCATTTCTAATCATTAAAGTATTGACTCTTTAGAAATAGCAAGGTCTTGTTACAAGCAACTAATATTTGGAACTAAGTTTTCGATAGAAGTAATAGTTACACTTATTTATATTCTTAATCAAAGACCTATAATAGTGATGAAGATTCATACACTAGAAGAAGCCTAGTTTGGTAGAATAGATAGTGTGGAAAACTTCATATTTAATGGTTAATTGGAATTAATCACGTTCTAAAAATACTAGATAGATACTTGATACAAAATGTGATAATGTATTTTTTGAATGTTAGTTTGAGAAAAGCGATTATATTAATAGACGTGATCCAATGAAGAGGTGGTGTGGTAATAGGGTATGCAAAAAGAAAAGCTATCAATTTAAGAAATGAAGTTATATAAATATAAAATATGGAAAACGCATATTTTTGCCAATTCTAGTAGTAGCTCAAGTTCTCTTGCAAGTATACTTTCACAATTAGAGAGCATAAACTTGCAAGTGTAAATTAAATATCAACTCTAAGTCTTATAAGAAATATAAAAATTATAAGAGAAACTGTCAAAAGAACATGAATCTAGAAGATCTCAATCAACTTGTTTTCTTTATTTTTTCAAATTTAAGATAAACCAAGTTTTCATGATTATGCAAGGAGCCATAGAATTTTGCGATAAAATAATAGAATAAGAAATAAAGAAGAATGAGATCTGAGAGCTCATTGGACTTCTGAAAGGTAAAATATGATATGAACACTAGTGTGATTGAAAGGAATTTTAAAATACAAGATTAGCTACTAAAGGATATACATGAGTATATGGAATAAAATATAAAGAAACAACACAATATAATAGTGAATTTGACATATTGTTAATTAATTGGGTAAATTATTTTTGGATGACTAACAATAAGAGTTGAATTCCCCACTATTATACATTGTGATAATATAAGTATAGTAGTATGAGTCAAAGAGAAAATAATCTTTTATTCCATGCAAGAACAAATCATGTAAAAAATATCCATCTTACCAATAAGTAATATAGCTACAATTTTATGAAATTAATTTACAAATATATTTAGAATACAATTTTGAGAATTGCATTTACTTCACTATGAAAATGAAATAATTAGGAATAAAAAAAATAAAGCATTAAGTGTAAGAATGGTTAAAAAATAATGCTTAATAATTAAGAATGTTTAAAAATAATGCTTAATAATTAAAGAATAAAATATATATTTAAGAAATAAAATAATAAAAGAATAAAAGTGATTTCACAATAAACAAGGAATGAAAAAAGTAGGATATATTGTATTCTTTTCTTCTTGTTTAGTTGTAGCCAATTTTGACTATAAGTTTTAATATATCTTGGAGAAGCAATGTCTAAAGATATACAAAGAAATACAAAGAATAATATTTTTGTGTTCTCTTTTGTTTTCAATATTATTCATTGAGTCTAGTACAAAAATGTAAGTTACAATTATTTTACAAATTTTTCTTGTCATCAATGTGTAAAATTCTCATACTAAATTAGACAATCAAGTAATATTTTTTATATAGACTATGCAAAAAATTCTCAATTTTGCATTGCACTAGAAGTAATCATAATATTTTATCTATTCAACTAAGATTTAATTCATTAATTCAATTAGTTATTATGAAATAAATTTTAACTTGATTACAAATTCACTCCTTAAAATCTGATTTGCACCCTAATAAAGTATTTAAACTTATGTTGCCATGCATTATTTTTTTTACTATTATCAAATATACTTGAAGGAACTTCTAAGTGGAACCCTTAGACCTCTCATGAATAAATGCCTAATTAATCTCATCTTAAATGCAAGAATAAAGACACCATTTCTAGTTGGAATCATATGAATTCGCTCGACACTTCTATCAAATCATACCAAAAGCCATTGCTATTTTCATTAAACTTGTGGGTTGGTCCATTATTTAGCTAAAAAATGGCTTCATTTCAAGAAGATTCATCTTGGATAACCTTATTTTGGTGTGGAAAAGTGTCTAATGGTCCTAATAAGCTTCCCAAGATGACATCCTCATCAAACTAGTTTGACAAGGCCTATAACCATATTCATTGACCCTTTTATCCTCAAAATGCTCTGCTAGCTTGGATCTAGAAGTCACTTTCTCTCCCATATCTAAATGTTGTTTATCGATGCCATTTCTTGCCTTTCTATGAATGACTTCCTCACAACCTTCCTTCCATATTCAATGATCCATCTATCAAGGCTACCTCTTTCCCTTCCTCTGTGTTCTTACTACTGATGACTTTGACTACCATCTCCTCTAAACCAAATACCTAAAGTTAGTCTCAAGAATCTCCCTTCCCATTAAATCATTTATGCTCAATTCCAACTTTGTTGATTCCAACCTTCTATTCATCCATAGTAGTGCAAAAGATGAAGTGATAGAGCTATATTATATATATTTTCTTAGGATATGAACTTTCAATGCATAACAAAAATAATTTATGATAAGATCATCTCCTCCCTTAATGGATTTCTACTAAGTGGATGTGCATTAAGCATTATGCAATCAGTTGATGCCAAGAAATTGTGTTTATCTTGGGGATTTCTCTTAATGACATGTGGATAGGGTTAATTAATTGGTTCAAATACAAACCCATTCATTATGCTAACAAGTTGCTCTCTTTCTCTAATAAAATATGTCTAGCCTCATGTATATTTCTCTTCCATTTAGATGTCATCCAACATATGCTATGATGAACTCACTAAATTGATTAGACAATTTCTTTGGTCTAGATGGCATGGTGTTAAGGCTATAGAAAAAAATTGTGGATTCATTATATTTAATGCAAGGTGGAATCTAGACTAGGAATCATTACTTCTAAAACTTGGGTTATTGTGTCATCTCTAAATGTATTGAAGGTGATGAGCCTAGGAAAATATTGGTTAGACAGAAAGTGGCTTTAGTTTCTACGAAGGGGGAGTGGCACATGGTTAATTGGTACTATAAGCTTCTTGTCTCACCCTTCTTCAATGAGAATGCTTCTCCATGAATTTCTAGTATGTGGAAGGCTTGGGAATTGATTTGCAAGTTTTTGAATTTGAAATACTTTTCTCTTAGGCACAATCTCAACTTCGCCACTTTCTCCATTTGGTCAAACAAATAAATTTAGAATAGCAATCAACCCATAGCCTCTTCCAACCTTATGTATATAGACTATTTCATAGAGGTTTTTGCATTTTCAATTATCCATGCAACTACTTGGCCCTAACATGGAACTTGTGGGATCACCTTCATGTCCAATTTGACCTATCCTCTTGTGACAAATAGATGAGTGATTTCATTGTGCTCAATGTCCCTCCAAAGCTAAGTATTAAACTGTCTATCTCAACCTCTTACAACATCCTCAAAGATTGAGGATGACTTTCCTTTCACCACTCCATTCCCATCAAACAAATCTACTTACAATATCTTCTTAGTTTTTCTTTGGATTCCTCATCTTAATAAATAAACTTGTCACCTTTGTAGTGCTATGTAGTCCAAGCTAAATTTAGAACAATGACATTCCTAAACCAATGCAATAATTTTTCAAAACTTCATTCTAATTTCATCCATTAAAAACATTATATCTGTACACTCAACAAAACTCATTTTTAATAAACTTTTTATAAAAATACTATTGTATAATTTTAAAAAAATATATACCGAAACACAGTATAACTTCGTTTGGAAAAACTAATCCGCACCGTCAGCACTTGTTCTCGAGTGAAAGCGTTAATGAATTTCTAAGATTGTACAGATGTTTTTAAATGGCTATCCCTAAAACTTCGCTACAATAATTATTTTAATATGTTTTTCACCTTCCTTGTATCTTAAGAGCTAATATTTACAATAAGGACGAGGAGTAGAACTTAGTTTAAAGACATTTAACATGGGATTTGAATATTTACCTTCTTACAAATTTCCTTTTCTTCTGTCTACAACATAAGATCGCCCCATCCACAATTAGATGTATAGACTCCTCCATTTTGTCATGCATCTCTTTCGTCAAATCCGGAAGAAGCTGAAGCTGAAGTATTAGTTTGGCCAAAGCGTTCATGGATTTCAGAAGTTCTAAGCGCTTATTCCTATTCTCATTTATTTTGTCCAATCTTTCAACAACAGCAGCCACCAGTAAGAATCCCACTCCAACCCAATGAACATTTGCAAGAGCATTTAACACTGATATGGCTGTACTATGTTTATCACCAGAGTAGTCCGATATCTGTACAATGAATAATGAACAAAATTATAAATAAAATAAAATGAAAATTCGTGGCAACACCTTCAGGAGAAACGATTTTAGGAAATAAATTAGAGAGAAATAAAATTATTTGTATAATTGTGATTCACAGATGTGCTCCCATTTTGGGTCTTGAAAACAAAAGAGAGAAGATACACATGGATGCAAATTAGTACCTGGCTAGAAATTAGCTTAACATTTTTTGACGCTTCTTCCGAGAATATGGCAACGTGGGATGCAGAGGGCAGCCCAGCTCGCACAGAAGCCAAATTGTCATCAGTGGTTGTTTGTTTCCCCTGCAACCAAAACCTCATCAACGAATGCTTGAATCGAATTTCTGGAAAGCAATATAATGAACATGGAGACCAGAAAAGGCATAAAAAGAGAGGGCTTTTACCTTTTTGGTGTAGCGATCAAGAAGATCGTCAATATTGTTAACTAATGTTTGGAGATAGTCTGGTGTGCTTGTGTCTGTGCTGAGAATGTGATCGATGATCTGAGCAGGCGTAGAGGATACTGGGGAAGACATTATTGTGAATAAAAATGAGCTAATGGAAAATGGACGATCTGAAAGAATGAATTGCTGAGGGTAAATGAGTTCCCTTCTGTGCTAGAGCAGGAAAGTGTAAAGAATGGAAGGTAGGGAGTCCATTATGTAGCTTGGCTGTAAATAAAAGCCCTGATCATTTTCCGAGCTCCTCGCACGAAAGCACTGAACGCGTTTAGTCGGTGGTAAAAAGATAGGTAAGTGTTTGGTCAGTGCAAAGAAATGTAGTGAATGATGAGCAACTCGTCACATGTCACAGATAGTATGGTCGATAGGCAAACGTTAGGCCCGCCACAGAACTTGATTTGCCTTCTATCCCAGGCATGGGCCCACTATGCCGAAAGCTCTTGACAGTCCTGAATAGTCCAAACGGGGAGGAAAATCGATGTACAGTTGTTGAAGTCGATGTAGGGTACTTCGGAGCATCTTCGTCGATAGCCTAGGGCAATGCACATGCGTGTCTCTTATCAACACTTTGAAAGAACCCAACGTTTTCAAACGCGTTTGCAATGATGTCATAAAATCGAGTGCAAGGACCACATGTACGATGAGAGTCATATAACATTTTATCTTTTATTTTGCTTTCCGTGTGTCGTCGAGAGGATTGATTGTTTTTTTTTTATAAATATTTGCAATCATAATTTATTGCATAATAGATATTTCGAAGAGGTCTTAGAAGTGAATTGTTCGGTAGAAATCAATGCTTCTTGATTTGAGCATAGTTCTTTTATGAGCTGGTACATCTCAATTTTACAATCTTTCAAAGTGTATTAAGTGAAATGATGAAAAATATATTTCGAAGATTATGTGAAAATAGAAATATGATTTCATGTTTTTATTTTAAGTAGATTATGTTAATATATTACACTTATTGTGATATCAGACTAATTACTGTTTTAAGTTAATGAAGTGGATGTGAAGTGGATGCAGAATATTATTTTCCCTCTAAGATGAGAGGGAGAGCATTACCAAAGAGAGGGACGTAGATTAGGAAGAAAATTTTTGGCCATCAAGGACCTGGGAACTCACACACACATATGCACCAATAGATGTCTTTATGATTGCATTGTAAATTACATGCTTCCAAAATGTAATGTGATTTTATACTTTACTCTTTAAGATATGAGTCACTATGGTTTTGTGCTTCTACATTTTGTGCCTATTAAGTTTTATTAAAATGCATTAGTGCATCATTGCATTAATTGATCTCTTACCTTGGCAAACATCTGGTGAGTGATCCTTTAATTGTCAAGTTGCCTAAGTAGGGGTAATGTTGGATGTAAGTCAAACCTAATTTGTTCTTTCTGAAAAATAAAAATGGTTGATTATGGATGCATTAGTATATTTGTGAATCGTGTTTAATGTTTATGAATTGAATAATGCTACTATTTGTATGTTACAAATACAATACGCTTCGATTTCAAAGGTATGCAGTCATACACATGTATTTGCTTATTCATATATACATGAGATATGCATATGCAAATTGTTAGATCAGGTGACATTTACCTTGCAAACCTATTTCTTTTTTATGTCTCAATGTTTCTTGGAAAGTGCCTTAGGGGACATGAGAGAAATGTATTTAATATTGGCATATTGTAATTGTATATTGAGAGGAAATTTAATATTGGTGGAGGTTAAATGTCACTAGAGGAAACAATTATCCCTCTTAGGCATTCACATTAAGAATGTGAAGGGTCTTGAGTGGGGCATCAAGTTTGGAGGAAAATAGGTGTCCATTAGTTCTCCATCTGGAAGTTGAACAATCACCAGAGCATCCTAAAGGCCAAATTTAAAGGGGCTATGGGTTAGGCACCCGTATTGAAGCTTTGTGCACATTAATTAGTTTATTATCACGACTCTTGGTTTTCCGAGGAAGGAGCATAGGTTTTTGCAAGTGGTTTTGGCACCTCTTGTTTTGGTTTACTGCTGCAATTTTGTAGAAATTTTGTCTCCCACAAGTTCTACAAATTAGAGCCTTGAGATGGTAGTATCATCTTATGTTATTTGCAAGTGTAGGGAAGCATCCAGTTTGTAGGATATTGTTGTACCCTCAGCACACACGCCCCATTCAGAACGGGGACCCTATTTTTCTTTTGACCTACTGGGTTGTTTTGTTGTCGCCTCGTTTTGTGTACCCCATTTTGGTGTCCTAGGTGGTCAGCACACCTCCAAAGTCTCATCATGAGTTGACCATACTTCTCCCTTTTAAATTTTGTCAAGTTCTAGCACCTTGCAGGGTCTTTCTGGCAGATTGCCTTTGTCAGCAGCCTTGGGCCTGGTCGGGCCTGCTCCTCTAGGTTTCCTTGTTTTGTTCGCCCTCCCGCACAATGGATGGCTTCTATCTTCTTGGTGCCCGGGTCTCGACATCCTGACCTCCGTCCGTCGAAATTTGAAATTTTTTGGCTACCTTCGACTCTCCCAAGCCTGAACCTCCAGTCTTCCACGTCCAAAGTTCCGCGTGGTTTTCGCCGTTCTCGACAGCAAACTCACAGTGAACTTTCGCCCTCTAGTTCCTGACTTTCCCTTTGCCATCGGTGATTTCCAAGTGAAATTTTTGCAGATGGCTGCCACCTCGCGTCCTTCCAGCCTCCAGGCCCCGAATCTCCTGCTGCCGTCCGTGAATTCAAAATCCACCAATTTAATTGGCTATCGTACGTGCATTTAATATGACCATTAATGGTGTTTGGGGTATAAATATCCTACTCAAGCCTATCATTTTCACTTGTAAGTGTTGTAGAGGGAGGTCAAGCTATTTGCCAAAGAGGATCCCCATCCTCGTAGATCGTCGCCCTTGCGCCCGTTGCCATCACTTGCCGATCGTGAGTGGATTTCACACCTTGCCGTATCGAGTGTCCGAGGTAGGTTTTCCGTTTGCCCTCCCTAATCATTTTTCATGATTTTAAACCTAAAGTGACAAGTAACCCAGATCTAAAAAGCATTAATAGGATAAAATGTGACACAACGCACAAAACCCATGTCTTTAAAACTTGAGAAAACCCTCCAAAGGCCCTCGTCATCAATCCAAAGTTTCATCCTTGTGTGACTATTCTTTGCAGGGGCATTCGCCTCTCCTGCGCCCAGGCTCTTCTTTTGCCATCAGGACGTACCTAAAAAGCTAAAACTTTCGAAATAGCCGCACTGTCCTCCAGGCCCGGACCATCGGATTTCCATCGGCGTTTCGCCATCTTGCAAGGACTTTTAAAAAGGATAAAGTTTATCGTAGAATTAGGAAAGCAAGATAAAGACATATTATAATTGGGAAAGTTTAATAATCATTATATAAATTAATTCATTCAAATATTTAGGCTCTAAGAAAATTCACCACCAATAATTCACTTATGGAAAATTCACCGTGAGCAATTTACCGTGGGAAAATTCACCGCCACGAAAAATTCACTACTAAGTAAAATTCACCGCCAACAATAATATTTTTTAATATATATTTCAAAAAATTTGATATTTTTATTTTCATTTGCATTATATTAAAAAATATTAATGCAGTTAATTTTCCTTGCAGTGAATTATTGTTGGTAAATTTTACTTGGCGGTGAATTTTTCATAGCGGTGAATTTTCTGTCAATGAATTGCTAGCAGTGAATTTGTTGTATGCCAATATTTATGGTTTTATGTAAATTCTAAATATTGGTGAAAGAATATTAATATTTATAAATGATCATTGGAATAAGATGGATTCTATCTCTTAAAGAAAAAAAAGTAAAGTGTTGTATTGTTTCATAAATTTTAATTTTTTATTTGAAAAATCTCTATTTTATGAAAATTCTAAAGATAGATTGTAAAGATGAATTTACTTCAAAGTAAACTACTACATATTATATTAAAAATGGAATGAAAAAATAAATTGCTATAACATATATACTACAATAAAAATAACATTTCTAATCATTAGAGTATTGACTCTTGTAGAAATGACAAGGTCTATGTTACAAGCAAATAATATTTGGAACTAAGTTTTCAATAGAAGTAATAGTTACATTTATTTATATTCTTAATTAAAGACCTATAATAGTGATGAAAATTCATACACTAGAAGAAGCCTAGTTTGGTAGATTAGATAATGTGGAAGACTTCATATTTAATGGTTAATTGGAATTAGTCATGTTCTAAAAAATACTGGATAGATACTTGATACAAAATGTGATAATGTATTTTTTGAATGTCAAGTTGAGAAGTGTGAATATATTAAGAGATGTGATCCAATAAAGAGGTGGTGTGGTAATAGGGTATGCAACAGGAAAAGCCATCAATTTAAGAAATGAAGTTATATAAATATAAAAGATGGGAATATGAACATTTTTACCAATTCTAGTAATAGCTCAAGTTCTCTTACAAGTATAATTTCACAACTAGAGGCTTAAACTTGCAAGTGCAAATTAAATATCAACTCTAAGTCTTCTAATAAATATAAAAATTATAAGAGAAATTGTCAAAAGAATATGAATCTAGAATATCTTAATCAATTTGTTTTTTGATTTTTCTCAAATTTAAGATAAATCAAGTTTTCATGATTATATGCAAGGAGCCAAAGAATTTTGGGATAAATAGTAGAAGAAAACATAAAGAAAAATAAAAAGAATTAGATCTGAGAGCTCATTGGACTTCTGAAAGGTAAAATATGATACAAACACAAGTGTAATAGTGTGATGGTGTAATTGAAAGGAATAATGCAAGATTAGTTGCTAAAGGATATACATGAGTATATAGAATAAAATACAAAGAAACAACAAAATATACTAGTGAATTTGACATATTGTTTTTAATAAAGGAAAAAACAGGTTTTACAGGGACCCAAAACCACCAAGTTTACAATACAAGAAAGAGAAGGACAAAAAAGTCCAGCAGAATAAACAAGGTGCAAAAAAAGAAAAAACCAGATAAAGTAGCAGCCAGCCAAAAAAGGCCCGGAAGGTCAATCAAAAAACTAGCCGAAATGCAAGCTAAAAAACTAGCAACAACTAACCCAGAGTCTTCAGAACAAACTCAGGCTCTGCCTCCAGGTCTTGCATATCCTGGACACCCTTCTTGAAAGTTTGAATCATCCGCAGAGTGGGGGGTGCCTTCCTTTTGAGATTAGCCCTGGTTCTTTTTGAAACCCCAATGTCCTCTTCCTGGTTTTTATCTTTTGCCTCTTCCAAGTCAACAACCAAGGACCCCTGTTGAGCTTTATCCAATTTTTTCAGTCATAGCATTGATAATGATGGCATTATGTCTTGCCATCCTATTATTTTGTTCAGCAGTTATCTTAACAGTATTTTTCATTCTTTCCAAGTCTATTTCAATCCTTTTGTACTTACCTGCATTGTCCTAGATCTCTTTACTAGCAATGTAATCTTTACTCTCTGCATCCTTCTTGCATAACGTAGAAACCTTAGCTCCCATTTCTTCCAATTTACTCTGGAGGGCCCAGTTTTTTATTTTCAGGTCATTAATTTCATAAAAGACCCATTTTGACATTTTGAAATGGTCCACAGCATTATTCCTTGCTATACCCAAAAAATCAGCAGAGGGTTCCCTATCAAGATTGAAGTAACTTTTAGCAAGGTCAGAGGCTCCAGGGGACCCAATTCTAACATCTTTGTCCATCAACGAGACAATAGAGGATGAATTATTATGAGTGCCAGAATCCTCAGAATCAAGAGAATCTTCAGAATATGAAACAAGGTTTTTGATAGGAAGATTCTTTCCAGCACCTTTGGTTTTAGGAGTAGAGCTTCCATGCTTAGAAGCAGGGCAGGGTTTAACAGACTGGGGATTATGGATTTGGGTTTTCTTGCCAGTGTGGACAGAGGGTGGACTCGGGACCATCCTCACTGGACTCAAATTGGGTTTATTCCCCGAACAGCTAGGTTCGGTATCATCCTCCTCAGACTCTGAAGAAGCATCCAATTTGACATATTGTTAATTAATTGGATAAATTATTTTTGGATGATTGACAATTAGAGTTGAGTTCCCCACTATTATACACCATGATAATATAAGTATAGTAGTATGAGTCAAAGAGAAAAAAATCTTATATTTCATGCAAGAACAAACCATGTAGAAAAATTCCATCTTACCAATAAGTAATATAGCTACAATTTTATAGAAATTAATTTACTAATATATTTAGAATACAGTTTTTGAAAATTACATTTACTTCATTATGAAAATGAAATAATTAGGAATTAAAAGATCAAGCATTAAGGGTAAGAATGTTTTAAAATAATGCAAGATAATTAAAGAATAAAATATATATTTATGAAATAAAATAATACAAGAATAAAGGAGATTTCACAATAAACAAGGAATGAAAAGAGTAGGATATATTGTATTTTTTTCTTATTGTTTAGTTTTAGTTAATGTTGACTATAAGTTTTAATATATCTCAAAGAAGCAATATCTAAAGATATACAAAGAATAATATTTTTATGTTATCTTTTGTTGTCAATGTTATTCATTGAGTCTAGTACAAAATGTGAGTTACAATAATTTTACATAATTTTCTTGTCATCAATGTGTAAAATTTTCAAACTAAATTAGACAATCAAGTAATGAACTTTTTATATAGACTATGCAAAAATATTCTCAATTTTGTATTGCGCTAGAAGTAATCATAATATGTTATCTACTCAAATGATATTTAATTCATTAATTCAATTAGTTATTATGAACTAAAGTTCAACTTGATTACAAATTCACTCAAAATATAATTTGCACCCTACTAAAGTATTTAAACTTATGTTTCCATGCATCATTTTTTTTATCAAATATACTTGTAGGAACTCCTAAGAGGTACCCTTAGACCTCTCATGAATAAATATCTTATTAATCTCATCTGAAATGTATGAATAAATATCTTATTAATCTCATATGAAATGTATGAATAAATATCTTATTGATCTCATCTTAAATGTAAGAATACCATTGTAGGACTTTGCTCAACACTCCTACCAAATCATACCAAAAGTCATTGCTATTTTCATCAAACTTGTGGTTGGTCCATTATTTAGCTAAAAAATGACTTCATTTGAGGAATATTCATTTTGGATAACCTTATTTTTGGCATGGAAAAATGTGTAATGGTCCTAATAAACTTCCCAATATGATATCCTCATTGAACTAGATTTTTACAAGGCCGTTAACCATATTCATTGACCTTTTTATCCTCAAAATGCTCCACTAGCTTAGATTTAGAAGTCACTTTCTCTCCCATATCTAAATGTTGTTTATTGATGCCAATTTTTCCCTTGCTATGAATGACTTCCTCACAACCTCCCTTCCCTATTCAATGATCCATCTATCAATGTTATCTCTTTCCCTTCTTCTTTGTTCTTATTGCTAATGACTTTTACTACCTTCTCCTCTAAACCAAATACTTGTGAGTTAGTCTCAAGAATCTCCCTTCCCATTATATCCTTTATACTCAGTTTCAACATTGTTGATTACAACCTCTTATTCGTCCATCATAGTGTAAAAGATGAAGTGATAGATCAATGTTATATTTTCTTACAATCTAAACTTTCACTGCATAACAAAAAATAATTTATGATAAGATCATCTCCTTCCTTAATGACTTTCTACTAAGTGGATGTGCATTAAGCATTAAGTGATCAATCAATGCCTAGAAATTATGTTTATATTGGGGATTTCTCTTAATGACATGTGGACAGGGTTAATTAATTGGTTCAAATATGAATCCATACATTACGCTAAGAAGTTTCTCTCTTTTTCTAGAAGGGTTTTGGTGGCAAAAAAAAATATTTCTAGCCTCCATGTATATTTCTCTTCCATTTAGATATCATCCAACATATGCTATGATGAACTCACTAAATTTATTAGACAATTTATTTATTCTAGATTGGATGATGTTAATGCTATAGAACAATTTTGTGGATTTATTATATTTAATGCAAGATGGAATCTAGATTATGAATCATTAATTATAAAACTTAGGTAATTATGTCATCTCTAAATGTATTGAAGGGCATAGAGCCTAGGAGAATATTGGTTAGACACAAAGTGTCTTTAGTTTATATGAAGGGGAAGTGGCACATGGTTATTTGGTACTATAAGCTTTTTATCTCACCCTTCTTTAGCAATAATGTTTTTCCATAAATTTCCAGTATGTGGAAGGCTTGTGAATTGATTTGCAAGTTTTTGAATTTTAAATGCTTTTCTCTTAGGCACAATCTCAACTTCTCTACTTCCTCCATTTGGTCAAACAAATTGATTTAGAATGACAATCAACCCATAGCCTCTTCCAACCTCATGTATATTGACTATTTCATAGAGGTGTTTGTATTTTCAATTATCCATGCGACTACTTGGCCTTAGCATGGAACTCATGGGATCACCTTCATGCTAAAGCCAAGTATTAAAGTGTCTATCTCAACCCCTTACAACATTCTCAAAGATTGACAACGACTTTCCTTTCACCACTCCATTCCCATTAAACATATCTACTTACAACATCTTCTTAGTTTTTCTTTTGGTTCCTCATCTTAATGTCAAATAGACTTGTCACCTTTGTAGTGCTGTCTAGTCCAATAAACCGACGACAATGGTATTCCTAACTAATACAATAATTTTTTGAAACAGCATTCTAATTTCATCCACACTCAACAAAACTTAATTTCTAATTAACTTTTTATAAAAGTACCATTGTTTAATTTTAAAATAAATATATATAACCACGGTATATCTTCGTTTGAAAAAACTAATGCGCACCATTAGCACTTGTTCTTCAGTAAAAGCGTTAATGAATTTCTAAGATTGTACAGATGCTTATAAATGGCTATCCCTAAAACTTCGCTACAATAATTACTTTAATATGTTTTTTGCTTTCCTTGTATCTTCAGAGCTAATATTTACAATAAGGACAAGGGGGAAAACTTAGTTTAAAGACATTTAACATGGGATTTGAATATTTACCTTCTTAAAATTTTCCTTTTCTTCTGTCTACAACATAAGATCGCCCCATCCACAATTAGATGTATAGACTCCTCCATTTTGTCATGCATCTCTTTCGTCAAATCCGGAAGAAGCTGAAGCTGAAGTATTAGTTTGGCCAAAGCGTTCATGGATTTCAGAAGTTCTAAGCGCTTATTCCTATTCTCATTTATTTTGTCCAATCTTTCAACAACAGCAGCCACCAGTAAAAATCCCACTCCAACCCAATGAACATTTGCAAGAGCATTTAACACTGATATGGCTGTACTATGTTTATCACCAGAGTAGTCCGATATCTGTACAATGAAAAATGAACAAAATTATAAATAAAATAAAATGAAAATTCGTGGCAACACCTTCAGGAGAAACGATTTTAGGAAATAAATTAGAGAGAAATAAAATTATTTGTATAATTGTGATTCACAGATGTGCTCCCATTTTGGACTGGAAAACAAAAGAAAGAGAGAAAGATAGACATGGATGCAAATTAGTACCTGGCTTGAAATTAGCTTAACATTTTTTGACGCTTCTTCCGAGAATTTGGCAACGTGGGATGCAGAGGGCAGCCCAGCTCGCACAGAAGCCAAATTGTCGTCGGTGGTTGTTTGTTTCCCCTGCAACCAAAACCTCATCAACGAATGCTTGAATCGAATTTCTGAAAAGCAATATAATGAACATGGGGGCCAGAAAAGGCATAAAAAGAGAGGGCTTTTACCTTGTTGGTGTAACGATCAAGAAGATCGTCAATATTGTTAACTAATGTTTGGAGATAGTCTGGCGTCCTTGTGTCTGTGCTGAGAATGTGATCGATGATCTGAGCAGGCGTAACAGAGGATACTGGGGAAGACATTATTGTGAATGAAAATGAGCTAATGAAAAATGGACGATCTGAAAGAATGAATTGCTGAGGGTAAATGAGTTCCCTTCTGTGCTAGAGCAAGAAAGTGTAAATGAAAGTCCTGATCATTTTCTGAGCTCCTTGCAGGAAAGTACTGAACGCGTTTCGTCGGTGGTAAAAAGATAGGAAAGTGTTTGGTCAGTGCAAAGAAATGGAGTGAATGATGCATTGATGAGCAACTCGTCACATGTCAAAGATAGTATGGTCGATAGGCAAACGGTGGGTCCGCCACAGAACTTGATTTGCCTTCTATTCCAGGCATGGGCCCACTATGCCGAAAGCTCTTGACAGTCCTGAATAGTCCAAACGAGGAGGAAAATCGATGTACAGTGGTTGAAGTCGATGTAGGCTACTTCGGAGCATCTTCGTGGATAGCCTAGTGCAATGCACATGCGTGTCTCTTTCAACACTTCGAAAGAACCCAACATTTTCAAACGCGTTTGCAATAATGTCATAAAATCGAGTGCAAGGACCACATGTACGATAAGAGTCATAAAACATTTTATCTTTATTTTGCTTTCCGTGTGTCGTCGAGAGGATTGATTTTTTCTTTTTATAAATATTTGCAATCATAATTTATTGCATAATAGATATTTCAAAGAGGTCTTAGAAGTGAATTGTTCGGTAGAAATCGATGCTTTTTGATTTGAGCATAGTTCTTTTATGAGCTGTTACATCTCAACTTCACAATCTTTTATTTACAATCTTTCAAAGTGTATTATGTGAAATGACCAAAAACATATTTCGAAGATTATGTGAAAATAGTGAATGATGAGCAGCTGGATCACATGTCCTGATTGTCACCTGGCGAGCTTTCTGTACTCAAATAGCACACTTTCTAACAACGTGCGGCACCATTTTCTGTTTACTCAAGCTACTTTGTTGGATGCTAGCTCTTTGGACGGACCTAGATTACGCCTTCACTTAAAACACCGAGTTCACTTTATCTTGCAGCGAAATGTATTCACAACTCTAGCACGGGCTCGCACTAGAACCGGCGGTACTCACGAATCTTCAGCCGGGCGGCTGCTGATCCGAATGTAGGGTAATAACAAGCTTTATTGTCTTAAAGAAGCCTCTGGCTCAATTACAATAAAAGAGAGTCTTTCTTACTCTCACAAGACTAGTTACAAACAATGAGACCCTGTCTCACTGCACAGCTACCCCTAGAATCACGGCACTCTTCAGGTTCTGTTTGACCCCTTCACGTGACCTCTGACTCCTGCTCTACTTCTGACTAGAACTGCTGCTGTTGTTGATGACCTCTGTTGATCTTCAAGTAGGAACGTCGCGTTCTCCCAATCGAGCTACACGACGAATTACCCTGTCCACAGCCCTGGTCCCCCTTGTAGGGACGAGGCTGACCTCAACGCGGCGCTTGCTTTGCACTTTTTGGAACTCTCTGCACTGGGAGCATTCAATGCAGTATGAACCTTCGCTTTGAGGGCTTGTTGGCGATTTTAGCTGGGTGTAGTGTTTCAACTACTTCGAGGATGTATGCTCCCCTATATAAGCTATTAGTACGAATCCCTGACCACCGTAGGATGACACCGAGGAATGGCCAAGGGCCCCAATTTCCTCCTTCACGGCATTCTATCCCAGGGCCCTGATCCGCTGAACCCCAGCTCCCCAATTTGTGTCCTTCTCTGAACTATCTGAGTTGCGACCTCCGATGAGTCCACTTCGGACTGCGTCCACCCCCAGGGTGTCCGGCTTAACTCGAACTCCATGTTGAATCCGACTTGCGCTCCAACGGTTGAGTTCCACTCCACGGCGTGTTCGCCTTATTGGAACACTGGTGCAAGTCCCAGGATAGGACTGCACTCGGCCGCAAGGGCATTTTCCCTGCGTCCCCGATGTTGAACTCTCAACCTTGTGACATCCTCCCCCACTTTAAATAGGCGACGTCCCTGACGCCTGCACACAAATCACCTTGATGGACTGGTGCGGAGAATGCGCCCGACTTTCTTTCGGGGCTTATAACTGGTCCTGCGAGTCCCTTTGGAGGAACTCCAGGATTTGATCTTCGAACTTCCACAGGCTCTCTGCTTTTTCCCATGTTGCTTCCTCCCTGGGTTGGCCCTGCCAATGTACCAAGAATTCACGCCACCTGTAGCTGCCGAATCTGCGCTCCTTGACTGCAAGCACTTCCTGTATCTGCACGTTGGGTTTATCCAACACATTTGCTGGCCCTCTGTTAGGGATACTTCTACTTGGGTCCTCTGCGTCATAATGCATTGGACGGAGCTGACTCACATGGAATACGTTGTGTACACGCATGTGATTTGGAAGTTTCAGCTTGTAGGCGACTTTCCCTACCTTCTCCACAATCTCGTAAGGTCCTTCGAACCTTCTTATGAGAGCATGGCTCAAGCCCTTGGGTGGCTTGAACTGAACTAAATCCAATTTCAGGAGCACCTTGTCTCCTACTTTGAAGTCCACGGCCCTTCTGTTCTCGTCCGCGTACCTCTTCATTCTTTCTGCTGCCTTAACCAAATAGTGACGAGCCAAGTCGACTCTATCCTGCCACTCTTTAAGATGGTCTGCTGCTGTAGGGCATGGCCCTTTGTATCCACTGAATACTGTATGCGGGGTCAAGGGTTGTTGCCCAGTTGCCAAGTGAAACGGCGAAAACTGGCTTGATCCCGATCTTTGAAGGTTGTAACTGAACTGTGCAGAATCCAGAAGCTTCGGCCAGTTTGATTGATCTGCACACACAAAGTGCCTCAAATAATCCTCCAACACTGCATTGACACGCTCGGTCTAGCCGTCGATCTCCAGGTGATGGCTTGTGGACATGAGTAGCTTCATTCCCATGAGCTTAAATAGTTCAGCCCAAAAATTTGATGTGAACCGGGGATCCCTATCATTGATGATGCCGTGGGACTCCCCAATGGCTTTACCATGTTAGGTAAAAGTGAGTCAGTGAACCTACAGCATTGCCGCGATTGTCTGACACGGCACAAAGGTCCCATACTTCGAGAACCTATCGACTACAACCATGATACTTGAAAAACCATCGACGTTGGGTAGACCAATGATGAAGTCCATTGAAACACTGGCCCAAGGTCGAATCGGAACTGGTAGGGGTTGCAGCAAGCCTCCCGGAGACTGCACTACAACCTTGTCCTGCTGACAGATGAGGCAACTTCGGACGTAGTCATCTACATCCTTCCGCATCAACGGCCAATAGAACCCTCTTTCCAAGAGCGCTAGAGTTCTCACTTGGCCTGGGTGTCCTGCCCACAGGCTGTCGTGACATTCGTGCATAATTTCTTTACGCAAACTCTTGTATTTGGGAACATAGACTCTGTTCTGTGTAAACATCATTATTCCATTTTGTTCACTTAGCTTTCGAGTCTTCCCCTCTTTACACTGCTTCCACAGCGCTGCAGCTTGAGGATCTTCCACCAAGCCCTGCTTGATGTTCTCAACCATTTCTGACGAGAGAGTCACCTGACTTGCATTGCGCTCATCACTTTTTGACTCACCCTCTACTGCCATTAGCTGTGCTTTTCTGCTCAGTGCATCCGCCACAACATTCTACTTGCCAGGGTTGTATTGGATTTCATAGTCGAACTCGGCTAGAAACTCTTGCCATCTAGCCTGCTTTGGTGTGAGTTTCGCTTGTGTCTTGAAATATGTTGAACTAATCTTGTCTATCTTGACAATGATCGGTGCGCCCAATAAGTAGTGCCTCCACGTTCGAAGACAATGTATGATCCCTGTCATCTCTTTTTCATGGGCGGGATAGATCCTTTCTCTATCCTTCAACTTTCTCGACTCGAAAGCCACTGGATGTCCTTCTTGCATAAGAACGCCCCCAACTGCAAAGTCCGAAGCATCACTCTGCACCTCAAAAGGCTTACTGAAGTCAGGTAGAGCAAGAACTGGTTCCGTGGTGAGCTTCTCCTTGAGTAACTCGAACGCTGCCCTGCACTTGTCTGACCAGTTCCATTTTCGGTCTTTCTTCAAGAGATCCGTCAAAGGGGCAGCTATCTTAGAATAACCCGCCACGAACCTCCTGTAGTAGTTTGTCAAGCCCAAAAACTGCCTCACTTCGTGAATATTCTGAAGCGGCTCCCAATCCCTGATTGCTTGGAGCTTTTCTGGATCCGGCCTGATCAAACCTTTGCCCATGATATGACCAAGGAAGTGAACTTCCTCTTGGGCCAAAACACATTTTTCCTTTTTTACGAAGAGTTGGTGCTCCCGGAGCAACTCAAACACCTCCGCCAGGTGAACCTTATGTTCCTCCATGGTCTTACTGTATATCAGGATATCATCTAGATACACCACCACTGACTTATCCAAAAGTGGACGGAACACGTCATTCATAAGTGTGCAAAAAGTCGCCGGAGCGTTGCACAGCCCGAAAGGCATGACCATAAATTCGTATGACCCATATCGAGTCACACAGTTCACCTTTTCTTCATCCCCTGCTGCAATTCTGACCTGATAGTAGCCCTGCTTCAAATCTAACTTTGTGAAGATCTTCGCCCCTGCTAGGCGATCAAAACAGTCTGCTATTAAAGGTAGGGGATATTTGTTTTTGATGGTAAGCTTATTGAGTGCCCTGAAGTCTACGCATAGCCTCAGTGTTCCGTCTTTCTTCTTTTGGAACAAAACTGGCGCTCCATATGGTGAACGAGACAGCTTGATGTATCCCACCTCTAGCAACTCTTCTAGCTACCTCTTAAGCTCAACCATCTCAGGGCCAGACAACCAATATGGTGCCTGGGCAGGAGGCCTAGCTCCTGGCTGCAGTTCAATTCGATGGTCCACTGCTCTTCTCGGTGGGAGTTCTGTCGGTATCTTTTCTGGCATTCTGTCCTCGAACTCTAGTATGATTTCGTCGACATCTAGCAGAACGGGTGCCTTAGTGACACCATCCAATTCATCCCACCCTCCAAGCAAGGCAGCCAAGAACATTGGTTCTTTGTTGTTCTTCTTTGCTGACTTCTTCATGCTCAGAGCTGAAACCACCTGGTTCTTCCCACACTATCTCCTTTCTGTTGTCTTTACCAGACTCGTGTGAGCTGGGTCCATAAACATGAGACTCTCCAAGTGAGGAATGACTGCTACTTTTCTGAGCCTTAAGAACTCTTGGCCTAGGATCATCTCAAAGTCTTCCATTTCTATGGCCATGATGTCCATCTTGTTGTGCCAACTCCCGACTGACGTGGGTACATCCCTGAT